>OX421915.1:4921642-5319908 GCA_949128165.1 Lathronympha strigana | reverse complement strand
CAGTGACAAAACATTAGCGCAACTTGTAAGAGAAGCAAATGATACCCCTTTTGGATTGCCTACAAAAGAAGATACGAGTGTCAAAGACATGGATTCATTAGTAGATATCTTCGACCGGAGAATGATAAAACAATGCATACAAGAGTTCTACTTCAAAGAAACCCAACCCACGGCTTCCAAAATTTTGGCAATTGTACAGGAAAAATTACATTGTTCAGGGGGTCGGCGTACAATAAGAAGATTGTTAAACCAGATGGGCTTCATGTGGAAAAAAAATGTTGATAATCAATATATTTTGGTAGAGAATCCCAAGGTAGTAGCCGCACGCTCAGAATATTTACAAAAACTTCAGGAATATAAAAAATCTGGCAGGCCTATCTTCTTTTTAGTGGAAACTAATATAGATAAAGACCTTGGATCTTCCAATAATGAAAATAAAGAGGTAGCAACATCCGAGAGCTCCGCTGGAAAGCGATACATTCTTGTTCGCGCCCAATCAAAACGCTGTTTCTTGAATGGAGAGATTATACTAACAAATGCTATAGAAAATTTAATTGACATGACCGAGTGGGTCACTAAGGTTTTGATTCCTAATCTCCCACCAAAGAGTGTCATTATAATGGACAACGCACGTTGCAGTGAGCAAATTGAACTTCCCAAAAAACTCACCAAAAACACGGATTTAAGAGAGTGGTTGTTGCAACACAACATAAAAATCATGCCGCATACGAGTAATGATGATCTGGTTACTCATATAGAATCTAAAGAGTCTGGTCTTGAAGCTTTAAAGCTGCCGCCTTTTATAGTAGACTTGAATCAGATTGATCCGGCGTGGGTAAAATTAAAGTCTAATATTACTGAAGGACCACACGCTCGTTGGTGTTGATTGAACACAGAACATAAAAGTTGTGTTGGACTCTGAAATATTAGTGAATTTGAGTGTTACAGGTGATACTTTTGATAAATTTAATGATGTTTAATAAAACAGTAATCCTACTATAAGTTTATTATTAAAACCAAAACAGTAGTAGTACAATCACATACATCACAGTCTGCTATCAAAATTTAGGAAACAGCATAGAATAGACGGACTCTAGGCATAGTGGACAAAAAAAACAAGCTGAACCCGCCCGTGGTGTCTCCCTTTAACCACGACATCACTGACAGCTGTCAGGCTTTCGCCTACGCCAAACAATTTTTTTTCTTATTCAAACCAAAAGTGTTGTTTCCGATGTCGAAATTATCCTTGTATTTATTTCATTTCATTTATTTATTCAGTCACATAATAAACTTACAGTGAAATCACCAAGTCGTTAACATTTTAGGTAAACATTTAAAATAAATTATTATTAAACTTTAAACATTATTTACGAATTATAAGCGATAAGGGAAATTAAGGTAAACTTAGTAAAAGATAGGTACTCCAATTCATTAAAAAATCAAAATAAAAAACCAAGTAAACTTATAAGTACTTACTACTCGAGATAGGTCAGGGGCCTTTATCGCGTTAAGTTAAGACGTCATGGTAAAGCCACAGCTAGGTGAGAAAAGAATGCCATTAGTTACCAATATCAGTAACATCATACTGGATGGCATGTTTTGATTGTTTAATACGAAATTAAACAGTAAGTATATAACAGATTAATAGCGTTCGCGTACACTGACTAGGTACATCCGCCTGTGTTTCGAGCCCTTGACAGCAATGTCGATGTCGCCATTCAACCCTGTGATAACGAGTGCTGTAAAGTAAAGGGCTCGAAATGTCGAGGAATGTAGTCAATATACGTGTTTAATTAATCCATTTTAAAGTGTTTCATATCAATAATTAAATGTTATATATTTTTGCAAAGTGAGTAAGTATTATTAACATGTTCTTCGGCAAGTAACATAATATCCCATCGCGTTAGCGCGGGTTGTCTACATCCAGTATAACGTGGCCTCTAGAGATGTACAATCTAAGTGTAACAGGGAGGCCCGTCTATACTGGTTTTATGAGCGATCCACCCACCGGCCGCACTCTCTAAGTGGTTTTAATACAATCTCTATGTTATTGTACTCGTATTGTACTGTAGGTACTGTACTGTGTATATAAGACGCAATTATATGCCTATTGCGTTGAATAAATTCATTCTCTAACGTTGTAAATTGCGAAACTTCTCCTTGTGCCCTGTCATAAAACTCTTGAATACTTCGTGCATTTTATGAACTCCTGGTAGAAGTTATCGAATAGCGACGGCGGTCGGCAAATTGTCAGTCAGTCAGAGGCACAAGTATCGCCCGATGACGAAACATTTTGCAGGAGTTTTGCAGGCGAGTGGAGAGACTCTAGTAGAGTCTCGGGATTATTTTTGTAGCCCTGTCATTATTTGATTTGATAAGCAAATAGGTAAAAAAAAATTCTTAATTGAAATGACTTCACTGCGCTTGACAGAACGTACCTTCTAGTATTGTTATTATTCCATAATAAAGCTATATATATATGTATAATAACGTATGTATAATAATGAACTTATATTCTTGTGAAGTTTAAACTATTTATAATGAATGAATGACATTAATAACCCTAAGGGAAATATTGTACGAAATCAAAATGGCCGCCGCGAGTCACAGCGTTCGCGTCGACTTCGACTTTATCCGCCGCGCCGCCGTCATGCCACTCCGCCCCGCTAGTCCCAGTCCCGCCGCTACCACCAGTCGAACGCTACACGTGGGCTAGGTAAGGTAGGGCGTATGCTTTTAGCCGACATCAACTAGTGAAGTGCCGTTTATAAATATTTAAACCAATTATCGATTATAACCGTTTTTACTTGTGCAAAGTGCAACGTTATTCAATTAACATGAGCGATTCTGATACTTCTGACTCAAAGGAAAGAGAGCTCCAAGATATTAGTGTAGGGACGCGCGAGTTGGTACTCCATGTTCTACAGACATGTTTTGCGGAAAAGAATGCAGGCCTATTTACTTTTCCAGTTAATGAGCTTCAGGAAAGAATACTATATTACACTGCAATGCCACTTGAAACTTTAAGGGAAATCCAGGAGGAGGAGGAGGACTCCAAAGCAACTACAAGCAAAGAAAGTCAATGGAACAGGTATAAGGTTTTCAAGATTAATGATTTTGATCGAAGCTTGATACACCAATGCATACAAGAAATTTACGAGTCAACCCAAGGAAACATTTCTATCCAATCATTTTTAAAGGAGATTCAAGAAAAAATATACTTCCCATGGTCAAGTAAAAATTGTAGGATATTGGCAAAGGAGGTGGGTTTAACATGGCAGACAATTGACAGACGGCGTGTCCTCACAGAAACGCCCGAACTAATAGCAGCACGTAATAAATATTTGGAAGATATCCAGCAGTACAGACAACAAGGTAGAAAAGTTTTCTTTTTACTTGTGACAAATCTTTTCAATCATCTTAAATTAAAAAGAAAGAATGCTAAGGTATCCGTACAAGATGACTCTTGTACTAGAAACAAGCTCATTCTGGTTCACTCCGGTTCGCGCTGTCGGTTTTTGAACGGCAAAACTTTGCTTTATATATATAAATCTTGCAGAAATGATGAAGATGAAAGTGCTTATCGTAACCCTATTATTGAAAATTGGTTAAATGAAGAACTCATTCCTAATTTGCCACCAAAGAGTGTCATCATAGCAGATATACCAACTCATTGTAAACAGAAAGACCTTATCACATCAGTTGACGCTCCGAAATGGAAGTTAGTTGAATGGTTGGAAGAACGTAACTTAGAATACCCTCCGAAGGCAACAGACGCCGAGCTGTATATTTTAGTAATGGCATTAAAGTCCAAGTTTGAAATAGAAGGGATTATTGAAAATCATGGGCACGAAGTTATGAACTTACCGGTTTACGTGTATGACTTGAACCCGATTGAGGTGGCATGGGCTAGAATGAAGCTAATAGTAGCAGAGTACACTGACTCGGACTTGTCGCAGAAAGGGTTTTACAAGGTGAGTAGTAATACCTACTAATCGATGGTTTTTTACAAGTTTTGTCGCGATATTCCGCCAAGAATCTTATAAGTAGAATAACCATACAATTTGTGATACAATATCTTAACTTGCAGAGCCGGGTTTTGAAAAAAAAAATGTAAATTTACATGTTTTTTTTTTCAAATATGGTCTAAAAAAAGCACATTTTTCGATTTTCTAAAGAAGTATATGCTGTTATCTATGTGAAATCACTGTTCCTATTTGAAATTTGAAGTATCTAATAATCTAAGAGAGAAATTATAAATTGAAAGATATGTCATATACTACAGACAAAGTAACCAAGGTCCCCGGTGCGCAGGGCTGAGATCGAACCAGCAGCGACCTCCTGCTTTCGCGGCAGACGACCTAGTCACTTCGCTACCTGATCACGACAACCAGAGTCCGAAATTTCCTAAGTACCTACTCGTATATGCAATTCCTTCTTATTCCGCCCATCCTACAGCTCAGAATTACGTCCAGTGCTGCCCTCTAGATAATCTTTACAGATTATTTTCAACTAGAAGCGAGATATGGCGCCACCATACTGTAGATGTAGGTACAATAGTAAACCATGAATTAAATGATTTATTTTTTATAATAAATGTTTTGATTCATGTTTTTAATTAGGCCATTCAGTTTTTGGAGGTATTTCAAATGGCGGAAATTGGCACACAGGTCCTAAGCGCGAATTCCTAGGTCAATGCACTTTCGCGAGGCCTAAAGCTCACAGCGCTACTAGTTGATTTTGTTATTTATATTAATGTGACTGGTAGAGAATGCCTTCTGGCATTAAGTCCGCCTTTTGTACGTTAAGGTTTCTTTTGTGCAATAAAGGTTAAATAAATAAATA
This sequence comes from Lathronympha strigana, assembly GCA_949128165.1. Lineage (NCBI taxonomy): Eukaryota > Metazoa > Arthropoda > Insecta > Lepidoptera > Tortricidae > Lathronympha > Lathronympha strigana. The sequence goes on along the minus strand of OX421915.1, from coordinate 5,315,063 downwards.
AATGTATTTTTTTAAAGATTGCAGATCTGGTGGTCAACACAGTGCAACAGATCGCCGTGGAGAGCGACGAGGAATCAGAAAATATCACGATAAAGGAGGAAACATCAGACAACTTGGAGACGGCCAATTGCACTGAAGAAATAACGTATGGAGAAATTATTTCTCTGCTCCGTAATCGATCTTCCGCTTCTGAAATTAATGACGAAGACATTCGAAATTTAACGTCGGTGATAGACATTAAGACAGAAAGCGAAGGAGCAAGCTGATTCTCGGTGTCGTCGTCTGACCTGACGATGTAAAATTGGACATTGTTTGAACTGAACATGTTTAACACACTGATTTCCGATTATTAAATAATCAAACTAAAAAATATATTATGGTTTTTTATTTTAGTATGTGGCGACAACTATTACTTATAAGTTATGCCACTAGTTTAGTTATAAATAAAATATTGTCGTTGTATTGTTTTTAAATATTGTAATTATTTCAAATTTAATTTTAATTTAATTTTAATGTAATGTATGGATCAATATTGTATGAAAATAAATGGATCTATTTCTTTGTTATAAATATTGTAAATAACTATTACGTTTAGATTTAAAATACTGTTAGGGCACCGCGCATCGCGAGCGCAGAGACAGTACCTACTCTTCTTATCGCTCGGAGTGCTTCGCCGAACTTCGGCTGTCGCCCGCGCGCATTCGTGCGCGCTCGGAAATTCCTGGCAGTCGGCAATATATCACTCTCGAGAGTCTCGAGGCTGGACGCATGCGCTCGCGCCGCCCGGGCTAACGGTAAACGCTTACGCGCCGACTCGCTAAGCATAAATATTCGGTTTGCATTGTGCGCCGAACAAAGCTTGTAGCTTTGCTTTTAATGTACGCTTTCTTTATGTGATTAAACTTCCTTCTGTGCTTTTCTAACTTTCTTCTGTAACAATCTTGTGCTGTGCTGTTAAACTGTTATTTCCTTTCTGTGTGCTTGTGACTCTTGTGTGCCGTTACTGACAATACAAATATTAATGTGGAACTAGCTAGTTATCGTTAGCTAGTCACCCACAAGTAAATAATACCAGTTTGTCGGTTGCCGTTGCCGATAATTGCCAAAATTACCCTTACCTATCAACAGTCGACATATTCTTTATTCTTTATTCTTTATTGTATTGCATAGTTTAGCGTGTTTCAAACTACTACGGTATTTTCTGTTTTATTCTTTACTATTATACTAAAATACAGTGGCGGTCAGCTAATTAGGGACACCGTTAATTTGTTTGTATGTATATCCAAAAGCCTGATTTCATTACTTTAACTTTGTTTCGTTAAGTGACAAATATTTATCGATAAGTCGATAAAACAGTTAGGTCAATCCCTCTGACAGTTTGATTGTGGAACGTTCAGTTCAGCATGCCTACCACGAACATCGAAAATTGGCATTGACGGGAAAACCTCTTTGTCACTCCAATATGCAAGTGTGACAGAGATGGAGATACAAATCCGCAATCGTTCGATTTTCGTGGTAGAGGCCCAGAGTACAAACAGAACAACTTTTAACTGATCATCACTAGACTTTATACGATTGCAATAGGGATGATAAATAGTCAGTTAACACAGTTGGCGATGGTATAATGCCTTGAGTCCTTGACGCCAATATTTATGCTGCTTATCGCTTTATGCGCTCCTAATATAAATTACCGAGCGGTGAGTCGGCGTCTGCAAGCGCGGCGAAGTGGATCCCCTACCGAAACTGAATAGAGGGGAGAGTGGGGGACACCGTGTATTGGGTATCCATAAAATGTGTCATCAAAAGTGAAAAGACTGATATGTGTCTGTCAGAGATTACCGACATTTCATAAACAACTTTTCACAAATAATCACTTTACAAACAACGAAACTCACAAAGCTCTAAAAGAGATCATTTTATAAATAGTACATTACATACCAAGGCCGTTTTAGTGGGAAATGTCTCGGATTCCATGTAATTGTCGGCCGAGGCGAAGCCGAGGTCGACTAACATGTGATCCGAGGCTTTCCCATTTAACGGCCGAGGTTTGTATTTGTATACTATTTTTCTGCCCGACGGAGCCGGCAGGCGGCAATTTAGTTTTGCGTAAAGTGGCGCTTACCGGCCGGAGGACTGAAATACATATTTACTTGAAAAATATACATCCCCTGTATTCTGACGGTTTATAAACATATTGGACGACAAATTCTTCTTTTAAAAATGTCAACTAAAATTTTAAGGGTCGGAAATATAGGTTAGAATTTTGTGGCCTTTTTGTAAGGATCGCGGTTCTCAGCTGACCTAACCCACATTTCTGCCGGCGGTTCGGATTTGTAAGGGCCGCATTTCTAACCTAACATAACCCACATTTCTAGTATCACTTCGGATTTGGTACGACTCGCAGTTCTAACCCAACCCACATTATTTGTAGCAGTTCCGATTTGTAAGGGTCGTAGATCTAGATCTTAGATCTACGACCGAGGTTAGGTTAGTAACCTAACCCACATTTCTGGTAACTGTTCGGATTTGTAAGGGTCGTAGTTCTAACCTAACATGCATATCTGAGAACTGTTTGAATTTGTAAGGGTCGCAATTCTAACCTAACCTAAACCTAACCTAAACATTGCGGATATATATGATAGACATTTTTACCAAACATTGCATATTACTAACGTAAACGTTCTTTAAGAGGCCATCAATACGGTTTGTACGGAAAAGCAACAAAAGCTGTTTTTTGACGTTGAAATACAAAGAAACTGTGAGCTGTTTTTTAAAGTTGTTAACTATGTTTGATAGCTTATTTCCTAGTGTTTAACTTGTAAGCTTCTAATTTGAGTAAAACTCAATGTTTTAACTTTTACTATACAATTATTGGCAGTTGTTTTCTGAAAAGCGCACGGAGACAGAAGTTTGACTTCGATTATTGTTAGCATGATATATGAAAACACATGTATTTCTAGGTTGATATAATATTGCAACATGGTTTTATTTAACTTATAGGCCTCATATTTCCAATAATTTACACAGATACCTATCTAGTTCGACTTTGAATATGCACTTTTTTCGATAAAAATACACTGCAAACGCAGGGATTTTCGCAGTAATTTTGATAAAATATTGGGATGATTTGTATACAACATTAAAGTTTATTCTTTTATGAACATGCTGAAATCGAAAAAAACACTTTTTGTTTAAATTCCGTATTTTTTTTTAAATATTCAAATGGTGTATAAAATCCAATCCGCGCTAGCCTAGTCCTCAGTACCGCGCTCGCGCTCGTAGAGGTAGGACCTGTGTTGTTCTCTGTGGACTATACAATTTGCTTGTTTTGTTGCACGAGTAAGTGCTGGAAGCGTTTGGAAAAGTGAATAGACCGCGACCAACCACTGAGATAAGCATTTTACATTTTTGACTATATTATAGACCTGTTTGAAATAAAAATTTGAAATGATTTTATCGAATGTGATTGTACCGCAACCAACCCTTCTAGATACTTTCAGTAATACATAGTGTTAATTAAGACGGACAGTATGGAGAAATTTTAGGTGTATTAGGGTGACGGTACCCATTATGAACACTTTAAGCTGACAGACAGGAGTGATGGACACTATATTCTTAATTCAAATGTCATATGATTGTCAATTGGTTGACACAAAATAAATGCATGAAACTTATTTCCTCATAATAAAAGTGACTGTACGTTACTCGTTCCTTGTCCATTACTGGTGCCACCGCCCTAGTCAGGGATAATCATATTGCTATATGAGCAAAATCCGGAATAAAACCGGCCAAAAGCGTGTCGGACCAAGCATAATTGAGGGTTTTGTAGCGTTATACGACATAAATATTGTGCAAGCAAAAAGGCATAAGTGTCTTCAAAATATCAAGGGACTTAACTGTATGTTAGCAATTAATAGTTTTTGGCAAAAACGGCTAGATAACCTTACCACGAAACTTATTTTGAACAAATTCGTTCAAAATAAGTTTCGTGGTAAGGTTGTCTTATATCCTAACTTCCTAAAGCTTTCACATTTTTAGGGCTCCATACTTCAAAAGGAAAAAACGGAACCCTTATAGGATCACTTTGTTATCCGTCCGTCCGTCCGTCCGCCCGTCTGTCTGTCCAGACCCTTTATCTCGGGAACGAGTAACGGTTGCAAGTTAAAATTAATACCATATACACAGGTCTGCGGTCCCATGAAGCTACAAAAAAATCAAACTTCTACATCAACGCAATCCAAATCTGAAACTGCCGTACACTGAGAGTTCCATGCCACTTTTGTGCGGAGCCCTCGGTGGGCAAGTCCGACTCGATCTTGGCCGGTTTTTTGGACCTCCCGATACTGGATCAACCAATTTTTTGTACAAGAGACCTTTAACTTATTTCTAAGGACCTATCAGATGATGTGCCACAAGTAGACAAAAAAATGGAACTAAAAAACGGCATTTTTATTTTTTGTTGTACAAAAATCACTTTTTGCTAAATTAGAAATTTTTATATTTATTCTACTCAGAATCGCAGCTCTTTCAATCCTAGTAGGAGAAATCGATTGAAAGAGCTCGCGATTCTGAATATTTGACGTTTGAATAAAACTATTTTTAATCTTATGATAAACACAAAACAAATTACTCGTAAATTTTCTAACACCACGTACGCCAAGTAATAGTTGATGTTCTGACGCAAGTATCAATAATGTTTGGTCCGCGCGTCAAGCGTCGCGAGGCCTTTAGCCTCGCGTCGGTCAATGAATGCTCGCTCCCGTTCGCACTAACCGCACCTGCTATGCCGTTCGAAGAGCATGGCGATAACAAGTTTGTATACCTGATTGTAGTGTGTGTCCGCACACAGATACGCGTCGGCGCGCAACTGGCGCTAATAATATTGAAATGCGAGCGGGCGGATTTTGTGATAGCACTCTTAAGTTCTTTTATCATCCGTTATTTTGTTAATTTTCGTGATTAATAAATGAATACCAAATAATGATTTGAGATATGATGTTTTTTCAAGTAAATATTTGGTCTAATTTACAAAATGTTAATTTCCAAACGTAAGTTAGTGAAATAAATATTTATGAAATGTTGTTTACGAAGTGATTGGAAACCGTCTCGTCTGTTAGCACTAGTATGTGTCGCATTCGATAAACTTACATGACGATCGCGTTTGCGTTGTCTTCTTCTATGCTAAGGAATTTAGTAAATAGTTAATAAAAACAGGATATTCGTTTATAAAAAGTAATAAATACATAGAAAAGTAAAAAGGCGAACTTATTCCTACGAGGGATCTCTACCAGTTACCAGTTAATCTCTAGGTAACTAATAATACGGTCACGGACACATTCAGAACTAAGCTAATATACTGGTGAGAGTGGTGAGCTAGCTCTTTTGTTTTCATTCTCTCGCAACCTACCCTACCCATCTCTCAGCTACACTGGGTGTGTATTCCGAGCCAAAAAACTATTGAGGAATGAGGTGAAGGATTAATTTCTTTGGTACAAGACCTTCGTAAGCTATGTACAGTTGTATTTGCAGTATCACCACAAATAAAAAATAAATAAGTTTCTCTCTGTCCTCTCCACTGTAACTTAGGGACTTGTACTATTATTTACGAGTATTCTGTGCTTAGGGGAAAAATGCATTATTTATATAATTATTGAAATAATACGGTTAAATATGCAAATGATGCATTTCCCCCTACTTTATGCGTATTTTTAAGAGTTTTTACAAAAATTGAAAAAAAAAGTTAAGCAGCTTTGGTATCATTTTCATGTTTATTGAGGTGCTCTATTAGTTTTAATCTTTCCATACAGAAAACAATCAAACGATGAAAAATAAGAACAGCCTAGGTTCGTTCGACACACATGCGCCCTTCATATTCAACAGGGACAATGTAGACCGTGCGCCGTTACGTCATAATTTCATGAACATCACCAGGGTACCATACAAGCAAAGTACTACTATGCACATTGCGTATCGCACTTTTGTTTATTGTTTGTTGTTATAAGTACAAGGGCGAAAAAGAGGAAACTTATGTCGATTTAAAACACTCCCTACGGTCGTGTTTTAATGTATCGTCGTCCTCGTCACTCGTTGCGAATTACCTCTTCGCATGTGTATTGTACGACGTTTTTAACTGTACACACACACAACTGTACACATTTACTGACATGTGGCCCTTTGAATAAGTATTTGGCGTAAGCACCTAAAGTGCTCATTACCGCCCTAGGGCGGTAAAGTAGCACCATGTGTGTAAAAAAAAAAGTTAGTGTTAGTATCGACAACACTGAGACAACAAACGTAAAAAAATAAAATAAAATATCGATGTCGATATGTATATACGCCCTTAAACGGATCACCTACATTTTCGTTACACCCTGTATGATTAGACTGCAATCACTTTTATCAATATTTGACATTATTTTTTGACGTTATAAAAACAGGTGTGTAGATAGATAAAATGCATTTACGTCGTTCGACTGAATATGATGTAAATTAGAAGCAAAATAAATCAGGATTTTACCATTTTAGTAAAAATAAATAAAAATAAACGAGACGCAATCGCAAGCGACTTTAACAATCAATGACTACGCAATGGTCGTACTTGGCGTCTTTCTTTGCACACAGGTCCTGTCATGAACGACATTTTGAGTTGAACGTGAACCGAACATACCAGGCGATCATAACTCCGAGACGGTGGAACGTACCTATTCCTTCTCCTTCGATGCGATCAGTGATTCGCCCGTCGAGCATCCGGACTCCACCCACCTTCGCCCCCCAGGCCACGCCCACACCGCATTTCACGTTGTTCGCCGTCATAGCTATCTACAAAACAGAATATACATAGTTTTAGACGGGTGTTTATCAATGTAAAAAAACTTTTTGATCTTAAAAAAGAAAATAAAACAGACAAAACTGGGCCTGGGCTTGGCTTAGGCTTCATGCAGCCATGAGTTTGACTTTTAGACCGAAAAGGATTGCTTTGTATAGGTATTAATCGTGGCTTTAAATGGCTTGCAACATTGGTGCGAGATTGTAGGTAGGTACACTGTAGGGTACCTACTTCGATCGTAATGACCTAAATTTTATGTTTTTAATCCTCCAAGATTTATTTTTATGTTTTGTATGATAAATCATAAAAGAACCGTTTCAGTAGTGAACGGTTTCAGTTGTGTTTTGAGGTAGTGTGAAAATATAAGGAGAAACAGAGACAAAACATGTGATCCGTTTTGTTCACATTGTTTGTAAGTTCGATTGACGGCGATTTTGTGACTAATAGATATGCCCTTTTACAATGACCACGTAGACAATAATTTTCTTTTATAGCTTTTCATGATTAGTTAAGTGTTTTGTGGACTTTCGGTCCCTACAAAAGTTTAAGTATTAGGGAGAGACATTTTTTTATAACTTTTGAAGGGATTTTTTCCCTCGTGTTGTGGTCTGCGACACCGTCGTTGCAGACCCAACTGATCTCAGGATCCTGGAGAAGAGTGACTTACCTCCCCAGCGCACCTGGTACCGTGTGAGTTGAGCCGCAGGTCCTTCTGCGACGGAGACGGGTCTGTGTCCCCGTCGTTGCAGTCCCAACTGATCTCAGGGTCCTGAAAAGAAAATAATAGATACCTATTATGATTTTATGATGCAAGAACGGTAAGAACAGGCTCAGTTCAATTGAACTAGCGGCTTCAATAGATAGGATTGGCTAGGATAGGACTTATTTAATTGTAGATACTTTCATGCGCTTGCCATATAGGGCCTACAATGCAATGCAGTATGGAAATCACCTCGCGTCCCACATCCCGGGGCCTATTGACCGATGAAACTGAATATGACGCTACGCAGTCCGCTTCGGGTAGGTATTTGTTAATTGATTGCATTGGCTTGGCTATTAAATAATAGCAAAGGTACAAAATGTTTTTTTAAATACGTTTTTTATTTATAGTTCTTTTACGTAGTTAGGTGTCGGCCGCATGTGTTTGAACAAATATTTGATCAAAACCTTCTTTAAGTTTTCCTATTTGCCGTCAGAAAGGAAGGTCCATGTGAATAGTTACTTTTCGACCTAGGTACTTTACGGCTGAGAAACAAGTATTCCTAATTCAGATTTCGGCCGTTATTTTAAGTATAGGTATATTTTACTAACCAAAACCAAACTTGTACTATTATTTATTCTGTGCCAAAACAAAAGTTGCTCTGATAGTGATGTGATGCATGGCGCAAACGCGTAAACGTTTTATGGATGTCAGAAAAATCTGTGACAGAGCTAGTTTGGTTTGACTCTGTGGCATACAATATTAAATATTAATAATTTATGATCAATATGCTTATAACTGATAAATAAGCGACCGGAAATCAAAAAGATTGGCCGATAACCAGCTAAACCGCTACATTTTTATACTTTTTATCATTTAAATATAACTACGCCATTGATGACGGATTGCGATTAAAACATGACAACTGCATCATATTTTAATTCTATGAAAAGCATAAAGACCGAGATTCGTCAAACATATCATCCATAAACTCCACTTGACTGAAAAAAAAAACTTAAATGGCCGAAAACCGACTAAACTACCCTATCCTATAATAGAAAGACACATATAAATAAATATAAAATATCCATAACTGAGGAACAAATAAGTATTCGTGATCAGTGATCACACAAATAAATGCCCTGACCAGGATTCGAACCCGGGCCCTCCTGCTTCGTAGGCAGGGTCACTATAGTGTCACCACCAACCACCAACTAGGCTAGGAGGCCGTTATCTTAATCAAATCAAAAAGATTAATGTCACAACTCGGATCATATGTAGAGCCATTCCTGCCACTTTGCCATCCCTGGTCTTCATCATCAGGTCCACTCCACTAAAATGCTGGTTCCAAAAAAAAACATGTACCTACCCTCAAATCACAATGCATGTGCCGTTAAAATTTGAGGAGTTCTCTCAATTCATTATGAACTCCACCATCAGAATAGCTGGATGATAGCATCCTTGAAGTTATTTCCTTACAAACAAAAGATGAAATGTTCAAATCGGATGATAGAGCTGGGAATTACCAAGCAGTTCCACTTTAGTGTGTTTAAATAGTGATTTGGGTGTTCTTTCAAATTTGAGGAGTTGCCTCAATTCCTCATGGATTCCATCTTCAGAAATGAATTATCTACTGGTATCTACCTACTAATCTGGAACCATCTACTTCCAGATAATAAAATGATTTTTAAAATCAGTTCAGTATTGATATTGACGGAGTTCTACAAAAATACTAATAATATAGTATAGTAAGCGCAAAATGTAAATGCGGGACGGTTGCGCGTAGTTGCGCAAAACTGGTGAAGCGGCGGCGCGTCGCATCGGCCGCGAACTTACCAGGGCCGCATGAGTTACTTGGCAGCTTTACACACTCGTCAGTGGTGTCATTACAAACTCGCACGGTACACGATCGAGACAAAGCGTTGTCGAAACCAGTATAAGTGAGTTTCCGTTTTGCAGACATTAAGTCTCGAGACCGAGATTACATATTGGTAGTTGATAATTCGACTCACACTCGCATTATAATGGGAATATCAGACCCAGATCAGTGCCCGCCCATACCCCAAAATCCAACGATTGCGGATTTGTATCTCCATCTCTGTCACACTTGCATTTTGGAGTCACAAAGAGGTTTTCCCGTCAATGCATAAAAAAAAAAATTTTTTTCGATGTGATGATGATGATCAAATTTCGATGTTCGTGGTAGGCATTCAGAGGGCCTACCATACCATGAGCATCTGAAATTGGTATTTGACGGAAAAACCTCTCTGTCAGATCAGAACAGAGAGGGAGATACAATTTTTTTGATTTGATTTCTATTCTGGTGATGGAGTTCTTCAGGATTTCTAACAACCCTCAAATAATTTGAACGGCACGTCCATCGTGATTGGAGGGTTTTCATAATTAGTTGGGGCATTTTCTTACTGCAGCCATCATTTTGCTGCAGTGGACCCGATGTTGAAGACCCGGAATGGCATATTGAAACTGCTCGATAATTTCCAGCTCTGTCATCCAATTTGAGACATTGTTATTTTGTTTGTGGCCTTGGAGGTTTACAAGGTAGTTCCATTTGATTTTACTTGAGAGTTGAGACCAAAGAATATAATACTAGTTGAGACCTAATGATGGAAGCCAGTGTGGTGAATTGGATATTTTAAAAGGAAACTGGTTAACTCAAACTAACTGAAAATTTAACTTTTACGGGGAAGGCCAATTTGTTAAAGACGTTTTTTTTAAATATATTTTTTTATATGGTTATGTACCATATACCTTAAATTACTACAAACTACAAAGAGAAAAGAAGAATAGATAGTCTACAACAGACTTTATTGCAGTGCATTCATTGGTGTTGCTGCTTTTGCAAGTTTTGCCAGGATGACAATTTGACAACACATTATCTAAATTGAGAATATTGAGATAAAACTTATTAATATTGTCTTCGGTTTCCGCGATTGTTATTCGTTGAACTGATTAGACAAATTAATGATTGATTGATTGTTATTTAGTTACTGAAATCAAGATGGTTCCTAATTTAAATAGAGTGGTTAGCTTCGGTACCATCAGCTTAGGATCTTGTCTATTACGTCTCATCAAGGATCAAACACGACACAGGACTGGAAGACCTTAGTGTGGAGTTTGTTTGAAAACGGTCCAAAGGAACAAAATGGAGTAGTTTTCTTGTCGCTTCTTTCGGCCCCATAAGCCAGTTACGGGACGCATTCGTGAGTTGTATGTATGTACATATGTTAATTCTCCCGGGGTGTTATAAATTTTTATTTTTATTGTAAAATGCCTTTCCGGCGATGTATTACCACGTATTATTACTACTCGTATACTAGCTTTATTATAAGCCCCTTGTTTTTATTTCTCTATCTTTGTATGTAGGTAATTTGCACAAGTAACTTGTTTTTGATTGACGTTTTGACGAGGAGAATTCGCATTCTGTCAGCCATCTGAATGAAACCCAGTGAAAACGAGTGCCGTAAAGGGCTCGAAACGTAGGGCCATGGTGTTAATAAACGCGATTAATCCGTTCTAAAGTGTTTAATTTACATTAAACTTATTTTTCGGGACATACGTAATAATTGTAATCCAGTATTGGTGGTTTATCGATAATTCTTTAATACAGATCTAATAATACGCATTGCTCCAGAACTTTTCTCGTTAGGTATCAAAATAAATATCTATGAGACCTAAAAAACATAGGTACTATAAATCAAAATCAAAAAATAGTTATTATAAATCAAACAAACAACAAAACGAAATCACTGAACGTGAACTAAATGAACAATCAACTAGAGAACTAAATGAACTAGTGAACTAAATGAACTAGTGAACTAAATTAACTAGTGAACTAAACTACCTAATGAACTAAATGAACTAGTGAACTAAATGTAAGTGAACTAAAGTCACGGAAGAGCAACTGAACTAAAGAGCAAGTGATCCAAGGGGGACTTTGGAGCCTTTTTGCTTAGAATTTTCATCATGCATCTCGCAGTTACTAGGCAATCATACTACTCAACGAGTAGCAGCGACTCATGCGGCTCATATCCGGTCGTCGTACGCCTCGTCGGCCTCGTAACGCGCCCGTGAACGCGTGAACCCGATCGCGGGCGCTGCGACCACCTCTCGGTCACCAGGATCGCATAACTTTTAAGTAGTCGACGAGTAAAATGGCAGTCTGCGAAAAGCAGTGTGCGTACCATGAGTTGCATTCGATTGACATACCGTCGAATGCCGCAGTCGTAATCGAATTCAACTCATGGTACGCACACAGGAGGTGCTCTGTGGCGAAAAGGAAAGAGTCGTAGGATTCATTCGTTCCGATCCGCCACGACGCTTCTCTTTCCTACAGACTTATTAGTTTTGTCAGATTATTACTATTCTAATAATCTGACAAACGTGACAAACCAAATCATATCACATCTACATATCTGCCAATTAGATGACTGACGGGCCATTTCTGGACAAAACATACATACGAGTATAATCGCTCACCTCACACGATAAAAATATAAATGATAAAAATTTGTTGATTCACAAAGGATTCTAACATTTTTTTACTTATAAATTAAAAGCTAACCTAAATAAATGGGGATTATATCCATAATACCTTTTAACCGGTTAAACAAACTATAACATAAGGCACACTCATAATGGTACATGAAAGTAATAATCAGTCGTTCTTTAATAGTAGTTTATGCAACAGTGATATAATAAGGGTTCTTAAAACTTGAGGATCGCCGTTACAAAACAAGACGAAGTCGAGTTTTGTAACTGTTGCATACGCTAGTTTTTCGACGACAGCTAAAATAGCTTAAAAAGCAAAATCTAGGAAAGTGGCAGAATAGGGAAGATGTTGTGCCCACTATATAAAAAAAAACAACAACAGTGCTAGAGTCAGTCTATGCTAAGTTTCCTAGATATTGATAGCATATAGGTACTGTGAAAGTGTTAAGTAAACGTCATAACATAATTTCATAGAAGTTTGCTTTCAAGTCTGACAGTTAATTTGCTGAGAAAAGTTAACGTGGTTTGATTCTAATATATTGTATAAAAAACCATATGAGCAGTGTTCTTATGGAATACCATAGACAACGTTATAATGTATACTTTTTTAATATCGCTGTCAGTCATCTAATTGACACAGAAGTGCTGGAGTAGAATAAGTTATACTAAAAATTGGTTGATTCATGATGTAGGCTTGAAACATAATTTCAACTAATAAATAATCAAAAATTGGCCTGAATGGACATTACATCCAAGGTTTTGTTGAAATGTGACTCCTCAAAATGTAAGGAGCAGATAACCAGCTATGCGGCTAATAATAATTTTACTTACAAAATTATTATTTATTATGTGACAACCCCATATCGCTCCCTGGTTTCGACCGGAGCAATCAGTCAACGTGTATAGGGCGGGCAGCTTGTGGCGAGTTGTTGGGGAGTAGCGACCCCACGTACCTGAGCGCTACTGGAGGACTCTGTTGTCCGACCAAGTCCTCTGCCTCTGAGTGGGGTCGTGAGAGCTGTTCTTAAGGGGAGATGTGAAACCTAAGTGGCGAATTGGTTATATGTTTAAAGTCCAGTCACTGGAATGGACTGGACTCCAGTGACACCTCTCTACCCCCAGCCCTCATACCGGTGTTGCCCTTGTTCCATCTTAGATGTCTAAGATGACATCTAAGATGTGATCTTATGTGGGCGAGTCACCGTCTGCCGGAAATAAAATTGCTTACCGCAGACGACCGATTTTTTTCTTCATAACTTCAGTATTTAGTCCACAACTTTCACCTAATAGTCCAGAATATTTTAGATTCCATTAAATTTAAATCACAATAGTAATCACCATGGCGGTTGCTGCCTCTGCGTACGTACGTCCCATGACTCGGGCAGGTGCAACATCCGCTCGGTGTAGATACCCCTTATATTTCGTTAAATTGTCGAAAGAAGGACTCTGCCTGTTGGCTGCGGCTCCGCGTACGCCTCCCAAAAGTCCGGAACACCATTGTTCCGTGATGGGAAAGACATACAAATAATATTACTCTAACCCGTTTCAGAAATGCCCCCCGGCCCTGTTTACTAATTATCCTTTTAAAGTGTTTTCCAGGACTTCTGGAACATGCCAAAAAACATGAACCATTGCAAAACTCATAAGAATTGCGTTTTTATTTTTTGGCTGGCAGCTAGACGATATAATAATTAATTGGCAAATTTATGGCAACACGAAAAAGACGGGAGAGAGTGAGCTTTAGGGTAACTAACTGGTGCTACGAACCCCTCTGTGATACTAAGGCTGCATGTCACACAAGTAGTTTCGTTCGCTGGGCTATCCTAATCTCTTACCGAACAGAGAGAGAGTCGAAGCTTCTTAAAAGCCAGGATTTAATAAGAACTTCAGAGTACTTCAGACGCATCTCGAGATCACTTTACACTGGCTAAGCTTAATACGTGGACGCATTTACACTATTTTTAAACAAGCCTCCCGTCAAAACTGAAAACATCAAAGTCATAAACTCAAAAAGAGATGTATATATGTTTGTTATTTCTCCGATTCCGTAGGTTGAAAACAGTTTTGCTGATCTCTTTTGATGCAATTGGTCCAAGCAGCCAAATTAAACACATCGTTGTAATTTGGTAGTCGGTATTAATGCATTACAACTTAACTTGGTCGCATATTTTTATAGTGGATTTTACAAATGTCGTAAGAGGCACGTAATTAAGTTAGACTTACGACATTTGAGAAATCCACTGCCAAAATATAGATCGCTCCAAACTGTTCTCATTTGACAGTTATCGTACTACTTCCACGCTAGTTATTCTTCCGTGCTTTTAAATTAGGAATAAAGCAGACTGTTAAACGGCAGCTGGCAGTAGCCTCAAGTAGCGTGAGGAAAGCGCACGCAAACAGCGCCCGATATGTTCCGATTCCATTGTTTCTCCGGTACCAAGGCAACATAGTATTCGGGGATAATATTTTACGTCCGGCAAAGCGCGATCGTCTGAAGATAACGCTTCTTGTCGCTTATCTTCTATCACCACAGATATCACTCACCTGATAAATTGATACATATGTATATTATTTTTCATCGCCATCTTGGGATGGGAGTAAGGAAGGACGCGCGGACGCCTTAAACCTTAATGAAAGGATGAGTTTCACATTTTCGTACAATTTTATTTTTTCGTGTCAATTCCCATAGTAGCAAAATAACTTCATATTTATTCTAGTACTTAAATTTAAGAAAATTTGGTAATGGTGTTTAATTTATACTTACTTCAAAACGCTGTTTATAAACTCATAATAAGGCTGCATTCAACTTATAGATTTTGAGCATCTCATCTCAAGTCACTCTCTCTAGTTTTCCGTCAACTCGAGTCTGCTGTGACGATATTGAAAATCGGTGTACCCCATGGAGTCTACGGGCAACGCAGGTCTGACGGTATTATGTACATACTCACGTAGTTGTCACGCAGATCGGTGTGGTTATGTTCTACGCCGTCGTCGAGTACGGATACGCGTACGCCGCGGCCGGTGTACCCCATGGCGTATACGGGTAACACGTTCAGGTCCAGGCGGGGTAACGCGTGCACATTCCGCGAGTCTTGCTGTAATTCAAAGTAAAAAGATTATGCCCGGAGTCAGAGCTCACACAATACGCTACCAGCCTTCGCTTCTGGGCACCATTACACGAGACGAGGGGGCATTTATTTATTTATATTAGGTAAGTTTATTTATAGCTTTATTTGAAGTTTATTATAAGTTATTTAGGATTTGGTATTGTTAGAGTTGTTATGGTTTTTGTAAATAAATGTATTCCTCCAGGATTTCATATTTATTATGCACGTTTTAAACCAAAATAATATTGAGAAATAATTATTACATGAGAATAAAGTCCTGCTCAAGCTTGCTTGGCACAGCAGACAGCACAGTTCCAATTATGTACTTAATCCAAAAATAATTTTTCAATACAGTTGCTCAAAAAGTGCCCTTTTTTTGGCTGTTTTGCGTGCGCAAAGTTTGTTTTTGCGAACTAGTGCTTTTTACTTTTCCAATCTTTTTAAATTTAGTTGTGTTCCAATTCATGACTGCTTACCGAAGAGTATTATTGTTCGTTAACTTTACCGAGCCGTAATAAAACTAAATACCTACTATTAACGCAATAATATTAAAGATATTGATATTTCATATTTCAATAATTACTTCTTCATCATACTAATGATCATTCATTAAAAATATTAACATTGAAAACAGTTCTTATAAATCTGTGTGTATGGAACGGAACAGAGCCTACGAAACGTCAGTCAAAGTAGAGGTGTTTTTCAATCAGGTAAACATGTTCGTAGGGCCTCTAAGACATGACGATACGATTTGTCACATGCGATTTATTATTTTGTTTATGAGAAATAATTATTATGAGATTGAAAATGAGAAAGTAAAGAAGATAAGATAAACATTTTGAAGATGTTCTTAATATACCAACTGTATTAGGTACAATCGTGTCACGGAAATAATAAAAAACTTTAAATTCGTTCTTATGTATTTTAATTTTTTTCGCATCTGTATTGAAAAACGTCGTTCGATTCACGTGCGGATATGTAATTTTTCACTTGTCCCGAGTATTGCCACTCGCCTACGGCTCGTGGCAGACACCTCGGGAATCGTGGAGTAATGACATACTTTCCGCACTAGCATCGAAATGTACTATTGTGAAAAACGTAGGTAAAGCTTTTCATTATTCTAGGTACTAGGTAGAGATGTGTTTATGATGAAATAGGTTGTGATATAATCTTTTATTGTTTATGACGATTGAACACTTTTGGTTGTCAATGTCACCATTTGTTGTGACAGTACATTTGTTCTTGTGTTATTTGTATTGAGAAATAATGAAATGACATACATACTCTACCCAAGAACTAAAAAAGTGGAGCCACAAATAGAATCGCTTACGTTAATTCTGTGTGCTTACAATGAGTGGCACGCAAACGCAACTGTATTCGATAGCGACTGCAGCGCTCGAAACTATGTCCGTCTCGCTCCTACCATTACTCTGGCAGGAACAATATTCATTGACTCTGTGACCTGTTAGGCTTAGAAGAAAGTAGGTTTTTAAATGAATGTTAAAAAGAACCATAACTTAGAAATTGTCGAGAGCTAAGGCTAAACTATCTCCGATTCCCGGAAAGGCCCCTCGTGAAATCCACGCTGTACATATATTATTTTAAAATTTAAATACCATTAAAAATATTGTATAAACCAAAATAACGTACCAAATACCATTCTTCACCCCACAATTCGTCATTGAACAGAGGCTTGTCGACCTCCCTTTTCTGTCTCTTTTCCTCTTGGTTTGCATCTACCCTCTGTCCTTTTTGAGGCGTGTTTATCCTTTTCACTCGTTCCAGGGACTGGTCTGGCCCCGGGGTTGGGTAACGTTTTACCCGCGATTTGGAGAATAGTTGTTCAGCCCATCTTATCTGGAATCGGTTGAAATTTTAAGAACGCTTACTCTTGGATACTAATGTCAAAATAACATAGTAATTTGACGTTACTATCTGAGAGTAAGCGTTAATCTCGGAATAAAAATTTGGTAAAACGCAGCCTTAGGCTGTTAGTAACGTCAAATTACTATGTTATTTTGACATTAGTATCCAAGAGTAAGCGTTACTCTTGGTTATAACGTTTGGTCAAATCCAGCCTAAACACAGCAAATACGCGAACCCGCAACCCGCAATGAAGTGCCTGAAGTGAATAAGTACACGAACATGGAACGTTCGTCCGGTAATAAAGACCACGTGTACCAATACCCGGACGTTCCTTGTACCAGGCGCGCAGATCTGCAAGGAAAGGAACTCACCCTCCGGTCTTTGATGAGCGCGAGCGTGGAGTCGCTGTATGTGCGCCGCTGTTTGCTGTGGCGGTATTTCAGGAACGAGTATGTGTGCGGGAAACCCACCACCTGTGAACAGTGTAAACAGTTATTAATGAAATATTAAAAAATACTCAGAAAACAATGATACAGAAAATGCAATATGCAATAACCACTTGGTTTTATATTCAATATTAACTGAGATGTTGTGATGAGTTCTGTTTACTTACAGCTGAATAATGTATATTTGAGACGTTTAGTAAAGTTGGTAAATAAGAAATTAATATAAATAAGTATAGTAAGTAAGACAGTAGACATAATATCTTGTCTTGAGATATTTTACAGTGAACCACAGGCAAGTGGCAAAACTATGGACGGGTGAGGAATGCCATTTCTGCCCGTAGAGTGCCGTAGAGCAATGACTTTTATAGTTTATTTATACAGGTGGTTAGGTAATACGTAGAAGAGGCGACTGGGGTTGTTTATTTTAAAGAATTTAGGGCCTGAGGGCTTAGTATAAAAGTTGTACGACATTAACTCCTCGACCGCGTTAGCGTATCGGGAGTTCAAATTATGTTTGCCGTTTATTTAAATCATCCGGCAACTTTCATATTTTGACCCCTCGATACGCTAACGCGGTCGAGGAGTTAATGTCGTACAACTTTTATACTAAGCCCTCTGGCCACACTGCCGCGTTGGTTACTTCCCTCGATTCTGCGATGTAGGTAATGGTGGCCATCCACGATCGTTCCTATCTATCCATCCATATCGATTGGAACAGAACTGACCGTGTGTGGCTGTGGATTGGCATGTATCGGTACCATGAGTTGTACGTAACCGTAGGCGTTAGCGACTGCGCGTTTCTAAAGTATGTCCGTCTCGCTCCTACCACTACTCTGGCAGGAGCGAGACGGACATATTGTCGAATGCCGCAGTCGCAATCGAATGCAACTCATGGTAGGCACAATGGTCATGGCAATCGCTAGCGTCATGCGGCAATCATTAGCGTCCTGGCGGTACAATATATTTTGCGTTCTATAACCTACAATTGGTTTATAACCCTGTTGATATTCACTTTAATTTATTGTATATTGTAAAGAAGGGATTTATAAGTTTGTATTACGGTTCACTGTGGTCGCTGTGGGTCTGTTTAGTTATTGCTTCGTAGCGCCTAAACTGGTAAACCGAATAGAGTGCGGCTTTTTTAACGAAAGCGTTGTTTTTGGCAGTAGTTCTTAGTTATTTGGTGGATATAATTATAAACGCAATCGTCTTCGAGATATATTTCTAAAAACAGAAACTAGTCACCTCACCGGATCTCTGCAACAGCTAAACACCCACATTTTTGTGTTGTATTGTATTAGTGGCATTTACCCGGATTGATTGATTTTAAGTATTTTTTATTTATTTGTTAGGGTTGTGACTATATTGTAGTTCAGTAATAGAAAAAGTACAGTCTCTATCAATATCGTAGCTACCAATACCGTAGGGTGTGATATCGAACATTGGGCACACTTTTCGTGCATGTGTGCAATATTGATTGGCGCGAGCGTCACAGGCGTCACTCACCCCTTGCCAAATATTGCATCGCTTGCATCCGCCCCTTTGTACAATTTTGAACTCCTGAGTGCTCCTACTATCCTAGTATTTGACGTCTAAGACAATGGGATGTAGGCGGCGCCCTACGTCTCGGATTTGGGCGGGGAGGAATCTTTACTTAGACAATCTAGTCAATAATCCAAGTTAACGTCCGGTGAATCAACTTCTAGAACACTGGGCCTATACCACGAAAATCGAACGATTGCAGATTTGTATCTCCATCTTTGTCACACTTGCATATTGGAGTGACAAAGAGGCTTCCCCGTCTATGATCATTTTCGATGTTTTCATGGTCGGCGTGCTGATAAGCATTGTGTCCCTAACAAAGAAAAATCTATTCCTTTATAGCTGTTCTTTTTTTTCTTTGCATAGGCACTGTTACTTCATAAGTAAATAGACAATCAAAACATTGAAAATAACATCTTCATCTAATTAAAGTTACTATTTTTACCGTAACACAGCAGAAAAAAGGTGGCTTCCAGACAAAAAATCTGTGTCCCCAACCATACTCGTACTTAGGTATTGTCATAAACATAGTCGTTACTAAATTTAAACATATGGTGGGTGACATTATGAAACATAATATAAATGACAAAATCAGCGTGGAATAATGCACTAAAACCCTTGTCATACCGAATTTATATCTGTTACAACAATTTATCTGGAATTTTATAGATTTCTGTCCCCAAGTTTACGTCAGATTGTAACTCTACCGCGTTACAATATAAATTTGAGTATTATTTTTGAAAAATGGCGTCGGTTGTGACTTACGATTGAGCGAAATATATCTAAATTTCTGAAAAGCAGTCTAAACAAAGTAAAATCTCTGGCAGGGTGACGTTTCCCAGTGACGAACGCCTGGCGAGTGTGCGTGACGTAATTACCAATTTGCCAATTTGTTATTACACATATTATGATAAGTTATCATAGAATTTTATCAAAACTATTGAAATGCCTGTATATTTGTTGTCTAATATTAACGTGTTCCATAAGCAAATTTTATTTTATTCATAATTAACATAATACTTTGTGTAAATTTCTCCCATCTGTTACTAGTAAGGCTGAAAAAATCGTTCTTGCGTTACCGGTAACGCAAATGAAAGTACTTATGATTTATCCCATTTAACTTAATTTCATACTATACGTATGTTCAATAGAAATCATCAGTAAAACATACAGTTTATAGGTGTTTATGGTTTAATCTGAATTCGATATTTATGTTAAAAAGTATGGTTCTGACATTTTTGTTTCGTAAAAAAACGGGTAGTAATCTTTTATTTTGCAAGTCAGCGGCAATTTTTTTTTATCGTGAACAATGCCTCTGTAATTAAACGTTTCAATAAAATAAAATATTTTTGCTGTCGTAGAAAAACTAGGGTATGCAACAGCTCATAATTGGTTCTTAAACTCTCGGGTCTATTATTAATTTATTACAAAACTCCCTTTAAGAACCCTTATTATATCACTGTTGCATAATAGTATTTTATACAATCGTGATATAATGAAGGGTTTTTCAGTCGAGTACCGTGTTTAGGCCACGAAGCTTGCTGAGTGGCCTAAGTAAGGTACGAGATTGAAAAACTTAATTATATTACGATTGTATACAATACTTTTTCTACGAGCCATCATCATCATCATCTATGGAGGAACAATTTCATCATTCAATTTCATTGACTTAACAAGGATGTAACACAAAAAGAGTCGGCAAAGTCCCAGGCGGCATCGCAAATAAGTATAGAATTTGTATCAAGTTCTATTATAGTTGCCTACAGCGTATCGAAATGAGATATTATAGTTAAGTTGGACTGTCTAATATCGAAAAGTATGAGCTTATAGTTTTGTCTATGTACTCGTAATTGGCAGATTAAAGTCGGCGAGTAGAAAAAGTACTTTACCGCCCGCCCGGAGCTAGCGTAGGACCTGCCCTGCCCTCTAGTCACCGCTCACTCCGGAGTACCTACTGTGGACTGTGCTACTACACTACCGCTAATAATTATTGTTTCTTTATCTGCCTAGAAAGTTTATTTTTTTAGTTTCCTCGCAAATGTGATGAAAAACATTGTATGTATCACGGGCGATGCAAGAATTACGAACGCGTGCTAAAATTAAGCCCTCGTCTTCGACTCGGTCTTAAATTCACACTCGTTCGTAATTTCTTGTATGTACTATACCTACTTACTTACTTAAAATACCTGCTTTTTATGCTCCTGTGCAAAATAATATTGCTTGAGATAGGTATGAAGTAAAGTTTGCTAGTAAAAAACAATAGGAACGCGTTAATACGAACGAGTGTGAATTTAAGCCCGAGTCGAAGACAAGGGCTTAATTTTAGGACGAGTTCGTAATTCTTGTACCGCCCGTGATACATACAATATTTTTCATCACATTTGTGAGGAAATAAATAAACTTTCTAGGCCGATAAAGAAACAATTATTAGCGGTAAGTAGCACAGTCCACAGTACTCCGGAGTGAGCGGCGCCTACGTGCGCCGAGAGCGTGGGGAGCAGGTGCTCCGGGAGCCCCGGGCGGGCGTTATAGTAGTTTTCAACACACTTGCTCGTAACGAGGTTCTTATCGTACCGCTTTTAGGCTCATAATCCTAGATATTAAACACGCGTGCTTTTTCATTTTATTATTGAACTAGTGTTGTAATCATCTGATTACAACACTAACCCCATCAAATTAAGTTTGTACCCTACGAGACTAAGTTACGTACACAGATAATACATTCAAATTTTGTCGGATTGGAAAGTTTTTTTTTTCCAAATAAAGTACACTGTTTTAGCCGCATAATAACTTATGCCTTAAAAAGCAATATCTCCGTATTTAGTTGAATACATGGATTAAAACCATCTGGATTATTGAATATACGTGAAATTGTGTTAAATTATCCAAAATTCACAATAATTTGTGCTTCAAACATAAATAATTTCATTTTTTTTTGGCTGTTTGGCGGGCCTTTGCCTCAAATTTACGCGCGCAACGCGATTCGAAAAAAATACACCAATGGCGCGCCGCGGTAACTTATTTACGTAAAATGTAAATCATTTTTGATTGTTTTCTCGCTTTATTATTATGATAAAATGCAACTATAAGAGAATTAGAAGTAAAACTATAACAATATGTGGATTCGGCTCCTCTGAAACTACAAAACGCGGGTGCTATCATGAAAATCTAGTTGTACTTAATAGTGATAAATATACCTACTTATTTGTGACGTTTGGGTCTTAGCTTCGGGATTTATTAGTTGAAAATGTAAAATATTTTCATCAACCGACGTCGAAAAGGCATCGCAAGAAGCTTCAAGTAGTCGATAAAGGGTAGTGAAACTCATATGGCATTCTGACGTGACATGATTCTTTTAACAAAAGTTAATAACCTCGAATTAAATTTTGATTTTTACTTACAAGTGTGTTGAAAAATGTCGTATGACACGTGTGTGCATGGCCATTATACACATCGGCTTCCTTATTGCGCACTCGCTTTCAGCTCGCGCGCACAATACCGCCTCGTGTATAATGAATGACCATCGTAGCACACGTGTATCACAATGTACTATTATGCAACAGTGATATAATTGGCAGATAGAAGGGCTGGAGTAAAAAAAAAACTTGTTTTCTGAATTTATACTTTATTTAAACATACTACTCCATTAAAATTCAGTTCAGTAAAAACGTGGTTTAGAGTGAAATGTGTGATGAATGATGATGGGGTTTGGCGTAGAGGACGCTGACCTTGTCGTGTCAATAAAATGGATGCCGTCATGTGATGTCCCAAACGAAAGTACGTACTAGGCTCTCATAAACTGTAAGATACAGATTTACATGTTACACTTCCCATCCCATTACATTGTTGCCATTCTAAAATACGTTGCACGTTCCGTAATTTTCAGGGGCTATTGCCATGTCAAATGTGTGTATTTAATGTATGTGAAATGGAATTAATTTTATGTTATGATTATGAAGAAAGTTGTAGTGTTATGTTATGTTAATAAACATTGCCTTTTATATTGTTACCTCACAGTTATATTGACATAAGTAACACATGCACTAGCACTACACATGCGTACATGTTTCATGTATACTCGCACATATGGTTATCCTATAAACCTACAATCTACATGTAGCACAATTCACAACATACACATATATGCTTCATTCAGACCAATCCTCAATGCCACAGGAGTGTTTGCACCATGAGCCACACACATGTATGTCACGTGTCACGGTTTTGGAGCCATGTGAGTTTTTGCAGTCACATATGTACTATCGGGGGCTCGCTCAAGTTTACCGTCTAAGGGTTCTATTCCACTGCACTCGGACGCGGTCGTTTATTTACAATATCCACCAATGCAAACCGTCGGTGATTTTGGACTAGTAAGTCTCACTTTGTCATTGTCAATTGTGATGCTCTACGAATACGGTACAAAATAGAATAGATAGGAAATTTAAGGTGGGCGTTTTCGGACTACTATTATCTTTAAGATAATAGTTATTAAAACGTTTATGTTCACTAAGAATAAGGTTTAAATTTAGATGGACAGTGTTTATAGTATCGCAGGTATAAGTTCCTCACAAAAATGTTGAATGCAACATCTGGCGAGCCGTTCCTGTTTTATGTCAGTACAAAAAATAAGGGTCAGAAATTAAGGTTCGGGTCTCTCGTCCATAAACATTGCGTGCAAAAGTTGCATTCTTCACATAATTCTATTTGCGAATTATTAATGATTAAATGTAAAAAAATGTGTGTGTTATTATTATAAGTGTATTTTGACTATACAAAATACACTTATAATAATACCACACACATTTTTTTACATTTATCACTGAATGAAAATTAAATGAAACTGAATTCAACACATAGTGTATAAGAAATGTAATTGAAAACTCTTATTTACTTAGTTAATAAATGTTTTATTACTAAAAACAACAA
The DNA here is from genome assembly GCA_949128165.1 of Lathronympha strigana. Classification (NCBI taxonomy): domain Eukaryota; kingdom Metazoa; phylum Arthropoda; class Insecta; order Lepidoptera; family Tortricidae; genus Lathronympha; species Lathronympha strigana. Next base: position 5,291,141 of record OX421915.1, on the reverse strand, counting down.
GTCTTACTCTTCTTTAACAATAATAAACTGACCGCGACCTGACCGAGCGTGGTGTGTCAGGTCCACGGGGGACGGTGGTGGTGCCGGCGGCAAATCCGGCGCATAAGAAAATCGTGTATAAGTAAAAATCGGTCTAAAAACCAATAAAATTCTTCAAACTGCTGTGCTGCATGAGAGGTCCTCTAAGATTACAGCGAAAGCTCAACTCAACCGGTAAGTAATAATTTAATTTGATTTTTGTGCAGAATTTTATCTCAAGTGTTGAAGTGCTTGAGAGAAGTCAAAGGTAAGATTTTTTTTTTGTATTATTCCTTATCTTAAAACTAAATGAGGTCGAAACCATGTTAAAATATTGTGGGGTGTTCTAAGTGTTAAATAAATCAATTTAAGTTGTAGCCACTTCTGTCGGGCACTTATTTTCTTAAATTTGTTGTTAAAATAACGTTACTAGCGTAAAAGTTTTTGGTAGAAATGGTTGTATGTGTTGATGTAGACAAAGTTTTAACCAAAAGTGATTTGTGGCTAATTATAAACAATGAAGCGGTATGGCCGTGGCACGGACCGGTGCACTGCGTCCTTGTGAGTGTATGTGATTGTGGACACATCGTGCTGAATATTCCATCGCGACCCGATCACTTCATTATCGATTTCGCAGATGTAAACTTTGTAGCCTCCATACTAAATAATAACTTGTGCTGGTGCTTCGCTTGTGGCTTGTTTGTGTACGACCACTATCCGGCAGACGAGTGCGAGTATTGCCCGTAACAGGTAAAGTAATCACTAATGCACTACATAATTAACTGTAAGACTACATTTCGAATACAGTTAGTCTAGTTTAAAACGTTACAGCATGTTTTAGTTCTTGAAAATAAAGTAGGTAATAGGTTTTGGTATACACTTATAATTAAGAAAAGCACATCTGTTTGTTTCTTAGTTGTAGTTATGGGTCAGGTAAAAGGCATTCTACACAGATTACTCATCGGGTGGCCCTTAAACAATTGCGGGACCATAGGGAAGCTTTTGTTCTACAAGTCATAATGTGTTCCGGGAACAGGGCACGCGCGCCGTAAAGATCTATCATGTTCGTTTTCAGTTTTAGTTATTTAAAAAACCCACCTTGGCCGAAATGTTATTACTTAATAGGTGCCATAACTTTAAGTAGGTAATAATTCGGCCGCACACCAACCATATGCGGAACTATCTGAATAATTGTTATAATTGTCTTCATAATAATTTTAGGCGAGAAATCATTTAGTTAGTATTTTTAAGTAGGAGCAAGTTGCGAACATGGTTGTTTTTCTGGCTATTGTATCGTATTGAATAGGAAATATAATGACCAGTATAACATTGACTCTTTCACCATATTGTTTTAAAAACCAACAGGGTCTACCTATTGGAAAATTGAAAGTTAAACTACAACTACAACGGCCTCTATAAAGAGGAACACCATAATCAAACAAGTATAGCTATAGTGAACCATATATGCAGCACAACAAGGTTGATTTTATAAAAAAAAACTACTGGTGGCTTTGGTCGTCACCCGACGATATTAAGAGTGAAACTTGGATAACTAGAACTTTAAGGGACCTGCGTCTCGCTTAAAGAGGTATTTCACTTATCTTAGTTACTGTTAGGTATCCAGGTATTACTATAAATCTGTCTCATTTCTGTACCACAAATTATGACAATAAGAAATCAAAGGGTAGTGGGTATAAAAAAAAAGGGTTAAGTAAATAGAATTTTTATTTAAAAATCGATGTAAATTGTTTTAACCGTTTTTTTGCGCCGGGTGTTAAAATGGCGCGCTGTGCCTCCGCTGCCCTAGTATAGGAGCCGGGTTACCGGGTATTGGAGGCTGAGGCGGGGGATCGACCGGTGGCCACCATATTTCTGCCGCCACTAGGTCCGGCGGCGGTGTCGGCGGCAGCGATGGTGACCGCGGCGGCGAGTCCAGCTCGCTGGCTGACGAAGTGGACGCCTCCGGCGTCGGGGGCGTCGGTGGCGGTGTTAATTCCGGCGATGACGGCGGAGGCGTATTAATTCCGCTACAAAGAGAATAAACGGTTTATTACTTATTTATTTTAAACTTTAGGTATTGCGTAATGCACGGTGATTTAACTTTATTTTTACTTACTTTCCGTCCATTTCAGCACCTTTCTGGTAAGATATCAGCAGACCAAATGGCACTCTCAAGTTCAGTCGATAATAGCTAGCAAGTCGATACCCTGTTATTTAGACTCGAATACATTGTTGTGAAGTGGCGGCGAGGCAAAGGGTTTCCTATTTAGTTATTAGGCGGTGTTGAAGTGTCGCAAGCTTTTAGGCTGTCCCGAAAACAAATCTCTGGAATATGATATCATAAACAAAAGGACTCTAAGAGTTCTCTACGATTCTCTCAGTTCAGTTTCAGTCGCGATTGCGTATTGGTAGAATGAATTTTGTCCGCAGCTTATTTTGTATGAGGTAAGAAAAAAGTGTTTGTGAAATAAGTTTTATATAATGGCATTAATCTGTATTGTGTTACCCGTGGTTTTAAGATCGGAATCCTGCGAAAAAGTGTATTTGGAATCACATACAAAATTTTTTTTTGTTGTTCTTAACCACTTTTTTTATTATTTACGCAGACCGGCGGAAGCGGAGAATAATTCTCCTACATGTTGGGGCTGCCGGCAGTCCCTACGGCCTGTCAGGTGAGGACTTTGCGTTGTTTATTATATTGTCACCACACCAACTGGTAAGGGCTCTCGTTATTCTTCGAAACCTGATAGCATAAGTGCATTTTATCCGCAAGATTTTTACTATTGTTTTTATTTTATATTTACGCAGTGAAACCATGGAGATGCGTGCGGTGGAGGGCACCTGTTGGGGCTGCGGGCAGTCCCTGTCTCTCTGTGTGAGGTAACGACTTGATTAGTTTTACGTTGTTTATTATAGTACTATATTTGTATTTACGTTTAAAGTGATGTCCTCGCGATATTCATCTCGATGCTACATTTTAACCAACATCATTGTTTTCCCTCCCGCCTATACATATTTAACATATTGCGCGCATTAGTAACACTTTATTTCAATACACAGTGATTTCATTTCATATGAAATTACTTTCTTTGTTTACAACAGTTTTAAAATTTGTTAGCGACAAAAAATCTGAAAACATAGATAACAAAGAGCCTAACACGTGCAAGCAATACCCATTTAACAAAAAGAACGGATTTCTTAAAAACTTTCACTATTTGTGATGCCGACAGTTGCGAGTTTATTATGGACTAGGAAAACAAAGCAACAAAAGAATAAACACAGCACAGCTGCGCAATAACACTAAATTCTCGCAACTTTATAATCTCTTTTTATTGTTTTCAGTAATCTAAAAACTGGCTATTTCATTAGCAGGTATATTTGTTTAATTTAAACTTTTATGAGTTTTATTTGGCCTGTTATCAGGGACTCCCGCTCGCCGCCAGCGGAGGTGCCACCGCCGCCGCCGCCAACTCCCATCCCACGGCGACGACCATCGTCGCCGATCGACATTCCTCGCCGGCGAAGAGATTTTTAGTATAAACTATATCGCCGGCGAACGAATAAGTTAAGTTATGATAGTTATTAAGTTAGTTGTTAGGTATAAGTATAAGTACTTAATTTATTAGTTTTTTAATTTTTTTGTTAAGTTTAGTTGTAGTTATTAAATAAAATAATTGCATAGTTTCTTGGGTTTCATTTTGTAGGGCTAATCAGTCCTATACTCTTATGGATTTGCCACATTGGCTGCGGTCTGGGGTCACCGGTCAGGTCTGTTGAACAATGACCTGACCGCTGACCGGCACAGCACAGACCACGTGACGTGGCATCTAGGCTGCGAATGTATGAGCCTTTATGCATAAGGGTGAAAAATGAGATATTACGCTCAATATTAATTTATTTGAGTCGGGGTTAATTTGGGTGTATACAGGAAAAGTCGCACGGCGATTTATGGAATTTGATTTATTATCGCAATAAGAGGCCTATCTACGGGTTCACGATTCCGTCTAAAGGTAGCTTTAGGATCTAGGAAGAAACCTCAAAACCTAGATCGAACCGGGCCTAGCTTGAATCTTTTGAACTAAGCTAACTTCTAAGATACGATAACAATTATCAGTCAATACAACTTTATAAATAGAATTTCCAAGACAATATACAGGTGTTTATGGGGAAAACACAATCTAAAATAAACGTATTAGCAACTGTCATATTATGAGCAATACAGTGTTTCTAATTAAATGTTTATTTTTATTCTTATTTCATAAATCTGGGAATCGAACCCATAACAACAAGCAAGGTTTCGCTTCTGTTACATACAACGAGAGTCGAACTCGCTTAAGCTATTCTACGATTAAACATGGGTTTAATTGTAGTTAAATCCAGTAATTAAAAGACAGATTTCACACAGTAAAACACTATTTACAAATGTCGTCGAAAATAACAGAACTCGTCAACACAACAGATTACAACATAGAGTTCAACGAAAGTTTAAATCTCAAGTCATTAAGACAGTTCGTTGTTAAGAGAGCTAAGTAATTATCACAACGTCACTAACCTGTCACGTCACCTTAAAAATATATCTACAATTTGAAAGAGGAACTTAACATTAAAACTACACATACTGAAATACTTAAATGTTAAACGAAACCTGATTTCATGGCTATGACATTATTATTGACCCGTGTAATTTCGAACAAAATTATTATAAAATGTAATTGTTAAATATATTTTTTAGTTTTTTACACTATATACGACGCACTTCACACGCGTAAACACACACTTCACAGCTTAAATAGTATACACTATCACACACAACACTAGTATTTAGTCATCGCTCCTTCTCCTTCCTTCACAGCTGTACACCGCCTGTTCATCGACGCTACCAAATCTGCACACAGGTTTGTGCCCCTCAAAGACTCCCAAACCTCTTGAGCGTGTTGGACGAGGGCCTCCTTGGTCCTTTCGGCTCTCATATCCCAACGTTGAACCATTACACCCCATAGGTTTTCGATGGGATTGAGATCCGGGGAGCAGGATGGCCACGGCAATGCTGTTAGCCCAGGTTCCTGCTCTATCCATTCAGTGACAAGACGACACTTATGTATAGGACAGTTGTCTTGAACAATAATTATTTCCGGCATTTCTGTCGCAGGATATAGGGCTCTTACTGACGGGAGCATTACATCTCTAAGTATTGAGAGATAGCTTGCCCCGTTGGCCCTTTCTGGTATAAAAACCAGCTCACCTGGACCGTCAGCGCTCATCCAGGCCCACATGTTGACCGCCACTCTTCCAGATCTCTTGTTTGGCAGGACGTTCCGAGGCTCATACCTAGTTTTATTCACGCGCCATAAATGTCGCCTGCCGTGTTGACTAGACAAAAAAGTTTTTTCGTCCATAAATATGACGCGTGAAAAATCAAAGTTTTCGTAATTAATTGCAAATAAACGCCGTGCCTCCATCTGGGCCGGAGACAAACTAATTTTTTTGGCCGGAATACGGTGATGTATTCCGGCTCTATGAAGAGCACGGCGGACTGTTTTCAGGGAACAGTTAAATTTGACAGCAAAATGTCGCGTAGGTATGAAAGGGTTGTGGGTGTAGGCTGTCCTCATTTCTTCTAGACCGGCTTCGCTAATCATCCTTCGCATGGGTGGTCGCGCTCTAGTAGCAACATTTCCATCAGCCTGGAACTTTTTAATCCACTTGATGACAGTGGGCTTCTGTAAACAAAGAAAATGAAACAGTATTAAGTGATTTTTTTGTTGCATTTCCTCTCGATTTTAGACCATAACTATAAATCAATGAATCAATTTGAATTGAACTTATAAATCAATGAAAACAGATAGGTAATTGTAACTGCAATAATTAATAATATATACACGCTTGAAAATGCAAATAAACGATTGACGAACGAAGGAGAAACGAATATTATAATAAATTTATTATCTGTTATGCGGTTGCTGCTTATAAATACTACTTATATTAATTTCACTTACCGATACGTTTAATTCTCTTGAAATTGCAGCCTTGCTATAACCTTGCTCCCAATAGGTTATTATTCTGCTCCTCTCTAGTTGAGTTAAAGATATTCCACTCATGTTGACTAAATGGATTTTTGAGTTCCTTGTTAATTGACACTGTAGGGAAACCTTGTTGACACGAGGCCGTCTAAAATGCAACTGACAGACCGGCAGGCGTCAATGATGGTCAACCAATTGGTCAACACGTGTTTGGGTTATTCAGGCCCAAAACTAAAACAATACCCAAGCCTCAAGCCATATACTACATACTTTTTGCACGATCCCAATTGGTTGTCATAAAAGGAGGCGTAACGCCTCAAACTTTTGGGTGCAAACGAATGTCTTCAGAAAAGGTAAACTTGAGCGAGCCCACGATAGTACCAGGCGAGCAGAATAGGGCAGGAGATCGCACGCATATGTTGTGTGCGTGTTGGGGTAGGTCGGGTTCGTAGAAGGGTTGGCGGAAGTGTCTACATGCAATGCAAGAGATAATATATTGGTATGGGTGTATGAATGTAGAGGAATAAGGGAAAAGGAAGACGAATGTAGCAATATGCACAGATATACCTATATAAATATAATGTGTTTATTATGTTAAGGAAACAAGGCGAGTTTTATGGCGTATAAAATACCTAGAGAACACCAGGTTCCCAACAGTAGTTTCGTTAGTAATTAGTTCAGATTACGTTGTGTTAAAAAATAACAGCGTTTATTTACTGCAATCATATAAATATTTGTCTAAATTTTAGACCTATCAGAGAGCAAATTGCTTGTTTTCATTTGTACCTAACATAAAATAATATTAAACTACACTAAAGTACATACGGACATAGTGAAACTGTAAGTGTAATTAGTGTAAGCGTTCACCTATGGCTACGGATCCTTAAAAAGGTTAAAGTTCGAAGTTTATGGTTGACAAATCACCCGAGTTCGTTTTTGCTATTTTTATTTGAATTTTCCACCGCCGAAATTTATATTTATCACTCATTTATATCCTCTAAATGTTATACATAGGTACTCGTATCTACTCCCAACATACATATTTATACAGTAGGTGTTGTGTTTGTACACGTAAAATGGAGCTGTTAACCACGCATCCCATTACTAAGGTACAAAGAATAATTAGTGACTTGTGAAATGTTTTAACACTTTTAACTAGAGCTATTTCATTTTGATGTTGAGTTTCAGCGGATACTTAATTACGTATCATCATGTACCTATCATTTAATGGTAAAAAAGGGCAGGTTAACAACCACGTTCAAAGAAAATGTATAAAAAGTATTCTTTTGTGACCGATTTTTGTTATTAATTTTCGAGTAATTTCGGAAAATTGTCTACTACGGATATTTGGGCAGATAATGGTAAAATTGGTAAATTACCCAAGTTCAGTCGTGTTTAGCGCCATGAAACTTTGAAGGGGCGCAATTTAAAATTAGTTTAGATTAAATATAGGCATGGGAGGTCATTTGTTGATATAATTAACGTTACTACTTATATTATACGTGATTAACGGCTCCATTTATTATACACAGTGTATAGTATTAATCAAAATGGTCTTAAAATCAGGCCAAATAATTTTAATTTGTATGCAAAGTTACACTTTATATCTACAATCTAAAACGGGCTATTTACAATGGATCTATAAAAATATGTAGTTTTGTTACCAAAATCGTTTACCATACGTAGGAACTTCTCTTTGGTGAAACGATAATCAATCATGGAATTATGATTTAAAAAAACCGTACATTTTAAGCTGAATTTTAAAATGGATTCGTATTAAATACAAAATATATGTGTGTAAGCAAAATGTGTATATAATATAGTATGTGTATATTTTAAACACTTACAACCCGCTTCATGGATACTAATCATTCTAATCTAATCAATGATCTTAGTTTTATCTTTCATCTTAGTTTTAAAAAATTGACATGTACCTGATATTTCTAGTTTAGATTTAATTGAATTTAAGTGGATAATATACATTACATTTAATTAATATTATGTACCTATATAAAAAAAAAAACTAAAACTAACCATAAATAAAACTAACTACAAAATAAAATAAAACTACACATAGTACCTAAAAATAAATCCCAATCTATAAAAAGAACACCCCGTCTAACAGGTCCGCCTGCGGCATGGACCCCATTACGCTGGCAGAATTACCTCTCTGCACCGCAATGGAGATGCGTTGGGAGAGGTAAACGCCAGCTCTAGGGTCCCCTGTCACGTCGATCAACCGGGCCGACACAGCCCTCATGAAAGACTTCATGTCCGCTGACCAGGGACATGAAGATTAAATTTAATTTAAAATAAAATGTTAATGATTTAATTTAAAATGTATATTTGCATGTACTTGTACGTTAAAGCAAATAAATGATATGAGTATGAGTATGAGTATGAATGACCCACTTTTCAGTTTCAGGGAATGGCATATGAAAAACATAATCTGGTATGCATACGTAGCGTGCACGCGCTAAGTTGCCTTTTTCTAATGTTTTTTGTCCAAAGCGTGCGCTAAACGCTAACATGTGAATGTGACAGCCATGTGTTTTTGAATAGAACATAAATATCGCTTCCTCGGCTTCCTTCAACTTGGTATTTTTAGGCGACGTGTTACCACCCGCAACATTGTAGAAGCTACGAAAAGATAGATATCTCTGTCACTCGCGTGACGTCGTCCTCTGTTTTCAGTAATAGCTGTCTCATTCAGGCGCTGAAACTGCTGAAATATTACTATGTTTTGTTATGAGTCCCTGGTAGCTGCGACGCCAAATCTACTGTTAGCGCCGCCCTGAAAAATAAACTGGGTTGCCGTACTGCTGAAATTCCGTAGTGATGCGAGTGTTTTTTTTGTCATATGAATGAGAACCGTTGACGGTAGTTCAGTTTAAAAGAATGCCTTAGCCGGAATGAGTATTTTATGAGCTGTTCTGAAAAATTCTTGATAATATTAAGAATTCCGTTTTTAATGTTTTGTTGTCAAACGCTGTTCTAATGTTTCCAAAGCGTTTTTTCGTTAAGTCCAAGTAGAAAATCAAGCGTGGTCCTAAACAAGTGTCAGACACCATTAGCCCATTCGCCTGGTCAAGACGGTCACAATGTCTTGTTTCCACTGTCAACTAATACCCAACATAACTTGACACACATCTACCTAACAACTGAATCTAGCCAGAGTTCAGATAATACTGGCAAATTCTAAGGAGCTTGGACTGCCCGAATGCCTAAGTAGATTTGTGTCTCTTCAATTAACTTGATTTTTTATTGAATTTAGAGTTGTAATAAGTACCTACTGTTTTAAGATTTATTTTAGGTCAGGTTTTCAGTAAGTTTGTAAAATTGGTAAATGAGTAAGTATAACATAAACAATTTGTAACATAGTACTTACTATATCTTTAAATATGTAATCGGAGACTCCTGATTCCACAGACAAACTCAGTTTTTTGAGTTTTGTTGAGTCTAGCCCTCTAGAGAGAGTAAAGAGAAGAATCCTAGCTAGTATTACCACATACTAGTCAGGATTCTCACGACACGTAATCTACAATTTTTCTATTTCGACAGGATACTACTATGGCTACATTGGCTACCTATAGCGCGTACGTTAACGGAACGCAGGCGATGTGACATCTCGCATATAACTCCATACATAACAACCTGTGTGCTCAGCGGTCTTCATGGACGAAAAGAACTAGAGCCGTGTTGCAAAGACATCTGTTGAGGACAGGCATTTCAATTTTAAAACTGGATTAAGTAAGATGAGAGCAAATACATATGTGAGTCCAGCTAAAAGGAAAATATAAGAAGTAAATATTCTGTTTTAGAGTTGTTTATATTATGTGTTTTTATTTCTCTCATGATTATTAGTCATACTCATAATTACAGGAAAACGTTGCAAAAATCAAAAACAATGGTAAAATTCTTCAAAACTTCGGAAATAGTAATTTGGCGATACGAGTAACGTGGCGTGGAAATCAGAAAACAATACGATGCAGTGATACATCGCGTGTTCTTTGAATTAGGTTTTTCTACACTGACAATGCAAAGCCTATGCTAATGTGACGACCAAGGTAAGTAAAACAAATGACTCAAACTGAACGATCGTTTGTCACTATTAGATACCGACCGACGACCTACGCCAAACGATGACTGACACCCCTTCCACACGGGACAATTAATTGCCAATTATGTAGGAAAATAAAATTATAATTATTAATTTTTAGTTGTTAATAAAATTGACGTCAGTCGATCGCATCTAGCATACAAAATCGCCTATTTTAGGATAAATTCATGGCTACTCGTATATAGAGTCGCAAATTGGCATTTATCGGTCAAAATCGATTTAAGTTTATAATTTTGGGTCCACACCACACGATTAAATTGTCAATTTAATCAGGATGACGTGACGTGCGTAAAATTGTCCTGTGTAGATGGGGACTCCTGAATTATATTTACCTACTCGATTATTGTGGATTAAGAAAAATATCGCTTAGCACGTTTTAATTTCCTGATAATTTTTACTTACATAATTTTATTAATTTATCATTTTGTTTTGCTGTTGTTGTTCGCCCCGAAGGCGGGTTAAGAATTTTACCACTCCCTTTCTTTCTTCTTCTCGTGGCGTGGGTGTCGTAGAAGTGAACAGTGGGATATGGGTTCGAGTATCATACCACTAGACCTTTATCAGTATCACACATACAAAACCAACTAAACCAATATCACAGACACCTTCACAACAAATACTGGGATAACCTGGCGACTTGTAGACAAACCAAAGAAGTTTTACCAGAGTTAAACCACAAGTTCACGAAAACCCTACTCAGGACGCCTAGACACCAACTCCGGAAAATAGTAGGGTTACTCACAGGACACAACACACTAAACAAACACCTATATAACATGGGTATAACGTATAACAGATAGTCCTGTGTGCAGAGCCTGCATGGGAAGTGTCCTACAGCAAAACATATTGTCCTAGACTGCAAACAGGTAGAAGAATACAGGAGTTGGTATTTGGGGGCTCCAAACACACTAAGGGAAGCATTTAGCAACCTAAAACAGATGCTTGGTTTCGTTGAGGAGCTGGGGTGGTTGGAATAGGGCTACCTCGTTAACACGCAAAAAAGACACAATGGATGTAGAGTTGCGGAAAAAGCCCAGAGAAACTAACTAACTAACTATGGGTTCGAGTGTGTCGCGGGGCTAGTATCCTTTCACTGTAAAGTGTAATGTCACATTTTAGGGTTCGCCAAAATGTCAAAAAACCGGTCAACTGCGCCTCGGGCCACGCATGATTGAGGGTTTCTTACCGTCACACGATATCCAGTCAATTACGTCATTTTTGTAATAAATATTTTTTTTTTGCAAAAACCCAGAAACGGCTTGACCAAAATTGTTGAAAATAAATTTTGTGGTATGTTCGTCTTATATCCTATCTTCTTAAATTTTACACACGAGACCCATTTTCAATGACTTTCAGAGCGATTATTTCCGAAATTATTCGATTAATCAATTTTTTGTTCAAGAAACATGTAAGTAAGTTGTTTTAAAATGCCGATCAAGTAGATATTTTGCAAAAAAACAATTATTGACATTCAGTTACATGACTTAGATGTATGTAATGCCCCCTAAACAGTTATTTTTTCGCAACACTTAGGCAAAACTAAGTAATATCATTACCATATTATTATGCTTTATAGGAGTGTGAGGACTGAGTAAAACAGCTGTGACAATACGGACGGACTGGACGAAACTTTGTTCAGTTTTAGCCATTTAGGCTACGGAACCCTAAAAAGGGACTCTCATATTTCCTCATGTACTGTCCGTCTGACACTTCCATCTGTGACGTCATTCGATAGGTCTTAAAAAATTACTTTGAGGATCCTTAAACAAAATTTTAATGACTTTGTTATTTATAGAAATAATTGCTCTGAATGTCTGAAAAAGTGATTTATGATATTTCTCGGATTGTTTTTTTTCCAATTCGAAACAAGTACAAAAGGATATGCCTGTACTATATTTATCAAAATTTCAATATACTCGTAGCGAATACATTAACGCCCGGCAAAGTCAACTTTGTTAGAAAAAGAAAAATCGTGAACATCGTCGTTGGTTTACTTCGCACGTAGTAAATACCTTCGCTACCAGGTGAGCATAAGCAGAATAGTTTTAGGTAATAGTTGATGTTAGAAGTACATAGACGCGCACGAGGCTCGCATGACCGTGTGGATATGTGTCATATGATATGATATGAAAGTAAAACTAGTATCAATCGATATCGGGTTGTTAATGTTTGAAACTCTACTACTCTTCTAAGCTCCTGATATAATTTGGTATAAAGCAGTATACATGTTGTCATGTTAGCATATAATGTTTTAACTTTGGTTATTTGAGTAACCCACGAAATATACGGTTTTGACAGACATTCAATTATAGCAGCCTGATTTTCTTAAATAACGTTCGAATGGGATATTTATGCAAAAATCCTACAAACTTTTCTTCCGGAAGTAGGTAAAAAGTAAAAAAATAAAACTTTACTAAGTCGATTTTTGAAATTTACTTTAGTAAATATTTTCCTTGTTTGTGTACATGACGACATATTTGTCTTCTATGTGTTAAAAGCGAAACCGAAGAAAAATTATTCACATAAACCGGTAAAACTTACAAAATCTACGGCGTGGGTGATAGATGTGATATTTCGCTAGAAACAAATGGTAATAAGAAAAAAATTGTCCTGACGCATTTTAAACAACAAAAAACACATAAATACAGAATAATCTTACAAGAAAAACGATTGACACATTTGTGCACATATTTGTGGCGATTTGCATGGAACGATATTTTATTGGAATTTGGTGCCTACTTACATCATACTAGACTCACAAAATAAGTATCCGTTACGCTAAAAAAATCAGCTATTATTAATTATTCCCCAAATAATCAAAAATTCCATAGAAGCTGTCAGTTCAATCACTGGATTATAGGTTTTTGCTACCAGTATTTTTTTATTTCTCATGCTTTGAAAGTGGGTCATTGTCCCAGGATAGATACGGTTTTGACAGACATTAAATTATAATAGCCTGATTTTCTCAAATGTTCTTTACTAAATAGCAAAATTAAACGAAAGACTGATTTTTAAAGTGAAACTTCCTAGGGTGGAAATACTTACATTTTAGGTATACTTAGATAAATATGAAAGATGAACATGTATACGTCATAATAATATATAAGCTCCAATTCATTAGCTCCGAGTTTATAAAATTAATTAAGCACCCAATAAATACACCACCTTATCAGTTCGTGGTGATATATGCCGCAATAAACTATACCACTGTTATCTGTGATAGCCTGATGGCCACTCGAGATACCAACGGCGTCATCGCTTTGATTTTCCATACACAAAATGTATCTTTCTATTAGTACTTATAGATTTAATATTTTCGCGGTCAAAAACTCACTAGTCAGGGTCACTGAGTATTAGGATTAAAGAAAACGCCCACCTCAAGTCATAGCCTCATAAGCCTACTTCGAACTCCAAAAATGTATATCACCCTCTCTATCGCACTTACTAGTTCGAGCGAAAGAGACGCAAATAAGACATTAAGATTTTTCATTGTTCATGGCGATCCTTTGCCGTTAGCATCTACTGCTCACTGCTCATCAGCTTGGTGACAAATGTTGTCCTTCCGTACAATAGATGGTTTGCCATGTCGGCGGGCATAAAAAAGGCAAAGCAATAAAAACGAGAAAAAAGTAGGAGTTCGTAGTGACTGCCTATACGAAGCAGAAGGGGACCTCCTTGGGATCGGGTTCGAATCCAGGTCAGGGCATTTATTTGTGTTTATCAAGCATATTTTGTTCCTGATTTATGGAAGTTTTCTATGTTTTTAAGTATTTATCTTTTATATATATCGTCGTCTAGTAGTACCACAGTAGTACCCATAACACAAGCCTTATTGAGCTTACTGTGGGACTAGTTAGGTTCACGAGGTCGATTTTTATAAGATTGTCCAATAATATTTGTTTAAGTATTTATTTTGCTGAAATCATACCCTGACAAGTCAGCTCTGTCAGTAGAAAACCGAGCGAAATTCTTCTGTATGGGGAAGGGCTGGCCGGGCTATATACATTTTACGCAAAAAAGATAATGTATAATAACATACATGTTATTTGCGTTAGTATATACTTCACAGCTACAAATACAACAACCCGATACCGATTACCGATGGGCAAACGAGTTAGCCAACTAGCCTGGAGTTAAGCTGTTTTTTTTGTATGGTATTTGACAGCTAACTTCGGGCTAGAGTCAGTCTATGGTAAGTTTCCTAGATTTTGATAGCACACACTGTGTAAGTGTTAAGTAAACGTCATTATTTCATAGTTTGACGTTTAAAATATCACTTTCAAGTCTGACAGTTCATTTGCTGAGAAAAGTTAGCGTGGTTTGACTCTAGTTGGGTAACTCGGGTAACCCTGGGTGGTGCGAGTGTGTATTATATTTTCCGGAAATCGTTTTTTTCACGCCGCGATTAGGTAATACCTATTTACCCATTTATTTTTTCTCAATACCTAGCTTGTTTCCCCAAATGGTTTTCTTTTCTAGCCATTCCCAAAATTTCTCAGCTTTTTGTTTTTCGTACTTAGCAAGGAGTACAAACAAGTTCTCGAGCTCCTATTTCTGCGTAGTTGGCCTTTCGGGTATATAAAGATAACTAACTATCCTAACCTATGTACCTACTATTATTAGGGACAAGCTATTCGTATCATAAAGTGAAATGGTTAGAAATGCTTTCGGGAAGGGAAGTTGTCGAGAAATCATAACCCTTCCTATTGGCTTCGCTTCCTATTGACTAGTCGGGGTAAAACAGGGGTAAAAATAAAGTGGTAAAAATACCAAAAGTACAAATAAATAAAACAATAGCAACGACATGATCTGTCCAATTTCATTATTTAATCTATACATATAAAAGGAAAAGTCCTGACTGACTGACTCACTGATCAACGCACAGCCGAAACTACTAAACGTATGATCCTGAAATTTTCACATTACGTTAGGTGTTTAACGAAGGTAACGAATAAGAAAGGGTTTTGAAAAAATCATCTTCTAAGGGGGTTAAATCAGGGTTGAAAGTTTGTATGGAAGAAAGTTTTTTTTTTTAGATAGAGACTCAAAAGTTGGTGTAAAGGTTTGTTATTAAAATACAAAAAAAGTAATTTTAGCGTTTTGGAAAAATCAACCCCAAAAGGGGTGAAAAGTGTGTTAAAAGTTTGTATGGCGGAAGCGTTTCCCTTTTAGTTATAGACTACAAACTTTGTGAAAAGAATCCTCATTAGAGTTTACAAAAAGTAATTTCAGCGATTTCGAAAATTCGACCCTTATAAGGGTGAAAAGGGTGTAGAAAGTTTGTATGGCGGAAGGTTTTCTGTTTAGCTAGAGACTTTATTTTATGTGTAAAGATTTCTCATCAAAATACAAAAAAGGTGTTTTTATCTATATAATATATAAAAAAGAAACCGACTGACTGAATGACTAACTGACTGACTAACTGACTGACATATCAACGCCCAGCCCAAACCTGGTCCTAGAGATACCAAATTTGAAACCTAGGTTCCTTATAAAGTCTAGAGGTGCACTAAGAAAGGATTTTTCAAAATTCAACCCCCTAAGGTGGTGATTTGGAAGTCCAGAGTTTTTATGGGGAAACAAGATTAGTAGTAGTAGTAGTAGTAGTAAGCACTTTATTGTACACAAAATAAATCACAATTAGATTAGTTGGCCTATTCCATTTGAAACTTTACAGGAGTATTTATAAAGATAAATGAGGTAGCACGTGTTTCAGGTTTTTTGAGAATTCAACCCATATAAGGGGGAAAAGGGGTGAAAAAGTAGAAAAAACAACATGGGTATCGTTTTCTGGTTTATCGGGTCGCTGATTACAAAAACAACGACGATTTTAAAATCTAACGTGGCGATTGTGAAATACCATCTTCCCTGTTGGGGCGCGAGGGGGTCGAACTCTAAAAATATAAATATGGGTGTCGTTTTGTTGTTTATTTCTGGTTCTATAGATTCCAAACTTAACACTTAGGTTCCTTATAAGGCGTAGGGGTGCACAAAGAAAGGAGTTTTCAAAATTCACCTCCAAAGGGGGAGAAATGACGGTACAAACTATGTGTGGGAAACATGATTAGTTAAACTATTTTATTCAAAACTACACAAGAGTATTTCTAAGGATAAATGAGTAAAGACGTGTATTTGATTTTTTGAGAATTCTACCCCTAAGAGGGGAAAAAGGGGTAACAAAGTCAAAAAACAACATGATTATCCTTTTTATGGTTTATCAAATCGCTGAAATCAAAAACAACAACCATTTTAAAATCCAATGAGGTGGATGTAAGATACACATCTTCCCTGTTGGGGTGCGATGGGGTTGAAATCTCAAAATATCAATATGAGTGTCGATTTGTTGTTTTTTATGTTTCTAGAATTTCAAATTTGGCACGTAAGTTTCTTATTAAGGTGTACCCCATTAAGAAAGGATTTTTCAGAATACACCTTCTAATCGAGATAAGAAAGAAGATCCGAGAGGTTCTTTACAATGAATCTGGAGCCAAAACTGCGAGAAAAGGCC
Source organism: Lathronympha strigana (assembly GCA_949128165.1). Classification (NCBI taxonomy): domain Eukaryota; kingdom Metazoa; phylum Arthropoda; class Insecta; order Lepidoptera; family Tortricidae; genus Lathronympha; species Lathronympha strigana. Next base: position 5,274,475 of record OX421915.1, on the reverse strand, counting down.
GCTATCTGAAATTTCTTCAGTTATGATCTGATCGTGATGGAAATCCATATCTGAGAATCCGAAAGGTTCTTTCTATGGAATCAGAAGTCAAAATTCATCGTCATGTTCTCGGTTGGTACATATCAAAGGGTTCAAGAGGTTCTTTAAAAGGAATCAAAGCCGCCAACTTTGATTTTGAAATTACGTTATGGTTGAACATATTTTGTACGCGGGAGAAGCTGCGGGAAATAGCTAGGATTTTTCAGAATTTTCCTCCTAAAGGGGTGAAGTGAGATTTGATTGTATATCGGGAAACAAGATTTATTAGACTATTTTATTCACAGGAGTATTCCTAACGAGAAATGAGTAAATAGGAGTACGAAATGGGGTGAAAAAGTCAACATGGGAAATATATACAGTAAGTGTAACTTACCTAACGACCTACCTCTACCTACCTTAAATCTAAAGTAGGTCCTTGATCAGAATTGTGAAAAGGGGCTCCATCTTGAATTTATTGAGTTTTAATCCGACCTTGACAATAATCGGTATTTCGGGATCCGAGAGATTCCTCAGTAACGAATCTGTAGTAAAAACCGAGATCCGGCCGCCATCTTGAATTATTTCGATTTTGATCCGATTGTGTTAAAATCTATTTCTGAGGATCCGTGAGGTTCTCTTTATGAATAATCTGAAGTTAAAACTGAGAAAAACGGCCATCGTCTTGAATTTCTTCAGTTATACTCTGATTGTGATGAAAATCGATATCCGAGGTTCCGAAAGGTTATTTCTAACGAACCACCAACGCCACCATCAACGGCCACCATCTTGAATTTATAGAGTTCGTGATAAAGCTCGGTAGGCACATATAAAGGGTTCGAGAGGTTCTTTGTAACAAATCAGAGGTCAAAACTGAGAAACAACCGCCAACTTGAATTTTTCAGTTTAATCATTTTTCCGACAACCATCCATTCCATTTAAATCCGTTCAGCCAAACGCAAAATAATAGCGGACAAACATACATATGTACATAAAAATATACGGGTCCAACTAAGAACCTCCTTATTTGTAGACGGTTGAAAATTACGTTTAGTACGCGGGCGAAGCCGCGGGTAAAAGCTAGTTAGATTATATTGCTAAGATATTAAGCATTATTTCCAATATAGGTATTATCTTTTTACGTAAATCGAAGTTGAGGTGCTGCCAGAGAAGTGGCAATTTCCTGGCCTATTATATTTATTAAAGTCTTTTGTAATGAAGAGATTTCTGTTACAAATTTATAATTATTTTGGAGCCCGAAGGTATTGGTTACGTAATGCAGAGTTTTTAAGTAAGGTAGGTATTTATTATTCTAAATATTTATATTGAGACAAAACCGTCCAATTTATCTAGATACTGAGAAGTTCAAAATTATATTTGGCATGACCTTATTGTTGTATCAATTAGAGTGTGTCAAGATAATTTTGAACACTCTACCCACTCAGCTACTTCTGCTGCAGACTGTATTTATCTCGACTTATATTCGACTCATCACTAATGAATGTAAGTACTTGGCTACCTATTCATAGAAAGTTAATTACTACCTATGAGTCCTATGACTTACTTACTTATTTTCAACTTAGGTTCTCAATTCGTCTGAATGTTTTTTTTTTTAATGGATGTTCTCTCATAACTCCGTCATTACTGAACCGATTTGATTTTTTTTTTGTTTTCTGAAAGTGGATGGTTCCTGGTTGGAAAATCATCAATTTGGTGGAGTGGATCTGATAATGAAGACCAGGGATGGCAAAGTGGAACTGCTTGGTAATTCCCAGGACTATCATCCGATTTTAGACATTCATCTTTTCTTTGTAAAGAAATACCTTCAAGATAGTCCAATTTGATTATAGTTCTATTTTGATGATGGACTTCATGAGGGATTGAGAGAACTCCTCAAATTTTAACGGCACACGCATTCTGATTTGAGGGTTTCCTTAAGTAACTAAAACATTGTTTTGGGGGAGCCAACATTTTGATGAAGTGGACTTGATGATGAAGACCAGGGATGGCAAAGTGGAACTGGTCAATAAACCTAGCTCTACTTATTATCCTAGTTGTGACATTCATCTTTTTGATTTGATTTATATTCTGATGATGGAATTCTAGAAGAATTCAGAGAACTCCTCAAATTTGAACGGCACGTTTATTGTGATTAGAGGGTGTTCATAATAATTATGAAGCTAATTATTAGCTTAGGTATTTTCTTACTGTGGCCATCATTTTGCTGGAGTGGACCTGATGTTGATAATCAGGGATGGCGTAATGAAACTGCTCGATAATTTACAGTCTGTCATCCAATTTAACACATCGTTATTTTGTTTGTTTTAAAGGTCTACAAGGGAGTTCCGTTTGATTATACTTCACATGTAAATAGTAATGATGGAAGCCCTGGGACATTAAGAAAGCTCCTCAATTTTCAATCGTAGGTACACGTGCGGTGTATTGGATATTTGTGAAGTAAACTGGCTAACTCAGACAAATTCAAAATTTCACTTTTACCGGGAACCAAATGAAGTCGGTTTTTTTTCTTAAAAATTATAATCAGCAAATTTTCTATGTGCAAAAATGTTATTTGAATATTTTTATAGTACCTAATATCAGACTTTTGATTCATACCATACACTTAAATTAGGTTCATAGCATAATAATAATTGGGAAAAATGGTTTGACATTCGTCATTTAATATGCGGTGAATACTATGTTTGTCTCCCTTTGGGCCTTTAGGAAAGAAGCTGGTAAATAAAGAAACCGTGTGTCTGGTCAAGCAGACGAAGGTATCACTTTGATTGATTGGAGGTCTTTTCAAAATCGTGTCAGTTTCAATAGAAACTAATAATAATATACAACCGCTGAACGCACTTTTAAAAGAACAAAATAAATTATCTTGAAAACGCACCTCTACGCAGCATTTGTGTCCAAAATAATGCATTATAGGTATAATTTACGTATTCATTAGCAAACTAAAGCACCCTAACATATTAATATTTCTATAAGATATTTGTGGATTTATTCACCTTTCGACGTGCTTTTGTTCATAAACATATAGCCAGTGGGGTAACGCTATTTCTTTCAAAAATGTCGCCGTTAATTTAAGAAAAAGATTATGTTCGTTTAAAAGGAAGTTCGGTGATAGTAACATCATTCATTTTCGAATTGTCTGGACTTAACCTTGATGACCATTTTGTTATATAAAACGCTAGTTATAAGAGCCCGGGATGAGGGAAACAGTTGGCTATAAGTATACTGAGTATTACTTCCTGATTTTTACAACATTGTCGATTTTTTTGAACGGTTAAATCATAAACTGAAATAAAGATGTACAAAATGTTTTGTACAAAACAAAAAGTGACCAGGACTGATTACATCCTCTTGCATTCCCGGTATACCCCATAATATCAAGGCTATACTCGTGCCATAGCATAATTGAATTGAGAAATATGACTTTTAAATATGAATTTCTAAAATTACTCATTATTTTCTTCGCCTGTGGTTTAGGGTTGGAACCGGTGGTAGACTTTAGCGCATTATTGTAATAATTGCCTAAATTTAAATAACTGTATTTATACTTTGTAATCCTATTCAAACGAAGTTATATTCCATGAAGTTGCAGAGACGTTATTCTACGCCAAATCTTGGGATTAGGTTGCCAAAGCTGACCCCAGGCTTCCTGATGAGCCTTGGCAAAATACGGAAAGAACGCTAGAAAGAAGAGAAGTTTTTGAGAAGTTACTCACCAGACCTCCATAAACGTATCCGAGCTCCAACGCAATCAGCTGGGCCACCTCCTCATCTCCATCCACCTGGACTGTCCATTCATCCATGACATGCTCAGCCTGCTCTAGTCCATTGTGCACTGTGTGGTACCCATGATTGCCCGGTAACGAGGAGTCATAATCCCAGGGATTATATGAAAATATTGGATTTAAAAAACTGGCCACTAGTAAAGTTTGGAGAAGTAACATTTTAAGAACAAAACTTCTAGTTTTTGAAATATATTTTCAATGTCTTTATTAAACTTTTTTTTTAAGTTAGCGCTTAGACAAATGCTGCCGGCTTGGCGGGTGGACTGCGAAAACTGTGATTTTTCCGGCTGAGTCGTGGCTGTACGTGTCCGTTGTCCTTTGACGCATGATTTTTCAGTGCGCAAACAGACGAATGCGAATGGGTCTATTGTTTGTCTCTGTTTTTACTTGGTTGAACACTTGGTAGATTTTTTTACACAAAGGTATCAATTAAATTGTTAACAAATTATGCCATTACGTGTCACCACTCACCAACTCATGATAACTTTTATTTAGAAAGTTAAATACAGTTTCGTTGATTAATATTTGAATAAATCAAATACCTACTTAGGTATACGAGCTCATTATTATTTTTACTTACAACTACTTTTTCCTGATCAATGGTCCGAACCTTAGACCCCAAAATCATGCATTTTATTAACCAAATTTTTTTGCATGCAAAATATATAGATAGGATGTGTCGATGTCGCTTGCCTGATGGTAAGCGATAACTAGCGGCGTCACATGTGCGTTGCCGGCCTTTGAGATGGGAGTAAGCTCTATTCTTGAAGGCTTGATGATCATAATAATATTGGTTCGATAATACTGCTGGCGACAGTTCATTCCAAAGTTTAGGCAGCTGCTCCATAATTGTATATTATGTACCTAGATACCCTGCATTTTGCAGCAATTTTGGCTTATGCCATGCCTGTGGTATTGTTTGGTAAATCCGATATAGGTTTGATGAAGAAAAAACAGTAAAGCCGAAAGCAAGCTTGGGACACGGATGGCGAATGGTATACATTATTCGTCATCCATGTCACAAGTTTTATGATGTCACGTGTTGCTCGAAAAACGATGTTGTGGTGCGTTCTAACTAATGTACTTACTTAGTTTCGATAATAAATACCTCTGCTATTCAGATGTCTACAACTTAATACATAAATTTATCTTATAAACTACAACTTAATATGTAAATCTAGAGAGTGACTAGGTATTTAAGGAGTTTATTTTTGGCCCAAGAGCAGTTTTCGAGCCGCATTTCTTGCGTTCGAATACGTAAGTTAGACAGAGAGAGAGAGAGAGAGAGACATACATTTTCGGTCGTTCGGTTTTCGCGCTAGAAGGGAGTCCGTATAAAAGGCAGCCAAATAATCGGCAGCCCAAAAATTCGTTTGGTTGCGCATTATTGGGTTGCTGATTAATCTGATTATTGTACTGTATAAACTGTGGCTTCGGATTATTGGCACACTACCGAGCTTGTCCGACCCGATAAAAGACAGCTCAATAATCGGCGACCCAAAAATTGGCGGCCACGATGTACATGGATTATTGGTAAGGTCCGACCGAGATTTCTTTTTTAGTCTCGGCCGAGACCGAGACCGAGACCGAGATTTTATAATAAATACGATAAACGCGCATTTTCCAAAAAAAGACATGTAATAGTCAAGAATTAAACTGTTGTTTAATATAGCCATCACTAAAACACAACATTTACAGTCAAAACTTGAGAAAAAAAGTTACATACAGTTTGCATTACGTACGATAACACGGTAAACTATAATTGCTTAAAATACCTACCCACCAAAATCGCAAAAAGTGTCAAGATGGAAGGTTCGGCCAAGGCCGAGAATCTCGGCCCATTTTGGCCGAGAGCCGACACCGAGATCTCCGCATGTAGCTTTAGCAAGGTAACCGCGTACATAAAAGTTAGGATATTTCCGCCTGAATTATTGTCTGTTCTGTAAGCTTAAAACTCTTGCGGGCAAAAATACACGCGTTATAAGCCGGGAGCTTATTTATAGTGTTATATTTATAAAATAAAATGTTTCGAGTGTGTCAGTGGATCATCGGTTCGGCCGTGAGCATCGATGTAACGTCAATAAACAATATTATTAGTAGGGTGCCTCTAAATACGGGAGTTTTGCTATTATCTTGCTCTTGATATTCAATATATCGTTTATTGATAAAATGAAAAGATGGGTTGAAAAATTCAACGGTGCCGACAGACTTGTATACGAATTCTTAGTAGTTTGCATTCTTTTTTATGACCATCACGGACGAGACAATTAGACTAACACCGTCAAGGAAGAAGTCATAAACGGCGGCCTAAAGAGTGAATAGATAATTAGATACAATATTAAACTTTTCCCAAGCGCTTAATTCACATTCGCGTTTTTTCCCATTTTTTTATATTTTCCTATGCGATTGTGTTACCATATTAGGGTATATTTCCTTAGGACGCTTTGTTGCTAGACATATATTTTCTCCTTTTTTTTCCTTTACAACCTAAAAAGACGGAGTCTAACAACAAAAAAACAAAGGAAAGAAATGCGTTCCGCACACAAAATCGCATAAAGAAATAGAAAACTGGGGAAAATCACGAATGGGAATATACATCCGGCTATTCAACAATACATATTCAACTATACATCCAGTCTAAATAATAGTTCGGTACCTATCAGCTGTACCACTTCACACAGTTTATTACCATGTTGAAGAGTTAACGTGCCTTTCTAGTATAGAAGTAGGTTCAGTTTGGAACCAAAATGTTTTCAAATAACAATCGCAGTACACAGCTAAACCTTCAACCATAACGTAATAACATCAATAACTTCCCTTCTAACCAATCATCTGAGTAAAGCTAGATTTGTAGCCAAAACGCAATGAATTTTTGACAGATGAATAATAAACTGTTACATTAGATAATGGTAAGGATACCACCATCACCACCACCACGACAATCATGTTTCACTAGCGCCCCTACTGGCGATTTCACTCACGGTAATCCCCGTTCCAATAATTGGTGGTGGTTCCGTTGTAATTACTACTATCGATTTTAGATGCATTACAAGTATTGAGTAAGACTGCATTGTGTACTGAATTATGAAGTCCTAGAAAATAAGTAAGTCTGGTCACCCTCTGTCCCTGAAATACCCTACTGCAAACTATGTACCCGGCTATTCCTGGCCAGCCGTACAGCGCCGCCCAAACTTTATACAACAAGAAAAACTGCTATTGGCTACCTATTATGTGTACCTACAGTCACCTGCAATAGTATATTCCGCTATGAAAGCAAAAATGGCTGTGTGACTGGTGACAGTACCGCCATACCATAATTACCATACGTTACGGTGATAGTACACCATATACTATACGGTATAACGTATTTGTATCTGGCTGGATACTTCCGATGCGATCTTCTGTAAAAGATTTGTGATCGTATTTAACGAAGTCAAACGCGCAAAGTGATGCATAGATGTCGCTGAATTCGTTTAAACGAACGTATCCGTGTGGTATAAATAAAGTTCTAGAGAAACCGTCCAAAGTATCAACTAACAAACCAAGCCTGACCGTAGATTTTATTTATATCTATATGCCTCCTTTTTTCACTCAGAAAAATGTGACTTGGTCTGTCAGACTATAGAAAGTCATTGTACGTGTGGAGTGTGGGTGGTACCTAAACCTTTTCACGGGTAGTAAGTAAGTAATATTTAGGGCACTAAGATTTGATCATCATCATCATCATCATCATCATCTCAGCCGAAATACGTCCACTGCTGGACATAGGCCTCCCCCAAAGATTTCCACAATGACCGGTCCTGCGCCACCCGCATCCAGCGGACTCCTGCGATCTTCACCAGGTCATCAGTCCACCTTGCGGGGGGCCTACCCACGCTGCGCCTTCCGGTACGCGGTCGCCACTCGAGAACCTTTCCGCCCCAACGGCCATCGGTTCTACGTGCAATGTGTAAGATTTGATAATGGAAAACAATCATCACCTTCTGGCGCCTATGGCTACGCTACTGCACTGCATCTATCAAATACAATTGCATTCACACTTCAATAAAGATGATCTGTTTAGCAATTCAATTGCGCCCGCTACATGAATAAGAATGAATGGGTTACTATGCGATGAATGAAAGCTAAGAACTGGTTTTATTGCGCGCACACGTGCAAGATCCGGAGCGGAATTCCAACATTAAATACTTATGTGATAACGATTTGATAATACTCTTATTGCATCCCGTTTATACTAGTGGCTCGCCCCGAACTTGAACTGATGATACATTCATACAAACGACGGAGTGTCCAAGTGGATTGGGAGAATAATGATAAGTGATATTATATCCATGTCAAAACGGAATGAAACTTTTAAACGGGATTTTTACAAAAAGAACATAACTACACTGAGTATAATTTTACAGGAGAGCGATAAAACTAATTTTCTCTTTGAATAATAACGATTGAAGCTTGATTTTCAGGGAGGTTGTAGATATATGGTCACAAAGTTAGAAATATATATTTATTTGTTTTGAGACTTTCTATTTTGCGTAAAAGATATGAAAAGTATCTCGCCTATACCGGTGCCGCATGCGCCTGCGCCGACCGCGCCCCCCACGCCGGTCTGCCGGCGTGCTCAACGGGCTGTCGCGCGCAGTGTGCGCAGAGCAATCGCGGCTAGCGCTTCTCACTCATGATTATGGGGCGCGGACCGTCCCGAAACATGTCGAGCTATCTTCGACTTTATAGACGTGAGTAACCCGGTCTAAGTATATTAATATGTCTAATACTCACGGGAGTTTTCTATTTAAAATATGAAAAATACTTTGTCACTTATGCAGTTTTTGTAAAATTTAGGTTAGTTACGTTGTTTTTGTGCAAAGTTGAGTAACTATTTTTCCTAAAATATTTTTTTTATATTAAATGTTCTTATGACATCCACTAAGTTTCTCTAAATTTAAGTAAATATATCATTTATTTTACTGTTGCTCTTAATTCAGTGTTTTTAATGTAAATTTTTAAGTACATAGTAGTATGGAGGATATTTTAATTGCATATTTTGACAAACATAATAGTTTTTGGACTACCATTTTTTCACCGTTCGTAAATCTTTTGGACTTGAACAAGACATCAAAAACACAAATCCGAAAAAAATGTTAGTTATGTTGTTTTTGTAAACACCCCTTCAATTTTGAATATCGCTTCTAGTAACCGGGTCAAAGACAAGATTATTTCAGAATTAGAACCATCTTCTTTTGTTTCATAGAAACCGATCAAGCATGTGTCGGACCACGTAAAATGGAGAGTTCCGTGTCTTGGGTTATTAAAAGAACTATCAACTGCTGTAACGATACATAGAATTTTATTATTAGATATTAAGTTGATCATGTGTCTTTGTTATATCAGCAATAAGTTGTTGTTGACCCTAGGGCGCCCCGGAGGTGGACAGGACCTCCACAAGATCCTTCTACTTCTTCTATCTTGAGCAACCTTCTTGGCTGCGCTCCAGCTCAGTCCTGCGTCTCCTGCGGCAATATATAAGTACCTACATTTCCATCACTCTGTAAAAATATAAGTTTTATTTGACATAGCACCTGACAAAGGGAAACGCTGAAAATTGGATTCCATTTAGGGGACTAAACTACAAGAATCGTTATTTGCGCTCTGAGTTTAAGTACTAAGTATATTAGCTTGTCGAACGATGACAAACGAACTGTATCAATTGGATACAACTGTATAATGATGAAGGATGTGTACAACTGTATAATGGTAACATTGACACACAACACACAACACAAGAGAAAAAAAATTAGGAGGCCTAAGTATATTAAATCCCGAACGGAGCGATGGGTTCTTAGGCCTACAACTGTCATCGAAAATTGGTACTTATCTCTTTTTTTAAAGCACTTTCTTGTTTGAGCGAAAAAAACTTGATATTCGCGACAAGCTGTCTATTTTTGAATTTTCACCGGAATTTTACCTAACATTTTTATTGCACTAGGAGAACAATAAATTTAATAGTGCTTATAAAAGGCCCCCGGTGAGCCGGGCTGGAATCGAAGTAAAGTTAATAGTGCTGTTTATCACTAAGCATGACGCAACGGGAGTGCATTTTAATTTGACCAATTACTCACGCCTACGCCAAAGTTTGAACATCAGTGCACGAGCGCATCGGCACGCAACAGTCGCCATGCGCGCGCTCGGCTCCGCGGGTTGCTTTATGCTCCTCCTCTGTCATCCTACCCTGGTACTTTGTCACCAAGAGGGCTACTACGCCGAAGAAGGTTATCCTGATGATATTTTGGACGTGTGAGTGATTTATGTGATTATGTGAATTTTTCTTAAAGTTCATCAGGAAAGTGACGGTTAAATAAATAAATTAGGTTTGTTGGGAATTTTACTGTAAGTAAATAACTTGGTAACTCAAACTTTACAAAGTATTGAGAATTGGATAGTTTTAAAAGTTATACCCACGCTTGAATAAGCTTGTTTACCAAAATTAGTCGATTTTTAAATTCTTATTGCTTCAGGTGCTTGAAACCACTTTTTAAGTAGGTATATGAAGATTTTAATATTTATTTAAATATTATGTAAAATTAAACAATACAAAAACTTAAGGTACCACCAACTAACAAGGTATTGTTTCTTCCATCAAGAGATGCCGTTACTATTTCTTGACCTAAAAACAGTACCATAAACTAAGGTGATTTATGTAACCTAACCAGAAATAATTGCAATAACCGTAAAAACCAAACCAAAACACGCGTGTACAATACAATACAAAACAATACAATAATTTATTAATAACTCCAAAGTTACATGTCAAAATGGATACATTGTACAACAATTAAACTATATGCAAGGCAAATCAAAAAACTCCTCAGTACTGTACAGAGTTAGCTGCAATAGCCATTTTCGTAGTCTGTTTTTAAAACTATAAGTGGAAGCTGCATTTCTGACTGCTAAGGGCAGTCTATTGGTACAAAAATCAATGTGCAACCAAAGTTCAACGACTGCAGGCGAATAAGTACAATGCACCATGCCATGAGCCCTTTAAACAGGCGCGTTATAAATAGTGCAATAAGCTCCCTTTGAAGCTTTCTCGGAAACTATATAAAATAAACTATGAGATATTGCGTCTTGCGTTATCTACTGTCTCTATTGTTTCTAATGACTGTTAAAACTTAAACTATTTGGTGGCAGTACAGTTTCTAAACATACGAAAAGCATATCGTGAAACATATCGATGGGAAGCTGGAGAACTGTAGGTACACTACTCTACTCCTATTACTATGGCTACTGGCCATGTTTTATGGCAGGATATTCAAACTTTTTGCCTCCAGAACCAAGGTCAGGATTTTCGCTCGTCCGGCCGCTTTATTTGTGCGGGTCGGATTGTATGGCATTTTGATCTCCCGCTTAATTTCTACCAACCTTCCAACTTCAGGGGCTTTGGCAAATCACGAACAGTTGCATTTACTGTACTTACCTATAGACATGTAATTAGAAAACTGAGAGACCTGTGTGTTGTCGTCGTTGTGGATCCCTACCTGTCTGTTGCTTTTGGTTTTAGTTCGGGTTAATCGATAATGAATGTGTCAGTCTTTTTCAATTTTACGGTGTTAACTTACTCTGTGTGAACAATTTTATATTTTTTTTGGAGAAAGAATTAATTATTTACTTACGTATTTGAGGAATGTTTTTCAAAAGGAATTATTTACACATCAGAACATAGAGAAATATGTCCTTTTGAATTGAAGAGACACTTCTCATTTTATCTAAAACCCATTCGACTAGGTCTCAGAGAAATTAACGTTCTCTATTCATAGACGTTGCACATTTTTAAGTCATCAAAAGCTAAACGATTGTCTCTTGTTGAATAACTACTATGAGTGATGATTTGATGAGCCACACTATGCGGTAAACCATACTTCCTGATTCGTAACACTGTGATTACTGCAATAATAGTCTGGCAACAGTCGGATTTTCCTTAGGAACCGACTCTCAGCGCTTGGTCGTCAAACTAAGGAAATATCCATGAAAATCAAAACGTTTAAAACACAAACACAACAAAAATCAAGCAACAAAAGTGGTCTAATTAGGATATACATAATACATTTAAAAAATCCGCAGTAGAATACGATACTGATTACCCCCTTGAACCTTTGAGTTTTAATTAAACCAGAGGGAGTAGCAACGTCTGTTATTTCCTATACAAAAAGTCTGCCTTCTTTGCGGGGGTAGGGGGCTAGGGGCACGTGAAATGTACAGGTATTCGAACGTCACATACAAATAGCTATATAAAAAAACCGTCAGTCCATACAATGGCTATGAAACTATACAGTTTTATAGCCATTTTGCAGAGGGGAAGGTCTGTCCCTTTTTAAGTTGTCTGGTTTAAAACTCAAAGCCTTGAACGGATCACCAGCTTTTCTGTTACCCTGTATTTTTGACTTTTGACAATATATGACTATTTTTAGTAAACCGTACCACCTTTGCCAATAAGACCCTAATGCCATAAAGTTTCGTTTAGAAATAAACCTTATCAACAAGTAACGAAGTGGTACCCTTTTACTTAAAACAAGCACGTGGGTCCAACAAATTTAAGAAAAATGTCACTTCTGTGAAATATATACAGTAAGTGTAACTTACCTAACTACCTACCTCTACCTACCTTAAATCTAAAGTAGGTAGGTCCTTGAGGCACCTAGGATGCTGGCGGCATCTCCTCGTTGTATCGCAATGCTGATTCGTTAACAAAACATTGAAAGTTATCAGGATTTTTTCATTTTGCCCCAAATATAAAAAAAAATTATCCGCCTATAAGGGGTGTCGCGAAAAAATTAGCATTTAATGCTCTTAACTTTTGCAATGTACACAAAAGAGATATAACGCGGTAACTATAATGAAATCTGTATGACCGACGACGCACGGAATATATGAATAATTATTTATTTCTGTGTACCCACGTATGCGCTTGTACAGTCGGCAGCAGAAGTAGATGTGCGAGCGGCGTGTTCAAAATGATCTTGACACATTCATATTGTCACACAACAGGTCGTGCTAAGATAATTTTTAACACCTTGCCTGCTTAGCTGCTGCTGACTGTACTAAACTTGCTTTTACTAAAAATAATCACTTATGTCGATATTATTAACATTCTCAATGTCACGAGCTCACGAGCTAGCAACATTGTCAAATACCGCTCTTAATCTCAATAAGACCACCGATATAATAAGAATTAATTAAACTGAAGAGCTGTACGCGCAGTAATTGTCCATTTTGGGTCATCGCTGTAACAGCTTGTATGTATGTATGTATGTCCTTAATCGGTGACGTCACTGTCGATAAGATAAGTCGGCAGACTGTTTCACAGCTTGTTGTCTCATATTTACTACTGTTTGTATGTTTTGATAGTGGGAAATTTACCATAAAGCTTCTTATAAATATTGTCAAGGACTGAAATATCGATCTATACATTTGGACAAAATTACTTAGTACGGTCCTTTTTATTTCACCTTGTATATTTTGTCCAAGTAATGTATAAGTCAACTGACTATCATTAAAGAGGCTAATGGCAAAATCGCAAAAAAAATTTTTGGCTGTCCCATGCAAATCGGTGGCATCCCACCGGCCGGAATGTATGAAACAAATTATTTTTCGCGATTTTGGCATTAGCCCGATAGTAAAAGTTATTCAGTATGACTTATACATTCACTATGTACCTAGAGTTTGAAGGGTCCTTTTTATTTCCAACTGTTTGAACACATTACTAATGACTTTGACTCTACCTAAGTTCTTCTCCAAAAGTAAAGTATCAGTTTCGGTAACCAGCCCTAAGTTTTGTTAAAATAGTTTAGTATGATATGATTGGAATCATACCGGGAACCAGTATCGAATGACTCTGAAAATAGCTGCTTTGATGAGGGATGAAAGATGGATTCGCGGCCATTAGCCAACATGTGAATAGCTAGTTCCAAGATTTCTTAATTTTGTGGTCAATGCGCTCTTAAATTAGTTTTTCTACTCCAGCACTTCTATCTGTCAAATAGATGACTGACAGCGATATTTAAAAAGTATACATTATAACGTTGTCTGTGGTATTCCATAAGAACACTGCTCCTATGGATTTTCCAGGAACTTCCACATAGGGGACGGTCCTATCTCGCTTTTCGCCATACTAAATGAACGAGAGAAAACGGTCCACATGAGACACTTCCAAGTGGTGCTTTGTCCCACTCGCACATGTTGCCAATTTTCATAAGATACTATTTTGGGAGTGTTTATAACAGTTTACTACTAAAAATAAATATCTTCTTATTTTATTTTAGTACTATATACAAATAAGGATTTTGTTATCTTTTTAGTAAATTGTAAACAATTGTGATTTTCATATTAATAACCCTTTAAATCAAAGATGTGAATAACAAAAAAAAACATTTCAATAAATATGTTAGACATTAGTAACTTTTTGAATATTAACTGGTATCCCCAACTTTGACTTTTTAAACTTTCTAAATACCAACATAAATGGCGCCGTTTATTATTTATACAAATTATTTTGAAAATCAGCTAAAATGGTCAAAACGTGTTGCATAAAGGATTGTCGGAGTGAAAGCTATCTTGGTTGTGGAATATCGTTTCACAGGTAAGCCGAAATTATACAATTTTATGTACATTTTCCGATAAAATTACAAAACAAGCTCGGTAGGGTGACTATGATGTCGGCACGTTGTGAGTCGATTTTACAGGATTCTTATTAGTTAGGGAAAGTAAGAGTAAAATATTCTGAATATTTTTATTGGCATGTTTATTGTTTCACTTACTTGTATGACGTAGGAAGATGCTTGCTGAAATATATTTCGATAGGTACATTACAGACACATATTTAAACATAGTACTGTATACCTAGGTTGTTCCCAATATATAACGTGGCACGATTATTTTCGAGATTATTCGCAGGTAAGTATTTGTATTACGACTCTTCGTATTCCACAAGACCGTATAATAATAATCCAGTCATTGAATTGAAATGGACAGCTTGTATAACATTTTTGATTATTTGGGAAATAATTTATAATAGCCGGTTTTTTTAACGTAACGGATATATCGAAAATCTAGTATTGTGTTGGCAACAAAATATCGTTACATGCTAATCGTCACAAATATGTAGGTACAGTACACACATGTTAAGTACAAACGTTTTTCTTGTAAGGTTTTTATGGTTTTATGTTTTTTTAGTCGTTTAAAATAGGTCAAGACCAGTTTATACCTATTACAATTTGTTTCTAACGAAATAAAATGACACATTTATCATCCTTACAATTCGTAGACTTAACGGTTTTACGTGAATAAGTTTTCTTCGGTTTCCCTTTTAACAGATAGAAGACAAATAACCGTAAATTTAAAAAATCGAGTGAGTTTAGTTTTTTTACTTTTTACCTACTTCCGGAAGAAAAGTTTGTAGGACTTTGCATATATTATCTATAAATATTGAGAAAATCAGGCTATTATAATTTAATGTCTGTCGAATCGAAACCGTATTCTTCCTTCCTTAAGTGTATGAATAATTCTGGCTACGAGATTATGTCTGTGCTAGTACTCACCGTTAGCAAGATGAGAGCAATCGGAAAAAAAATACCTGAGCGACTCTCCGAGACAGCGGCATGTTCAACAAATGTCGATTGTACCGTCCTAATAGGCTGGACGACAAAAAAATCGAATTTGTCCGTCTGTTAGATTATTGAAAAGTACGATACGTATTTTTTCTTTTGTTAATCAAATGAAAAATGACGGAAATACAGGGCTTTAAAGTTTCGCGTGACGTCACACTCTAAGGTGACGTCACCAGCCCCCACCACGGAACTTTGACGCTCTTCATAGTCTTCATATTCGTCAATTTTAGTTATCTTGAAAAAGGAAAAAATACGTGTCTAATAATGTTTGATAATCTTTCTGACGGACTAATTAGAATAATAGTTTTTCAACCTAGTCATCATCCCTATTAATTACTGTTTGTAAATACTGTCACCCTACCCAAGCTATTTAAGACATTTTAAGAGACCTTTTTACTCACCCAAACTACATGACAAAGCTCAAATAGCCTCTCGTTCGAGCTTCTCGCCCGAGGCTCTCGGACGAGCGTGTAGTAGGTTGCATTCGCCCGCGTTCGAAACATTCGGCCGAGAGCCCGAGCATGGGGAGGCACCATCCCGAACATACAAGAGCGGTAGAGAGAAGAAGTGGTTCATGGTAACCCTCCAGGTTAAATGGGTATTACACGTGGCAATAATTGTGTCCCGATTTTCAGTCTCGCACCGTGTAATAGACAAAAGAGAAATTAGCGCATCGAGAGAAGGTAGGAGGGGCAACCTACCGTCGATAATAGGGAACCGATGATTGCCCCATGCGATACCCGTTTTAGACGGACGATAATTAGGTAAAAATCCATGACGATGAGGGGCCCGTCCAGGTGGAACCATAGAGTACGGGGGAAATTGGCCAATAATGGTCTTGGATTTTTACATATTATCGTCCGCCTAACCACTCCCAATATGATGCTCTCTAACGATCTGGAAATACGATAAACACGACGATACTAGATCGTGATGAATATGATGACTTAAAAAAATGTCTTTATCGTTAAGTATATATCGTCGATCCAGATCGTTCGCGTAACCGCTCCCAACCTAATATCCCACGTACTTATGACTTATAGTCACCCTAATTAGAAAGAGATGCAACGGTACCGTAGTACTATCTCATGTGGACACACTTTTGCAGTCGCATTGCTCCATCCAGATATGTTCAAGTCCGTGGGATTTTCATACAATATATGAGCACTGTTGTTGTTTTTTTTTTTAATTTCTATAGTGGGCACAACATCTTCCCTATTCTGCCACGTTTCTAGATTTCGCTTTTTACGCTATTTTAGCTGTCGTAGAAAAACTAGGGTATGCAACAGCTCATAATTGGTTCTTAAAACTTGAGGGACGCCGTTACAAAACGAGGCAAAGCCAAGTTGTGTAATAATAGACCCGAGTGTTATTATACTTATGTATATATCATAGAAAACATCCATGACTCAGGAACAAATATCTGTGTTGATCACACAAATGAATGCCCTCCCGGGATTCGAATCCAGGACCTTCGGCTTAGCAGGCAGGGTCACTATCAACTACGCCAACCGGTCAGTCAGAATCATCAACAGTCTTATTATACAGGGGGTCAACGTTGTTGTTTAACTCTCGGGCTTAAGTAGGTACTCGTATATTGAGACCCGACCAAGCGAAAGATTCCAAAATTAAGTTACGAGCGTAACGAGTGTTTCAAAAACTGGAATCTTGAACTTTACGAGGGTTACAAGGCACGAGACAAACTATGCCGCCGAGTGTAATACAACATTTTTCACATCAGTATCCCGAGGAAAATAAAAACTACATACGATTACAATTCCTATTCAAATGTAAGTGAGTTAACTTGCAGAAACCATTCTAAACTCATGGTCAAAAAGTGTCATAGAGCTACTACTGGTACTTAGATATTGCCACCAAATGCGGGATAAGACTTGATGAATTTAAAGATGTGACCTCCCATCGCGCATATTTACTACGGTCATACAGGTATCACTTATAAATACTAGACGAGACGGGTAGTGGAGTCAAAGGAATTAGCGCAAAGGTCAAATTACTTTCCCCACTAGTGGATAAAATACGTTTTTCCCTGCCGTTTTAAAGTATAAAAGAGCGCTTTCCAGGCTAGTGAGGTGAAAACGAATGTCTCAAGGTGTTTGTAGTGTCTCTACGTATAGATACATTGCAGGACCGCTATAGATAAGTCACAGGATGTGCCCCAGGACTATATATATTATAATAAAAGTTTCAAGTAAAAAAACCGGCCAAGTGCGAGTCGGGCTCGCGCACAAAGGGTTCCGTAGCAGCAAATATAATAAACTTATTATGTCAATTTATACACCTGGTGAATGGAGCCTAAACTTATAAGGTTCAGCCATCGTTTTCAGTGTAAGCACAATAACTTAACCAAAATTACAGTTAAATCAACCTATCTCAAAAACTATAAGAGATACTTTGATCAAACCAAAAATCGTTGAAAGAGTTAATTAGCATGCATCACCTCTATTTTTTTTAGAATTTTATACCCCGTAGTTATAAAAATAGAGGGGGGGGGACATACTTTTTACGACTTTGAGAGCTGATATCTCAAAAACCGTTCACTTTAAGAAAAATGTTTTTTAGAAAACTTTATATCATTTTAAAAGACCTTTCCATTGATACCCCACACGGGTATGTACATCGAAAAAAAAATTTTCATCCCTCAGTTACATGTATGGGGGGCCCCACCCCCAATTCTTTTTTTTACTATTTAGTGTCATAATTTTGTAGCGGTTCATACAACACATATTCCCATCAAATTTCATCACTGTAGTACTTATAGTTTCCGAGTAAATCGGCTGTGACAGACGGACAGACGGACAGACGGACAGACGGACAGACGGACATGACGAAACTATAAGGGTTCCGTTTTTGCCATTTTGGCTACGGAACCCTAAAAAAGATCTGCTATTGTATGTTTATACTTACTACATATGTAATTTAAAAAAAAATGATTTTTTTAATATCGGAAATGAATTCCACGTTATCGAATTATCCGAAATTAATACCAAACTTGACCTAAGGTACTTGGGGATAGTCAGTTTTTGTCACTTTGCACTTAGGTTAGCCTAGTCGGTAGTGACCCTGCCTACGAAGCTGGAGGTCCCGGGGTTGAATCCTGGTAATGGCATGTAATATATGTACAGTCAACCAATTGGAACCCTAGGTCACTGTAGGACTATGTCATAGTGACGCTATAAATCAGATTGTAAGAAATCTCTTACTGCGTGTTATTTTGACGTGGTTCTAGAGTGGTCTAGTGTTTCAATTGGTTCACTGTACATATATAAATACATTGACTGTCTCCAAATACATTTATTCATTTATTTGTGGTTAAACTAGGTGCATCTAGATCAAAAACAAACCACGAGGGGGCAGGTCTAAAAATATCCCAGTTTCCCGGACCAGGGTAATCAGTGTCGGACGCGGTGGTACTTCTTCACTTGGTGGCGGTGGACTTCCGTTGCTGACGGCTGCTCGGAAGATATCTATTAACGCGGAACCTATGTACAAATACTTGGTCACTTGTCACTTACCTAGTAGGTATTTGTAAATAGATTGTGACGTTATGTTAGATTGATACGTGTTAAGAACAGAAAATAATCCTTAAGCGTATTTGTCATTACGATCGCCGACTATTAAATAAAATCCAATTGATCTTCCTTTGGAAACAGTACTTACTTATCATTTATTCTGTTTGTCAAATTGTATAGGTAATAGGTAGGTATGCCAAAACGCTATTCCTAATTATTATTATTTTTTCTTCCTAGCGTTTTCCCGGCTCAGGGCCCGCTTTGGCTACTAATCCCAACATTTGGCGTAGGCACTAGTTTTACGTAAGTTTTACGAAAGTTTTGGTAGTCACCACCTGACCTTCCAATTCCAACCCAGAGGGTAAACTAGGCCTGAATGGGATTATTTCGGTTTCCTCGCGATATTTTCCTTCGCCGAAAAGAGATTGGTATTAAATGATATAATTTCGAACAAAGTTCCGAAAAACTTATTCATCCGCGCGGCAGGATTTGAACCCGAGACCTTCGGATCCTAACCGCTGGGCCATCAACGCTCCAACGCAACGCTGTTCCTAATTATAATATCAATATTTCCAGTGAAGAGAGCGCCACCGCGTGCCCGACGGAGCGCGTGCTGCGCGCGCGCGAGACGTGCCGCGTGGACGGCGCCGAGATGGAGTGCATCAGGCTACACTGCTGCGACACCTATAAACACGTGGCTGGACGGTAAGCCAATTCATTTTTAAAAATTATTGAAGTCTGGAGGCATACTAAAGTGGCAGCTGTTAGCCAGAGCGTTGTGAAAGCTTGACGACTTCTTGTCTTCTTGCGCCCAAGTCAGGTAAGTACAGAATGAACTGGTCAATTGTTACTAGGTTAGAGATCTATACAGCTAACAGTGCCGTATGTGTCGCGTGTGTTGTTGTGGCGGCGTCGAGCGACCACGATAATTCAGCAGCGTGTGTTGAGGCCGCTCGCATACCGTCGTAGGTTTAATTATGGTAAGGGACATGCCATGGAAATCTAATAAAATCTAATCCAGCATCCTAGGTACAATGCCTCAAGGACCTACTTTAGATTTAAGGTAGGTAGAGGTAGGTAGTTAGGTAAGTTACACTTACTGTATATATTTCGAGAATAAATGTTGTCAAATTAAACTTACGGTCGTCGTATGTTTGCATTTCTTACCATGGTAACCCTGGTCGTGCCGCTCAAGCGTTTAGAGTAAGATTTGGTCTTCTGCAAAAATGTTCTACAAAAACGCTGTTGTCCGTCCACACAATGTGACGCTATACGCGGCGTGAGGGATGCATAGGAGTCCACAGTCCAACAAATACATAAGCTAATTATCTAATGCGTCATCAGCCAAAGACAATGCACCATCAGCTGCCAAGTAATTACCTCGTTCGGAAGCTTGGCTGCTTGCTATGCATGCCGCGACGGTGCATTGCTATGCACCTAACAGATCTTCTTTGTTCGTTGTGCATCGACCGTTAGAACAGTACGCTAATTCGCTGGTTTTTATTACTCTGCTGGAAAATATAATACGATAACACTCTTTTTCCGACGCTAATGTTTCAAATAACCACAATCATAGAACTTACAACTTTAGGTGCTAACTGACTTATTGTATGCAGGGGCCCTATTCGAACGTATTTAAGTCACATGTCGATGCGAACTTCCTTGGAAAAGTATGATAAATATGATAAATGATATCTTGATAACATGAAACAAAAAGTTCATTTAAAAAACTACATGGGTATGATTACAAATCTCATTCAAATGTAAGCTATCCGATATACCTATATTACTCAAAACTATCGTTTAAACGTCAATGTTAGTCAAGTTAGTTTCCCCACTATTTTTAAAGGTTAAAGAGCGTTTTCCGAGTTAGTGAGGTGAAAATATCTTTCGCGATTCGGTGTAAGTCCTTTGATTTGGTTTAGGTGCATTTTTTGTTCTACTATGTATTCTATTAGACTAGGTATTTTATTAGACATGCTCTAATGTTCCAGCTGCATCCCGAATAACGTGGAGCCCTGCAGTCTGAACCTATGCGAGCAAGCCTGTGAAGAGCGCGGCGAGAGACTGTGGTGCTCCTGCCATGCCGGCTATCGGTTCCATGGAGAAAATTATCGTCGTAGGACCCAGCCGTATTGTGTGGGTGAGAGACTCTTTGGCAATATTAGGATTCTGGGTCATAGCGAACAACGACTGCCATAGGAGCCGAAGGAAGAACATGTACTTATAGGTACATAGTTTTAGGTATGATGAAAGGTAACTATCGTCGCAGGACGCAACTATATTTGGGCGTTTTTGGAAAATAGAGTACCTACCCTACCCAATTACCGTGCGTTGTTAATAAACACCATGGTGCGTAGCCAAGATGCCGATCGCTCACGCTCAGTCTCTAACGTAACGCAACTGTCATTGTCATACTAATAAGGAAGAGTGATAGAGAGAGGTAGCTACGATACGTTATCAAGCGTGAGCGATTGGCATCTTAGCTACGCACGCATTTCACATTCAGATTACGTGGGTGGTACAAACTAATGTACCTTATCTATTTTAAAATTAGAATCGTTTATTGCGAACAATGATACATCGCGTTCCAAATTACATGGGCAGTTTATGAATGAATTCATTCATAAGTTGTCTATGCACTTTTGAAGGCGTGTGTGCATGTAGATATTACAAACAGAAACACATGGTAATATCTTAAACATAGCTAAGGTATGATCTATTCTTAATAAATTAGAATTTTGGGAAGTTCCTTTATAGAATGCGTCCTACTTCCAGACATAGACGAGTGCGCTCACAACAACGGCGGGTGCGAGTACCGCTGCGTGAACGACCCCGGCGGGTTCCATTGCGAGTGCCCCTCCCCGCAAACCCTGGCAAGCGATGGTAGGAGCTGCGCACGCCCTATCGTGATGCCGGTATGGCAACCTTTAATGTGCATGTTTTTAATAAAAGGTACCTACCACTTTGTCGCTTGTTGATAAGATGATAAGGTTAATTTCCTTATACATTTTTATGGCATTAATCAGCGCCATATCGACAATAAAGTGGTACCTATTCATAGAAACAATTGCATATTATAATTGGTTCTTTGATAGGCTTAAACAAGGTTGGATCTAAAATAGACCCTTGTGGTACGCTAGCAACAGAATTGACTTTACGTGTAAACTTATGACATGAAAGGGTAGTTTTTGTTTTCTATTAGGTATGTATCTTATTGTATATTTGTTCTGTCTCTAAATCCATAATGGCTATAGTTCAAACATTAGTGTATTAAGGCAAAATCTAAAAAACATGCCTAAGTAGGTACCTACTTACATACTTACATGTCACATATACCTATTACATGACAACCAAGTCTATAGGTAAGGAGATAATGTATTAAATTAGATATAATTATAATAGATAATTTATTAACCACAATAATCAGAGAAGACATCAGTTGCAGGAGCCGCTGCCTCTAATTCGCGCATCCTCTCGGTGCTACGCGCCCTGTGACTCCGTGTCCTGGCTGTCGCGGAAGGTCCGGTCGCTCACCGATCAGCTGCACTCAACGCAGGCCGCCTTGAAGAAGCTCATGGACAATCCCATTTTGAAAGAAGGTATTGAGTTGACGTATAAAGGTAATATATCGAGGGGTAAGCGGCCAAGCCCGAACAGTCGAGAAATTTTTTCATTCAATAAATAAATAATAAATTTTCTGTGACAATAATACACAAATCAACCAAGTCCCACGGTAAGCTCAATAAGGCGTGTGATGTGGGGGTAGTGGGTACTAGCCAACGATGTATATAATAAATAGATACCTACATATGAACACTTAATTAAATACATAGAAAACAGCCATTACTCAGAAACAAATACTTATTCGTGATCATAATCCAGTTATACTGTGTTGTAGACGAAAAAAAAAACTAACTACAATAGCGCGTAATAGAGTTATATTTGACCAATCTGCATGCGTAAAAGAAATTGAAAACATTGACTTTACATTTATTTTGTATATTACTGATGCTGAAAAAGCTGCATACTCGCTCGTTACTACATTAATTGACACTATTAAAACTCATTCTAGGACTGTGCATGTAACTAGCAAATTAAGAACTATTAAGCCATGGATGACACCTGGTTTGTTGCGTTGTATCCGTAATCGTGATCGGCTATGTAAACTAAGTAAAAAAGATCCCAATAACCATTTGGCTAAACTGACATTTACTCGCTATAGAAATTTTTGTACAAATTTACTCAAAAATATTAAAAAATCGTATGAACGAATGGAGTTCGAAAAAGCGAAAAATAACCCGAAGGCTACTTGGACACTTATTAAAAATATAGCTAACTTTGACAATAAAACTTCCGCCGCAGATAAGCTTTTATCACTAAGTGATAATCCTGAAGCGGCAGTAAAATTGGTAAATAATTACTTTAGTAGTACTGGGAAAAATCTAGCCTCGAAATTTACTGAACAGTCCGATCATAATACAAGTCCACATCAGCAGGGATTTGGTCAAACTAACTCTATGGCATTAATCCACACAGACAATGACGAGGTTGAACGAATTACTATGGGGCTTCGAAATTGTGCTGTGGGTTGGGATGGTATCTCGGCAACACTGCTTAAGGCCGCACGCCACGTCCTTGTGCCAGTTATGACGCATATATTTAATCTTTGTTTGTCGTCGGGTACGTTTCCTCAAGTATTCAAAAGAGCTCTTGTACATCCTATTCATAAGGGTGGAGACAGACACAGTGTCACAAATTACAGGCCTATTTCCGTATTGACAACGCTCTCTAAAATCTTGGAAAAAATTCTTAATATTCGTTTAATAAGTTACTTGGAAGCATTCGCAATACTTTCTAGTAATCAATTTGGCTTTCGGAGTGGGAAATCTACAGAAGATGCGGTATTGGCTGTAACAAACAAACTCAATCATTAGCAACTTTAACTCTAAACTTAAGACTATTGGAATATTCTTAGATCTATCCAAGGCTTTTGACACTGTGTCTGTCCCGATCCTCTTGCGCAAGCTGGAGTGTATTGGGGTAAGAGGACTTGTACATGATGTATTTAAAAGTTACCTTAGTAACCGTACACAACAAGTTCGTATAGGCAATCACACTAGCGATGAAGAAACTCTTTCATTTGGAGTTCCTCAGGGTAGCGTCCTCGGACCAACCTTATTCTTGATATATGTGAACGATTTGTGTAATCTAGCTCTCAATAATGTTAAGGTGTTTGCTTATGCTGATGACACTGCATTTCTTGTACAAGCAACAACTTGGGAGAAAGCACGCCTCCTTGCTGAATCGACGTTGCGTATAGTGATGCAGTGGCTGTCAGCTAACTTATTGACAATCAATGTTAGCAAAACAACATTCATAACATTTGCCCCTAGAGCGTCTTCCCTGCCCCCCGCCACTCTGTCCATCCGTGCCCATAACTGTAACCGTAATAATATATCATGTTGTTGCACTGAACTCACGTACTCCCATTGCGTTAAATATCTTGGTGTTTTTATTGACTCCTTCATGAATTGGAATAATCAGATAGATGCTGCCGTTAGCAGGATTAGAAAATTGATTTACGTTTTTAAGACCCTTAGAACAGTTGCTGATCTCCCAACTCTAAAAATCGTGTACTTTTCGCTGGCACAATCTATATTAACTTATTGTCTTACGGTTTGGGGTGGGACAGGGAAAACGAAACTCCTCCGATTGGAAAGAGCTCAAAGGGCTGTTCTTAAGGTTATGTTGTGTAAACCGATTCGCTTCCCTACTTCTGAGCTGTATTCTATAGCTAAGGTCTTAAACGTTAGACAATTATTTATTTTGAAAATTGGACTGCGCAAACACCTTGATTTACCTTTTGTTAAAAAAACTTCTAAACGACGGGTAGACCGTATTTGCAAACTTATACCCACGCGTATTGCTCTTGCTAGGCGACATTATGACTATCTCTCAGCTAAAATCTACAATAAATTGAACTCTCTGTTAAATATTTACACACTGACATACAGGGAATGTAAGATGAAAATAACTAACTTCCTAAAAGAACTTAATTACGAAGAGACCGAAACACTGTTTAATGATTTCTAATGAAAATATATAAAAGTGCAAATGTATATATAAAGTGATAAACCTAGTACTTACCTTGTAATTGTAACAACATATTGTAATATTAATAATAATTATCTAACCATAATTTAGCAACCCTAATCTTAAACTAACATATAATATTACATATAATATTCACTATAATTAAGTTTAGCTTTGTGTTTTTACCAGTATGAATGTTTCAATTTAGAACATAACCCCCTTTTTGTCCCGAGGTGGGCGTAAGAGCTGCGACACAGTTTATACTAATGCAGCTGCTTGCGATCATATTGTTTATACATATTTGTTTTTATGTTCAATAAAATCTTTGAAATCTTTGAAATCTTTGAAATAAATAAATAAATATTATACGACCTTACACAAATTGACTAAGTCCCGCAGTAAGCTCAAGAAGGCTTGTTTTACGGGTACTCAGACAACGATATATATAATATACAAATACATAGAAAACATCCATGACTCAGGAACAAATATCTGTGTTCATCACACAAATGTCACAAATAAATGCCCATACCGGGATTCGAACCCAGGACCATCGGCTTAGCAGGCAGGGTCACTACCAACTACGCCAACCGGTCGTCACACACAAATAAACACAAATTAATGCTCAGACCCGGATTCGAAATAAGAACGTTGCGAACATTGCACATACTTAGTTCGAAATTCAAAAACCTGTATGCTCGACTTATCGGGTTTGACCGATTATCCCTCGATATTACCTGTATACTGAGTTAGTATAGCGAGAACGGGGAAATCCCGGTCCCGGCACCGTATTTGCATAGAGAGCACTCCTCCACTGCAGGCGTCCATGGGCCACTTTCTCGTTTGCCACCGACGTGGTTCAACACTAACGGAATTTGGTAGCTAAAGACCATATGGCCCTTACCGTGACGTCTTAACGCGATTCAGTTTAAGATTCTTAACTGTGCTGCATACATTTGCATAAAGTTTTAGCTTTTGAGAGAGGCAGCTGATTCTACCCACACTCAGCGGGGAGGCCACTTGCTGACGCTCGTCAGATCCGACGATTTTCTGATGAAACCTTATCTACAATTGCAGATCCTGACCAGTTTTCTGACGGCACTTATGCGTACAGAGTGCTCGATTCTACTGCACCGTTGGAAGGAGGTTACTGCCGCTGCGAAAGAGGGCCAAGAGTAAGTATTAAGGAAAATACTCACATAAAGTAGAAAAACTAGGTAGGTACTGGTAAAATGTTTGAAGTAGGTATTAACGTACATTCCTAATAGGTATAAGTTATGTAAAAGGTATTGAGGTTATGAAACCAATTTTATCGGCCAGAGCAGCAGATTTGGTGTAGACATCAGTCCAAATCAATGCCAAGAATTTTTAAAATTGTTCCTGTAATATCATCTCATCGATCTGTTCTGTGATAGCCTTAGTTCAATTCGCAAACTTCTCTGATAACTCGTAAGTAGGCAACTTTGATTTATCGCATTTCTTTAGTTAACCGGTTTGTTTAATGTATCTTTCGTTAACTAATATATTTTCTCTCCACTGTTAGTATATATCATATGCAAACAAGCTGCGCACGCTTTGTACCTTAAGTTGTTTCTATCTGTGGAAACTTGTAATTGGCTTACTGTTTCTATGTCACTACCTTTCTTGTTAACTTAGCTGTAAGTTTTCCGTTGAAAAAAAAAAAGAAGAACAAACTTAATACTCCGCAGGGTCCACCCGGAGCTCCAGGCATGGAAGGCCCAAAAGGCGACGCCGGTGCCAGAGGGCCCAGGGGCGCTCGCGGGCCTAAGGGCTCCATGGACCTGATGCTGCTTCTGTTGGCCGACATCAGACATGACATCAACAACCTAGAGGCCAGAGTATATAAGGAGGGGGAACAGTAAGTACACGACTTCTTAAAGATAGATAGATACCTAATACCTACGAGTAATCTACCATCCATGCGACATTGTCGTGTGAGTTGTTTTAGTGTGAATAAGTACTATTGGATATTTTTGAAGGAAACTGGTTAACTCGAAATTTAATAACTTTTACCGGGAAAGCCAATGAGGACTACCGCGAGTCGATTTTTACACGAATTCTGGACTTTATTTCTACTACCTCTTTAATTTGACCTTGTACTTTTTCAGTCCAGAGCGGTTCGACATGCAGAAAGCATGGCGCCGGCAGCGTAAGCAAGAAAGATTGGACAAGGAACGCAGGTCGGACCAGGAGTTGGAAGCATACACCATACCGCCGGTCGTGACTACGCATGGACCCGTGGAAATCTCGCCTAACGGTTAGTTACTGATGGGGCGCGCTCCGAATTACTAATTTGACAGAAGGGATATACATCCACCTCCTCTACGTTTGCAAAATCCACGGAATTTCACATCTTTGTGTCAGCTTTGCATGGCATTCCGAATCGCACTCTTGGTATTAGTAGGCTCCATTTTGAGTGAAGTGCGGCTCGACTTGCAGAAAGCACGGCGCCATCAGCGTAAGCAAGATAGGCTAGACAAGCAGCGCAGGACCGATCAAGAGTTGGAAGCCTACACTACGACTATACCGGCCGATCGTGACTACGCACAGACATGTCGAAATTTCGCCAAGTGTTTTCGGTTAATAGTGGTTCGGTTATTGAATATATTCTTATGATCGCTCCAAACAATGGGCCATGATGGGCGATGATAAGGGACGCAGTTATGAGTAAGAGGGTTTACGTAATACTGCCATCCCGTTCTGCTGTATAGCTACGTCCCGTACCTATAACCCAATGCGTGGAGCGGCCATTAGGTCCATTGTAGAAGAATTGTTTGGGCTCTCCCGAGCCTCTTCAAGTCTAGCGCCCTTGACTAAAAGCGATGCATCACCAATGCACCTATGTTGTGTCGAGCAGTGCCATAGGGGTGGCTTAAACGCTGATGGGTAGATGCTAGACATGAGGAGGCTCCGTGGGTAACAAGATAATATTCCCCATCCCCTGTACATAATATGTCTCTGCAGCTGATTGTACTTCTAATCTTTTCCCACAGGATTAAATGGAGAAATCACCCACGACACCGAAGCCGAAAGCACCACCGACTGGTCCACGGTCAAAGGGGAAACTGACCCCTCCGACTTAAGTATGAGCTTCCCAGACATGGACGAGAAATTACTAGAGTTCCACTTGCTAGCCAACTCCACGCATGCTGAAGACGACGATGATGGAGACACTGATTATGAATACAGCTTTTATTAGAATACATGATTTTGATGGAAATGTTTTTTATTGCACTTACAAATACTATCATATCTCGGAGAACTTTAGGTATCCATTTTCGAGCACTGTGACTGTGAGTGTAAATCAGTCGCCATCAGATATATAGGAGCAGCAAAGGTGGTCACAAATATCTGAAAATGCCTATCGAGGGCTGCCTTAGAATTTTGATGCTTGAGGCGGCCTAAGCTCTCCAAAACATGGCGTGCGTTGGAACTAGGAATTAGTAGGTATGTTTCAAAAACTAAACAAAGCAATGGTTAAAAAACTAAACCAATACCTACCTACTATAAATTATATAATTTAAACTATCGTGAGTCATACTGACATTAAATTGCAACGGTTCAAACTCACGTATTTTTATTACAATAGGTGTGACATGTTTCGACTGCATCGGGCAGTCATCGTCGGACAGAGTAGTGATGCCCGAGCCGCGAAGTTGACAACACCATGTCACTTGATCATGACTCTTGGGCGCCTCGACGTAGAGGACCTTATAAAGACTTAAAATAGCTCAGAAACTCCACAACATGGCGATTTCCAAAATGAACGTCAAGTTATCAAATAAAAACACTTAAACATGAGTAAATAATAATATAATCTATTAATAAACAAGAATACAACTTCACTCGATATTCAACTCTGATGACTGTAAAATAAGGCATAGTTTAGCTCGGCACGGAGGGCTGGTACTGCGCGGCTAGACGACGGAACTCGTTGGTCTTGGCGGTGTAGTCGCGCGTGAACGGGTGCTCGGGGTGGCTGTCCAGCAGTTGCGCGATGTAGCGGGAGGCCACCTGCAACGTTATGGTGGCCTGGTTGATAATAATAACATGGCAGCTTCTTCTTCCTAGCGTTTTCCTAGCTACAGCCATAGATATATAATAAAAGAACTGGATATCCAATCAGCCAAAAAAATGACGCCTTAAAAGTGCTGCAGTTGCGGCACTATTTTATATAGCTTGTCTGGAACGTGACGTTTTTTCTTAAACTTGACGCTCGCCCCCCGCACTCCGCACCCCCCGCACAACGCTACGGTTGCCTACGATTAGAAATATTATATGATACTGGCGGTGACGTGTAACGCCGGGCGTATGTGATGGGCAGCCCGCGGGTGGGATCCGACACTTGATGTAAGACAAAAGACGATCGATTCGAATTCGCGGAGTTCTATAAGCCTGAGCGCCTACCACGAACCGCGAACGAAAGTATACCTCCCTTTCGCACTTGTGATTTCTCACTCAAGTGCGACAGAGAGGTGAAACTTCGTTCGTGGTTCGTGGTAGGCCTTCTGGTTTTACAATGAATGTTTACCTCTGGTGGCTTGGGCGTGTGCCGGGCGGCCACGGCCAGCCCCAGCAGCAGGTCGGGCTGCTGCGGCGCGCGCGCCTGCGCCTCGCTCAGCATCTGCTCCGCCTCCTCCCACATGCCTACAACACAACCGACACAACATTACGAGGCGACGTCACCAGGCTAGATACAATGGGAGCTACCGTATTGTCGCTCACCAGACGGCGCCACTCATGCGTGGGTCCTGTGTCAGTATGAGAGAATTGTCAAAGTGATGTTTGAAATATTCCCGCAGGACCCACGATCCATTAGCGCCCCTAGCGGAAAATTTACTCGCGGTAGTCCTCATTAGGCTCACTTGCAACACCCGGGGATAGCCACATAACCCGGAATTAAGCGTTTTTTTGTACGGAATTTGACAGCTCGAATCCGGGTTAGCGGCTAACTCTGGGTGGTGCAAGTGGGCCTTAGGAATTAACACGATAGAGCCAGTTTTAAAGTGGCATATGGCATCGCAGTTGGCTTCCATGCAGCTTGTCTGGGAGAGGTCCCAGACAAGCTGCATGGAAGCCAACTGCGATGTACGCGAAAATGATCACCCGCTAAAAGTGGCTCTTAAAAATCACCCCCTGGACGCCCCAAAAGCTACGTGGAGAAATCTAGAAAAATGGTGTCAAGAAATACCAGCAGAATATCATGACAGAGCCAAATGGCGGAAATATATTTGCAGGGCCGACTCCAAATGAACTGGGAAGAGGCACGAATAAAGATTACTGTTTTCATTTAAGTTTTCTAGAATCGGATACTGCATGCTATAAATGGGGATTAATTTTCAGGGTAGTACAATGGTTACTTACTCTAACTAGGTAAAAAATAAAAATATTTAGCGCAACATAAATTAAAATTTTCTCTTCTTTGAAAAATACTAACACAAACAAAAAAAATTTTTAACATGATTATCTCGAAACAGGAACATTTTTCTGCACTAGATCATTAGTATACATACACAGTACCTCGTTGCACAATTTGCACAGTAACACAAGAATGAAATTCTCAATATGCACAGAACTTCTGATATTTATATACTAATAAGTTTTTCTATGATATTATAAATAAATAAATAAATAATCTTTATTGACTTATAAACCTAATACAGTACAGCGTGGTATATTGGTCCTAACAGTCCACATAGGAGCCTATGCCTATTGCGTTTTCCGATACGATGGTAATAGCCTTTATAACAAAAATAACATAGGTTATCCAGCGGATCGTTGGAGAAGGGTCACGCAGGACAGACCTCAGTAGAAAGAGTTAGAGGAGGCCTTTGCCAACCGCCACGCCGAGTTAAAAGACATTCTCTAAAATAGTCTCCGACCCGGAATAAAGAGGGCTTATTATTATTATTCAGCGGATCAAATGAAATGGTACCTCTGGAGGCGGCAGCGGCAGCTCCGACGGCGGCCGGGCCAGCACCTAGCGCCCCGAGGCGCTCCGACAGCTCCATGATGCTGTAGTGCGCGTCCTGCACTCCTGGTCCACCCTGGAAAGAAACCGCACAATCAAACCACAATTCCAAAGCTCAAGAAACTACATATTTTTATGCATGACTCGAAATGGTCTCCTCTCAGCGTATTATTAGCGTTAACCAGCGCAGCTATAGTGTGACTGTGGGACACATCAAGTCTGACAGTAAATTTATTTGAAATTCATGTACCTCCCAGACATATAAATAGATAAAAAATCTACTACACATCTACACAGCCTGACTGTGGTTGGTTGACTATAACATACAGAAACCAACAATATTTTCTTTTCATCGCAACTATCAACAGCATTGGGCGTCAGCTACATGAAGTTAAGATACAGTTCATGAACAGGTCCGAAGTGTCTTTGGAAGGACAGATGGCCGGAATCGAGCGGAGTATGTTAAGATAGCATTAATTGTTAGACATACATATAAATTTTTCAGACTTCCTAAAAAATTTATTAATCTGATTCCAATACCAAAAACTTTAGCTTTAACATAATAAAATAAAATAAAAAAGCCTTTTATTTAACATACTAGCCTACAAGAAACCAAGCAACTAACCGTTGACAGATTAAGCCAAGCTTGCATCAGCTGAACCAGCGTACTATCGTCATCAACAGCCTGTATGGCGGCGAGTTGCTTCTTGCCAAGGTCCTGTCTGTTCATAGCAAGCAGACACTGCAGGGTGAAGGCCCGGAGTTCAATAGCCTCTGCTCCATGAAGAATCCTGTAATTATGTAGAATGTAAAAATTAATCAAATGAAAATATATCTTATCTTTTTACCTTTGGTTTAGTATTGAACTGCATTAGAGAGCCCTGTAGAGTACATTAGACACAATATAATGTAGGGCAGTGATGGGCGACTCAAGTTGACTGATTTGAATTGATTTAGCATCCAGACGAGTTAACTTGAAATTAATTCGAACAAGTACGGACTGTGACCAAACTAATACAAATCACCAACTCGCAGGGTTAACGCATTGCTAGCTTGAAAGTCTAGTTTTTTTTTACATTTTAAGTGGTTTCCACTAAGCTGTTAAGGTCCAAGAATAACAGTAATAAAGAACAGCAACCAAAGTGACTGATAACTGATCTCATAGTTTCAATTCAAGAATTGCTGTTTTACTTGATTTATTTTACAAATTTAATTTAATTTCTTGGACAGCAGCCTGCTACTTAAAAGTTTTATCATGATATTTGTATATACTTAGCTTACTTAGCTTTTTAGATTCTCTGAATAAAGTCTAGTTGAGTTTAAGAGTTGTTCAATTCAAATTCAAATAGCTTTTATTCACTGACTGAAAAAACTTACTTAAGTGCAGCCTCATAATTCTCTTCATGGTAATAAATAGTGGCAGCTACAATCAGGAACACTTCATTTACAAGTTCTGTGCCTTTCTGCACCTGAAATAATGTAAATAATGCATATAATTGCCTAGGAACATTGTAACAGTTATTTATATTAAAGATTTTTTTGCGGAATCTCTAGAGAAATATCGGATATATCATTATAATGTAAACACCAGTTGTGATTGTCAAATAGTTTATCGTCCTGGTTTTACCATGGTTTGTCGACTAGGAGACAAACCATGGTAAAACCAGGACTGGAACAATACAATTTTTATATGTATATTTGTATGACAATAACTCAAGTAGTCAAGTTGATTGGATTGTGTGAAATTTTACCAAGTGTGCCGTCAAATCTGAAGTCATTATAAGTTTGGACTAATTGTACACAGTTTTGTCTTATTAGAACACAAAAAGGCACCTAGAAAAACAACTACATTACTTTTATATATCTAGTTGTCATCATATTTTTATGTAGTTGTATCATGAAAAAAAATATTTCACTATTCAAACAAATATGTATACTTACTCTAGCATCAATATCAGCCACAACAGCCAATTTGTTAGCACCCGGAGCCAAATAATCCACCAAACTCTTCAACGGCTGCAGCATAGGGTCTGCAGACTTCAGCTCTTGCTGAACTATCCTGTAGTTGCCCTGCGCTATGTACGAGCGGTACAAGAACGCATCTCTCTGCAGAGCTATTAGGGGTGTAGACGGCTGTAAGAGATGGCAGAACCGTGAATAAGTCTCGCTGATGTATAAGAATCATTGTTTATTATGCCAGCATAACCATTTACAAATGCGTAATTTAGTAACTCAGGAAGATAATTGCTCATGGGTACTGAATAATGACGATATAGACTAACAATAGGTGTATTTTCCTATAAATTAGGGAAAACATAGGGTGGAAAACAGTGCGAGTTACTCTGTGAAATGAGCTCTAAAAGAACACTTTTTAGACTAGAAGCAGATGTACACAGATTACTCACAGATACATTTTGTGCCTCGTTGATGGCTTGTTGGTAATTTCCAACGTAAAATGCACTTTTAACATCAAATAATTCATCGACATCATCTTGCTGACGTGCCATTTTGACAGCGAATGACCTAGTGTTGCTATATTCATTCAAAAAAATTACAATAAGTGACGTGCTAACTTTTGCCGTCTATAATAAGGCCCATATTAGACAGACTTACCATACAGGATCATATCTCTGACCATAAATCACATACCGTCCTCATTCTTCACGTCGGAGGCATCGGAGGGGAAAAGAGAGGCATATAGATCTATGATCAAAGATATTTGAGAATGTAAAATGGCACTAAAGTTAATTCAAAGTAAAAATATATTTTTAGCTACTGTTATACATGCTCATTACTAGCATGATTTGTGCTTATTAGCATGCTAATAAGCATGCTTAATAGCAAGAGGGGTTGGGAGCGGGGCGCCTCCCTATTCCCCGCTTGCTAATAAGCTTGCTAGTAATGAGCATGACGTGTAACAGTACCTTTAGGTTAGGGTCGTCATCGTCACACACGTCCGGAATCAGAGTCTGAATGAAATTCATAATCTTAATAAAATTCTTATTATAAATTCATAACGCACGGAATCACAAACAATTTAGCTGTTGATCACACACGCTCTCATGTTTTTAAATTATGAATTTCTTATAGTGCTTTAAATAAATACGGTAGATTTTAAAAGATTGATATGGTTCAAAGTTTCTTTTAAAAGGTCACGAACTGTATGATTGTTATGTTGTATAATTATGTAGTCAACAGATGGCGCTCCTGTACAACTCGGTGCTGATTTCTCATCGTGTAAAAATAGATGGCACTCTTGAATGATCAAACTATACATTATAGATATATGTAGGTTTATAATTCGTACTATAGGTATATTTGGTATATTTGGTAAATATGGCATAGCCCATATACGATTAAATCTAGAGGACTGAGAATGTTCATAGAAAGTCCCTTTCCTCAAAAGGTTGATCGTTTGTTCAGATTACCCTACTGAGGTGGTTAAGAGGCGCCATCTATTGAAGGTAAGTTGAGTTATGTAGATAGACTAACTCGACTTGCCCTACATCGTAAGTTTATGGCGCCGTTTACCCCTTGTGGTAGAATAACAAAAGCGTGGAATCTCAAACTCAAATATACGTCACATAGTTTCAGTCCACTGCACTGGTGGGTAAGTCAAATTAATAAAAGAAACCGGGCAGGACAACGCCAGGCGATGCTCAGTGGTTCAGGATTCGGTAGTTTTCCGTATTTTGGCGGCAAATAAGCAAAGTTACTTATCTATCGAGGCAAATACCAGTAAACTGAGTCGCATAATGGTATCAATTACATTTAAGTAATTTAAAACGAAAATACTTTCTCGAGATAAAATTTTCGTCTCAATTTCCGAGTCCTATTTTACATTCCTCTTTTGCTCACTTTACGCTAGATTGATTTCTTGAAATGTCTTTACGGTTCATTAGATACTGCCTCGCTAATCAACGTCATAGCCGCCATGTTAGTTAAAAATTTGAATACAATAAGGTGAATACAAATATAAATAAAAAATAAAAGTATAAGTAGGTACCTATAACGTAATTACAGCCACGTTTTCAGCATTGAAATCTCATACAATTCGTATGAGATTACAAAGCAATGTAGGCAAATGACGGCTACTTCTATTGTGGACGATCTTCATTGTCAGATTAACATACAGCGCCAACAGTGATTAGGTTTGCTATTTCAATATATAGGTAATAACTATTAAACTAGTACGAGTTCAGGTAACCATTTTCTACAACTTTTAAAGCTTGTTGCCGTTCTCCCCTTCTTTGATGACAATTCAAACATATTTTGTCTTGTAATCTAATCTTTAAGGTGGTGTACGAGTATCATGGTGCAAAAGAAACTCCAATATTGGCACGGTGGGCTCCCGAACTATTAATCTTAAAGACTTAAAGCATAGACGGTAAAAAAAGTCTAGGGATATGATCAAGTGGTAAACGTATGGGATGTGAAGTGAATATGCAAATATAGACAGACCTAAATGCCCATCTGGGTTACAGTAGGTACATTATATTGTACATTACACAAGGGTATAAAACTGTACATTACAGAAAGGTTAAAATAAAATAAAAATTAAAGCTTAACTAAAACTAATCTATGACACGACCTATGGCACTGGCGCATGCAAGCGAAGCCAGTGTTTTATAAGAGGGCTGTCCCATCTTTCCGATACAATATACTTGAATATACAATGCTTAGGATTCTGTTGGGGTTTCTACTGTGCTTTGCTGTGTGTGCGTGTCGGAGTAACTTACAAGTCGGTGGATTAAAATAGGTATTGGCCATCCAGTACCTGTCGAATTGAAAAGTGAAAAAACCGCACTGCGGTTTTTGGCACTACTACCTGCGGTTTTTTGGCACTACTCCACGTATTTTCAATAATTTTAACATACGGATCTAATGATATCTCATAACACTACAAGGAGTGACAAAGAAATTGACAGCTATACATACAAATGCTCGATAAACATAGCTCGCAAAACCTCAACAATCGGTTAACACTTTTGAATGTTAAGCGTGCTACGCTATTGCCACTGGAGAGGAGTATATTTGTGCTTATGTTTAGTAAAAGGTGCCACTTTGTCGATTGTTGGTAAGGTTCATTTCTAAAGGAATCTTTATGGCATTAGTGTCTTATCGACTAGCTACAAAGTGGTACTATTTACTAAAAACGATTACATTTATTTTGTTACAAAAACAACATTTTAAAATAGGTTATTACATTACGTACGTCGCTATCGTCGCATCAACATACGAAACAACTGGGCGTTTAAGTTTTTGGTCGCCAAGAATTTTTTTTTTACTAAATTGGAAATTTTCATGTTTTCTATTCAGATATTCAGAATCGCGATCTCTTTCAATCATAGTAGGAGAAAAAAGTCTCCAAACTTTTTTTCCGTTTCGTTTTTTCACAGTTTTAGTATTGCGGTAGCGGAATGGAAAGTTTGAAAAATGTATGGAAAATTTAGTACTTTTACAAAAATATCCGACTATCATGAGTTCCTGATTTCCATTACTTTCCAGAGTATCTATAGTTTGGCAAAACAAATGTGGCAGTAGATTTTCTTCACTCCGAAAAACAGGGAAGCATATGGAAAAAAAATCTACTGTCCGTAATACCTACTTCTCTAGCAAAATGTTTAACAAAATGTTCCTTAAAAAAATTTTTGGTTGTCGAGTACTTACTTTGGAGAGTCTGTATGGAAACACGTGGTTTCGTTCCATAGACTGCATTGCGGCGGGACGCGTGTGAAATAAAATACCCGCGGGAATCGCATTGCAAGTTTTCACACAAAAAAGAACAAAAACGGTAGGTGTCTGTCAAAAATAGGTACTTACTCAAAGCTACTCAAAGGCAAGCAAAAGCTTAGATATTTGTGCTTCTTTTTAGAAAAAGGTACCGCTTAGGCGGTTGCTGATAAGGTTAATTTCTAAATGAATCCCTATAGCATTAGCGCCTTATTGGCAACCGAGTGGTACCTTTTACTAAACACATTTCGGCTTTCTTTTCTTTATGATCAATAGGTATGCATGAACGATCCGTCACTCTATGAAATTGACAGTTTGAAAGCAATAAGCCCTCGTCAAACAACATCGGACGTAGTAATCCTCACGTCTACGGAACTCTGGCACCTAGAGTCACACCACGTTATCTCTTCCAAGCAAATTAACTGTCAAACTTTGAAGTGTTGTTTTAAACGTTAAACTTGTATGAAATTTGAAATAGAACACTCCCGTGAGTATTAGACATATTAATATACCTATATCGGGATACTCACGTCTATAAAGTTGAAAATAGCTCGACATGTTTCTACGAATTTATGACGTTTACTTAACACTTTCACAGTTATTGATATCAAAATCTGTAAACTTAGGAATCTTAGGATAGACTGACTCTATGACGGAGAAGCACCGTTGATATTATTATTACTTATGCGGTTCTCAGGTTGTCACATTAGCGTTATGCACATAAGTATGTGATCGTTTTTAGGGTTCCGTACCAAAATGGTAAAAAAGGAACCCTTATGTTGCGACTCAGTCTGTCTGTCTGTCACATCGTTAAATATCTCGAGAACTACTTAAGCTACCGATTTGAAATTTCAAATAGTTATAAACAAAATTACTTAATAAAAATTAATTAATAAGACACATTGAGAAAAGATCTATCGTATATTTTAATTTATTTTTTATTAAAAACGCCCGATAAAAGAGGGGCAATAATTTAAAAATTTAGTTACTGGGTCATGTGGGGTATACTTAATTTGAAAAGGCTATATTTGCAGATTCTAAAAGAATTATTTAATTTTTTTCCATTAAGTTTACTTCACGGTGTATTGGCCGCTAAACTGACGAGAATCTAACCAAGATATATCTATTCGTACTAAAGCTTATGTCCGTCGGTCGCGTTCGGTCTCCCTGCTTATTTGCGATTAAACTATTCAACAGATTTAATTATTTTTTGACACGTAAAATGCTTAAGCTCTGGGAACTCTGTCATATTTAGTAAGCATCTCTTAGAACTTCACACCTACTTTTTCATTGAAAATCCCACGAGGGTGGAGCCTCGGGCACAGATCCAGAAACTGCATGCAAGCACGCTATCCCTTTTTGACACGTGGTATTCGCAAAGAATTTTAAATAACTGATATTGAATCAAATTATATTTTATTTTACAAATCCCTACCTACGCCTCCTAATTTCCGTTGGAAGATAAATACCTCCAACAAACTTTAAAAATAGACTAATTATTAAAATAACCCAGATTTGGATTATCTCATCCCTTTTTTTTAATAAACGTTTTGAAAACACTCAGACAGTATGATGGTCCTTAAAAAAGTAGGTAGGTAGGTACCTATAGTTATTAGGTACGAACTTCAAAGGGACGACAACGCGCATGTGATTCTCCATGAGTTGTTAGAGTCCTAACAAGCTATGGTAAACTAACAATCGGGCCATATGGTTATTCATTTTCGACGTGGAACCTATACCTAAATACAAAAACAGTAATACCTACTGCAATAAATCTCACCCGATTTCCGAACGATACCACGGGAAAGCAATATCCTCACCTTTCAATACGTAAATAATAGTAATAATACATGCGAATAAACGCGTTCCCACCGGGCCGTCTTCAAGATTCGCGAATGCAGCTGTCGGCCCGGTGCACCGACAATGCACATGCACTTGCAGAAAACGGCCGTGTGCAGTAAGGAGGGAGCGGCGGTTAAGCCACTTTGAGGGACTAAAGTTCGTTGACGGGGAAAGTTTACATTCAAATATTTTTTAGGTTACTTACCTATGTTAGATTAGAATACAGTGCCCTCAAATAGAATAACATGGGAACTTGAGGGATAGCAGACGAGGTAAATAGTCCCCGATTTTAAAATACCTCTAGTACCTATCATGAATCAGGTTACTTTTAGAATCATTTTGTAATTGGCTTTATATTTTTTAAATTTAAATTGCACATAAGCTGTTGTAATCGTGAATAAAACAAAAAAAAATTGCGTGTATAATCTCAGGATTATTTTACTATCTACTAAAATATTGTCGCAAGTTCTTGTGATTAGGTACTTCCATTTGGCTGGCACAGGACTGACAGTCTCGTCACATAGAGAGATTTTAAGAATTAGATTAACTGACCACATACGTTCAGTCTGCCAATCAATGGCCGGCCATATACGTGCGGGCATATCCGCCAGATCTGCCAATCTATGTATGGGAAAATTTGTCCGGCGGATGCCCGGCGGATATACCCGCTATGCAGATCCGACGGATTGCCTATAGTCAAAGCTAATTTACCTAGGTACTTACTTATTAATACTTAGTTTAATACATTTTTAGGGTTCCGTACGTACCCAAAGGGCAAAAACGGGACCCTATTACAGACTCCGCTGTCCGTCCGTCTGTCTGTCAACAGCATGCCTACCACGAACATCGAAAACTGGTATTGACGGGAAAACCTCTTTGTCACTCCAATATGCAAGTGTGACAGAGATGGAGGTACCTACAAAAAATCCGCAATCGTTCGATTTTCGTGGTATAGGCCCAGGCTGTATCTCATCAACCGTTATAGTAAGACAGTTGAAATTTCATAGATGAGGTATTTTTGTTGCCGCTGTAACAATAAATACTAAAAACCAGAGAAATATTTTAGGGCTCCCATACAATAAACGTGATATTTTTGCTTCTCTTTGCTCGATATAGATTACGGCAACAGGTAGACGCCTGAAATATTGACAAAATATTAAATATTCAGATTAAAAATAAATAATTTAATTAAAATAAATCAAATGTTTAAAGGGTGCTCCCATACAACAGACGTGATATATTGCCGTTTTTTGTAGATAATAGTACGGAAACCTTTGTGCGCGAGTCCGACTTGCGTGGCCGGTTTTTTAAAGTGTTTAACGGTACTAAGTTCGAGCTGGCCGGGGATTTGTTGAAACCCCGAATAATAGGTACCAAATTTTCTGCGCCGTACCTTTTAGCTAAATGTCCGTTGAAGCATACTAACTTTAAATCACAAGTAATTTAAAACGGTCTCCAGGCGGCCTCATTGCTAAATAACATGAATGCGATGTCCTTGGGGGGAAGTAGGAAGTAGCAACCGTGTTGAGTTTTTTTAAAACCGGTCTTATTAGAGTAACCAAATCCCTAGAGTAACCAAGACCCTAAAATCTGATTTTCATATGGTTTTTTCATTTCTCATGCTCAGAAAGTAGATCAGAAGCGGGTGGAAAATTTTAATTAGGGTTCCGTACCAAAATGGTATAAATTGAACCCTTATGGTGCGGCTCAGTCTGTTTGTCTGTCTGTCACGTCGTTAAATATCTCAAGAACTACTTAAGCTACCGATTTGAAATGTGGTATGGTTATAAACAAAGTTAACCCAGACACATTGAGAGAAGATTTATCATATATTATAATTTATTTTCAACGAAACATGCACGATAAAAGAGAGGGATTAACCGCCTTATTCATTAAAAGACCCATATTAGTTAAAAATATGTTTTGTCCATTTTTAACAAACGCAATGTCAAACTGACAGATAAGGACAAACAACAAATTTGTTAACGGAGGTTTGATGAGCGTTTATGAATAACGGCATAAAAGTTTAGTTACTGGGTCATGTGGGGTATCATTTGATAGAACTAGATTTGCACATTCTAAAATAATTTTTAAATTTCTTTTTCAGTGATATTTCTTTTTATCTATAAACGAAAATTGAAAAAAAAATACCATTCCCATCTTTATCTCCGAAGTTTTTGAAAGAAAAAATTATGTTTTTTCTACACAATGTTTATAGTATCATAAATATTACAGGAGAAATATAATATCGACCATTACTTCCTTCACTCTTTTTTAAATGAAATAAAAACTTTTCGGAACGAAATTTTAAATTGAAGTAACTTAGACCGCTTTGTTTTCTTTAAATTTATATGATACTATTTATCATGCTGAAAGTACCGTCTTAAAATAAAGTATTTTTTTTGTCATAAAAAATTATCAAGGATAAAACGAACTCGCATACTAACTCCATGCCGTACATACGACTGACCCAATCTGTCAATACATGTGACTGACCTCAAACTTCTATTTCTAGGTGTAGTTGCAACATAAAGTTTGTACGGAACCTTCGGTGCGTGAGTCAGATTCGCACTAGGCCGGTTTTTTTTGACATCACCAAGGTTAGTTTCCTGGACAAATGTGACTGTTTTTAAAAGGTACCACTTTGTTTGTTAGTAAAAGGTACCACTTTGTCACTTGCCGATAAGGCGCTAATGCCATAAAAATATTCAGAAATGAACCTTATAAACAAGCGACAAAATGGTACCCTTTCACTTAAACAAATACAAATTATTAATTAATTCGTTCATAAGATCAGTTTTACGACAACCAATAAGAGTTCGGTTCAACATGGATTTGATATATATATATATATATATGTATATAGGTACTAGGTTCCTTTTCTGAAACTCTCAGATCTGATTCACGATTCCTTAAATGATTTTGTCCCATAGTTAACAAGCAATTTCATACTATGGTCTAATTTCTTTAGCTAAAAACGGCAAATCTTGCAAATTCGTGTGAATTCTCAGCTGGAATTAGTGCAAAGGTCATTGACCGATCCCAGCTGCCAAGGGTCTCCCCTTCGAACCCAAAAGGGTCGCGAGTTTTCCTAATATAATGGGGTATATTTTACTCAAGCTTTTATTATACGCTTGCCTGAACGTTGATTTTCAACTTTATTTATATTAATAATAAGGTTGGTTTTGGTTTAGTGCGGCTGGAAAAGATACGAATTCGTGAAAGTTAACTACGGCTCAAGTAGCATTTATACTTTATATTAATGTACTCGTACCTCATGTTTGGATTTCCTTGTTTATCCGGTTTTTATGATTCGAACTCGAAGTGTTTTCTGTATAGTGCGACAGAAAA
Organism: Lathronympha strigana; assembly: GCA_949128165.1. Classification (NCBI taxonomy): domain Eukaryota; kingdom Metazoa; phylum Arthropoda; class Insecta; order Lepidoptera; family Tortricidae; genus Lathronympha; species Lathronympha strigana. The sequence continues at coordinate 5,232,456 of OX421915.1, read as the reverse complement.
GGTGGAAATTACATATTAATCATATTATTGATTTGAAAGGGACAACACTACGATGTCGCCACTTTTTAATATACGGGGTGTAAAGTACTGTTTTGAAATTAGGGAATATGTACATTTTTTTCTTAGCGGGGCATTACAATATTGTAGACTACTTAAGTCATAGTCGCTGTCTTGACGTTATCGGGTACTTACATCACTTTTTGTTGGACTAAGTAATAAATATATAATTTTGGTATATGCGAATGACACAGCTAGGCTGTCAGTGGCGTTGTCGTTTATGGGATGGTCTCACCTTGTTCCATTCCACTATGACTTAGGTGTATTTTCCTTCAAATTAAAAAAGTTAAAGACGGCTTTAACTCCGCGTTGTCTGTCAAAGTGTCCATTAGGCCCATATTCACATTGGAGAAAGCGGGAGGCATATAGGTCTATGATCAAAGATATATGATAATGATATATGGGCCTTAGTTAAACTTCTCAACTCCGTTTCTGCCATTAAATATTGTATTTCAAATACATTATCCAAAGTTCATTATATTGTGCATGTTTGCAATTGTGCAACTTTGTCGACCGTTGATAAAGTTCATTTCTAAATGAATCTTTATGGCATTAGCGCTATTATCGGTTAGCGACAAAGATATACCTTTTACTAAAATGTATAATAACTACTTATATTTAAAATTCTACCTTTAACGGTGTACGCTGAACGTTGTATGTCAGTCTCTTCTTTTTAACTGGAATAGAATCTCACCTAACATGCCATCCATTATTATGAAATCCATGCAACGGAATAAATAAAAAATCCGTTCATCTCCCCAAACCACTAAACAGCGTTAAACGGAAGTTATTTATACTTTAAAATTGATTCGCGATCGAAATTGGACAACCCGGCCAGACGTAAGAAAACCAAAAAAAATGTAGTGCACGACACAATGAGCCTACCATCTGCTATCCGGAGTTTTTGTGCAGATGCTTCAGAAAAAAACACTACCTGTATGCCCTTTATTAAACTCACTTGAGGTCCCTTTGTACAGACACTAATACAAACTGTCAATTCCTAAACCGTATCTCTTTGCAATAAAGACTAAAATCAGTCAGTTACTCGTGTGGATGATGGTAGCTTACTTGAGGTACAGACTGGGTTGACAAGGCGGTGGGGACGGCTGGGACGTTCCCATGGGATTGGAGGGACTGCGGTTCTTATTCAATGTCAACGCTTTGCATGAGTAATAGTTGCTGTGTATGACTGATTTACAAAGCTTGACGTGAACAAGTATGTATAAATTAGCGCTCATGGCCCAGGAGCGGTATTCGAACTTTTCTATACGTAACAGGATTTTGAGCCATTCGGAGATAAATCATAAACACGTTTATTCCTCAAATAAGCTTTCTGCTATAGCAAAAGATAACCTTCGGCTATGCTACTTTATTTTCAACCGACTTCAAAGACGGGAGACTTTCATATTCAGCTGTGATTTTGCCAATTGAAATGTAATTCTGTTAAATTGACAAAGAGTCAAAATTCCAATGTGGCTTATTTACTACGTATAGGACGCGGGAAGTCAAGAGGTTATTACTTAAGATATATACTATACTTCGTCAATTATAGATTTTGATGATTTTTTAAAGAAGATCGATACCTCGGAAATTATGCCATTGGATTTTGGTTCTGTTCTAATAATGGAATCCAGATAAGGAACAAAGGCGATTTTTAAAGGCACATAGTACAACATAGTGTGGTTGGTAATATATTTTGTTGAGAAAGAAAAAGTACCTATGTAATACACTTCGTGCGAAACGTGCCACGTTTTTTAAAGGAGTGTAATAAAGGCTATTTAAAACCTACAATTGTATAACAATACCAACTCAGTTTCATATAGGTCAAGTTTTTGTACAAAAAGTGCAATCATGTCGACACCGACATTTTTCAGTAAATAAACGAAAGTCACGCTTACCACCTGCCACAGAGGATGGAGGACAAAAGTAAGTGCTTATGGGCTGATATACAACTCACACAGCATATACAGTTTAAATGTAAAATAGTATTTTATACAACTCAGCAGAGATTTTTAATTGAATGGCGTGTTTTTTTTTGTCGCGATGCTTGCTGGCTTTTTAGATTCCTAAGTTCTCTTACATTTCTCACATCCTGTAGTTTTCACAAAACATCATGTACCTGCCATTGTTTTTTAATGACAGTAAAATAAAGCTTTGGTTGTTATGAAAAAAGCTTATAAAACTAAAATTATATTGTAGTCAATTGTTTCACATAATTAATAAACATGAAATTAGTTTTCATAATGATCAAAACTCTCAGTGGCCCTTATTTATTGTAGAATATTGTATACGAGTTCTAAATAGGCAAGCCTGCAAGAAAGAGTTGAAAGAGTGCACTGGCAGATTGCTACCACTGCTACCTTTATGCAACGCACCAGTCATTTGTGAATATGAAGAGAGAGTACAGTGGCCACCCCTGATTATCTTGAACTATCACGTGCCACGACGCGCGCCGACGCAGTGACTCGTAAATCCCTAAATTGGCAAATGCATTAAAATTGACGTTTCATTATGTGCTTGTATTTTAATATTGTCTTCTGTTACCACGATTGTTATTCATTGAAATTAAATTACCCTACGTTTCGAGCCCTTTACACTACAGCCTTGTTTTCACAGGGTTAAGATGATGACTGCTTGTATTTTAGTAAACGTACCTCTTTGTCGCTTGTTGATTAGATTTATTTCTGACATTCGCGATTTATCGACAGCTAACAAAGAAAGTGTAAAATAAGACGATAAGTTACTTAGTAATATTTTCATCACACTTGCTCCTAAATGGTGATATGATATGGAAGCATACTTAGACTTAATGAGCTGTATTAAGCCCATGGTCGTAATGTATTTTCATAGTACTTTACCACCTGCCCGGGCCTCCCGGAGGGCCCCACGCCCCACTTAAAATAAAACGTGTTACTATATGATAGACGACAAAAAGATCTAATTAGTACGTTAAAATTATTACGTATCTTACGTAGGTATGTATGTATATTATTGAAAAATATTAGACACCATGTTTTTTCTTTTGCCCTCAAAATGAAACGTAACGGGAATACAGTGCATTAAAGTTTCGCGTGTACGTCATAATCAGGTCCAATTCTTAAATAATAGTGACGTCACCAGCCCCCACCCCGGAACTTTGATGCTCTTCATCTTCGTCAGTTTTAGTTATCTTGAAAAAGGAAAAAATACGTGGCTAATAGTTAATAAACAGAATAATAGTTTTTCAACCTAGTCGTCATCCCTTTAAAGCAATACGTTTTTAGTTACGCGCAACGTTTTTATACAAATTAATCATAGACGGAGAAATATGATCAAAATTAATACATGCCGTTAAATTGTTACTGACAAAAACATTGCTACACTGTTGATCTATCATTATTCTACTGACAACTATTCCAATCTCATGTCCTCCCCTATTCGAAAGCATAGCCACCCTATCGACATTGAACCGAATGTACAATACGAAGATCAACATAGAAATAATAGTAGAATTGCATTCTCGAAACTCCCCTGTCGCTCAAAGGGAATCGGAGCCATTCATGCAAGCGTGAAGACAGACGTTTTTATCTATGTTTCTTCGATAGGTACCTTCTTTTGTACTAGAAAATAATGTATCATCCAGATTAAGATAGGCATTGTTAAACTTTACGTTTAATGTGAGTTTGTGTATCAAAGAAACACGTGGATGGAATAAACTGTCCGTTGTGTCGCGAATAAAGTATATATTTACCTCTAAGGCGCGCTAAAAGGTGTATATACTTATAGGTTTTTCGACTTTTTCGTAGCTGAGTGTACCCAATACTCATACGGTTTGCCTTATGTTTAGACAATTGAGTATTTATCCTGTAGCTTTTGAAGAAATGCAATTTCAAATTACGTTCCGCTTATCTATATAAAAAAAAATATTGATCTGCTGGTACTAATACCTATAGTATCCTACATCTACATATTATTCAAGTACCTTTTAGTGGTCGAAGTACCTTGTATTAAGACTAGTGTAGGTACTTTAAGTACATTTAAGTTTTATTTTTAAGCAGTTATGTCTCCAAACGATATTAAATTCCTGAGAAAGAAAGAAAGTGGAAAAATTCTTAGCCTTGGGCGACTCGAACTCGCAACCCTGCAATACACGCCTCGCTCTGCCAACTGAGCTACCGAGACACTCACGGTGGCTCCAAATTTCTCCACCATATCCCTCGTATGCGACTTAGGGGGACGCTTAGCAACATCCATCGTAAGTAGTATTAGTACTTTTTATTTTTCCTCTTTTCCGTTCTTTATAAGAAATGTAGTTTACCTACATTGTATTCTACTTTTATTCGAAGAAAAATATAGGCACATAGGTAGGTAATTTAAATCTTATACACGAGTCTCTTCACTGCAGGAGTTTTTCGATGTGTGCACGTGACGTGACGTGTCTAGACGCACGTGGCGATTTAGAAGCAGCGATGTGGCCTTAAGGCCTTTTGTGATTACCATGAGTTGCATTCGACTGCGACTGCGGCATTCGACAGTATGTCCATCTCGCTCCTGCCAGAGGAGTGTTAGGAGCGAGACGGATATACTTTCGAATGCCCCAGTCGCAATCGAAAACAACTCAAATGGTAGGCACACTTTTCGTTAAGATTCGAAGAATGTATCACGATGTATCGAGACGAGTCTGTCTGGATTTTATGAAAGTGTAGGTGATGACGTGTTCCATGGGAAAGTTCCGTGGGTTAGCCTTTGGAAGAACAATGTGCGGTGACAAATAGTTTCACATAGCCTAATATTCCATACATAAGTAAGAGTTTAATAATTATGTGGAGTGCACGCATATCGCTATCTTATCATAAAAAACAAGTAATGACTAGGCGCGCAGAGTCGCTTCAGAAGTTAGCCGAAATCCGGGCGACTTTGACCTCCGGTTGCGATGACGGGGTCGCCGATGGCAACCGGTATAGCGATACGGAATATCACGTACATAGGTACCTAACCTAGTAATCGCGCGTGGAGCCTGACTGCCGAATTCAAGGTTCTTTAACGGGATTGAAGGAAAACCACTGTTTACCGATTAATGGTTTTTAGGGTTCCGTACCAAAATGGTAAAAAAGGAACCCTTATGGTGCGACTTAGTCTGTCTGTCTGTATGTCTGTCACATCGTTAAATATCTCGAACTACTTCAGCTACCGATTTGAAATTTGGGGTTATAAACAAAGGTAACGCGCAGACACATTGGGAAACTATTTATTACATATTTTAATTTATTGTAAATGAAAAATGCCCGATAAAAGAGGGGGCAAAAATTAAAAGTTTAGACTAAACTTTTAATTTTTGCCCCCTCTTTTATTAACCGTTAAGCCAATACCGGTTCCGATCCCTGAGTTTAGTTCCTGGGTCATGTGGGGTATCATTTGAAAGGGCTAGATTTGAACATTCTAAAACAATTTTTAAATTTTTTGTACAATGTATTTTTTTTTATATGTAAACAAAAATGTAAAAAAAACCATCCCCTCCCCCTTACCTCAGAAGTTAATGAAGGAAAAAATATGATTTTTTGACTAAAAATTAATATTATCACAAACATTACAGGAAAATTATAAAATTGACCCTAACTTCATTAACTTTTTTTTAAATAAAAAACTTTTCGGAACAAAATTTGGAATCTAACCAACTTAGATTGATTTTTTTTTCTTTAAATTCATGTGATATATGCTGAAAGTACTTTCTTATGACTAAAGTTAAATAAATTGGTTTACGTCATTAAAAATATCAAGGAAAAACAAACTCTCATACTAACGCCATGCCGTACAAGCGACTGACCCAACCTATCGATACATGTGGCTGTCGTCAAATTTCTACTTTTTCTTTAGATTTAAGGTAGGTACAGGTAGGTAGTTAGGTAAGTTACACTTACTCTATATATTTTGAAAATAAATGTACTGTTATCATGAAAAATGTCTACTTCTAGGTGTAGTTGCAACATAAAGTTTATACGGAACGGAACCCTCGGTGCGCGAGTCCGTCTCGCACTTGGCCGGTTTTCTTGTACAACTAAAACAAGTGTTGGCAGCTGGCGAATGTTTTGGGCGGTACAGGGTAACTTACCTATATGAACTATTTTCTATTCCAGCACTTCTATCTGTCAAGTTAGATGACTGACAGCATACTGACAGCGATATTAAAAGAGCGATGCTTCTATGGATGTGGCCAAGATCCCGGGATTGCCGCTTGATGACTAAAGGAGTGACTGACCTCGTTTCAGGGTTAATTCTTCATTAGCTGCTTTATTTTATGCTGCTACGTTAGTTTACTGCACAATAAGCTATCAATATTACACATTAAACAACATTTTGCAAACAAAAAACAAAAAAACAATTCCAGTGACGCTATCGCCATCTTGAGTAACAAACGACAATCCCCCATGCAAGTTCCTTAGCACCGCTTGCACCGTCCGGGGTAAGGATCTGTCAATTTCTATAGAATTATAGAAATAATCACGTGATAGCTCGGAGCCCTCGGAGGTCACGTGACGTTTTCTATAGAAACTGATAGATCGGCTCGGCCCGGTCACGTCCCGTTCTAGTGCGAGTCATCCTTAACCTGGAGTGAAACGCGTTTTAGTATGGAATTTGACAAAAAAGTCCAGGTGGCTAACTGGCTAACCCTGGTTGGCGCAAAATCAGAAAACCAAAGAATATAAAGCGGTGCACCTTTTTGGAGTACCTAATATTAAACAGGCTTTAGTATCATACCTACACAATAATACTTAGGTACCTGATACGTAGTTTTGTAATTTGTTTTCTTAGAAATTGTATATAGGTAAGTAACTGCCTTTTTCGGGTCTTATTACAGCTACGGAGTTACTGAAGGTCAAACCCAATAGCACGTGTAAATGAATAATACCTACTACTTTCCCCTTAGGTCATCTGACTCTAATTATTTTAAGTTCTTTTTCATCAGTCATCACACTTGCTCGTAAATGGTGATATTGTAGGCAAGCATCATTAGACTTAATGAGTTGTATTACACCCATGACCGTAATGGATTATCATACATTTTACCGCTCGCCCGGAGCTCCCAGAAGGCCTCGAACGGCGCGCCCCACGCCGCACGTAGCCGCCGCTCACCGGTGAGTACTGTGGACTGTGCTTCTACACTACCGCAAATAATTATTGTTTTTATCTGCCTAGTAAGTTTATTTATTTCGCAAATCTGATGAAAAACAATGTATGTATCACGGGCGGTACAATCATTACATTCGTAATTTCCTGTTTTTTGAAACTGGCTGGATTGACGGCATAGTTCTCTACTTTTTAGCGGTAAGAACCACAAAACTGTAGCGAGCTACTTACTTAGGTAAGTACTTATTTTATTTGAGACTTCGGTCCGTCGGGTCTTGTAAAAAAAATAATTTTTGGTCACTTTTCTGTTCTCAAACTGTGCATAGTGAAATAGCTTAGAACGAACATTAACGCAAAATGGTCACATTAACATTAATCATATATTTATATAAAAACGTGAGCTATTAAAAAAAATAGGACTTTTGTTTCTTTGAATTGGAACGTCACAAATTAGCCACAATATTTATCCTAAATTCAATGTAAGTACCAGTGACGGGGCGTTCGTAGAACTAGATTCCTGCCGGCTTCCCTTCCCTCCCCGGCTTGAGCCAATTTAGCATATTTTTTCTTAAAGACTCAAAGATAAAACAGACCAAATCAGTTCCGGCTTGCCCTAAAGATATTTCGACGCTCCGCCACTGGTAAGTACCTATGTACAAATATACTTAGTATACTTACTTAAATATCCTAAATTTATGAGTTGACCATACAAAACTTTATATGTATCTGTCATAGAAAGTTGGGAGTGTTGGGACGCATATTCGACGCATCTCTACGTAACCAACCATACGAACCATCACAATTTGTGAATGCATGAGTCACTGATGCCTACCTGTGGTAGGTACTTTGCTGAAAGTTGCCCCTTTGTATAGTCGACGTCAAAGCTATGATCGCCGTTTTATATTCTACTGCTTTGTAATAAAGTGCAAAAGTGTACTTAAACTAAAATTTGACGTCGACTGTACTACATGAATATCTGATATACAGGCACCAAGAATTCCATGTCTGTCCAATTTAAAAGATGTGCATATTTGCTCAAGTATGATATTAGGATATTTTCAACTTATACATAATTATGTGTTTGACAACGTAATTTTAACATTAATTCATCATACTAGAATTAACTTGTTATTTTAGCAGATACTTACATAGAAGTGATTTAAATTGTTAACTAATCAAAATATGTGTTTAATATGTTTTAGTTTAGTTTCTTACAATAAATCTTTTCGTTAAAATTTACCTAATTTAATGAATAACACAATTCCTACACCTACTTACTATCTGACAACATAAACTAGATGGCAATCAATGAGTAGAAATATTTAAATCACAGTCCATCTAATTCATAACACTCATGAGAACTTAAGTTGTTAAGGTGATAAGGATAACTAATCTATTTATTTATAACTCCAAGATTAGGGCTCCGTGGTAGTTTTATCAAAAAAGGTTCAGCATTGTTCGTTGTCGAAGCTTTTCTGTGTCGTTATCGTGTTTCGTATTCACACCTTTTACATCCTTTTCCCAGGTAGGCTCATGATCATTCTTTTTCTTCATTCTGTTTTGAGACAAGAGGGCTATCTTTACAGATTATTATTTAACACGTTCAATAACAGTTTTCTGTTCTAAGTTTTTTTAACGCCCTAATTTTTTATTGTATTAGTACCTATATAGTTATAGTTTCTGTTTTGCGTTTATTCCGTGTCGTATTTTTTTATCCATATTCGGCGGAAGAAGGTTAATATCAAGTATACTGTTATAATATCGATTTTATTCCTAAAGCTTGTTTTTTATTACTGGAATTATTTATATAAAATTAAGTTAAGAAACTTTTTTTACCGCGATTAGTATTCATTGAATTGGATTAATTGCGTTTATTAACTACAATCCCTAAGTTTCAAGTTCTAAACGTAAGAAAGTGCTTCAGTACATTGAAATTAAGTTTTTTCAAGTTCCTGGATGTTTTCGTACCTACTTAAGCTATACGGATACCTATATAACATGATAAACCAGAGATTTCATAACAAATTGGCAGATGAGATATGTAACTAATTTTATTATGTACTATCGCTTTCATAATTGCATGGACAGTTTATGAATGAATTCATTCATAAATTGCCCATGCACTTTTGAACGCGTGTGTACCTACTTAACAAATATGAGTTAATATAAAAAGCAGTTAAGTTAATTATTCCTATACCTCTATTTAATATCACGTTTAAAGCTGAGACGGCATTTTCCCGCCTCGTTAAACTTTTTTTTTTTTAGAACATCATCATCATCATCATCATTTGAGGCTTTTATCGTCCACTGCTGCTACTCTTCTTGTACGTCACTGGTCTCAGTCTTGTGCCAACCTCATCCAGAAGTGCCCCGCTGCTTTACTAATATCATCCACCCATCGAGCTAACGGAGGCCGAGCGCTACTTCCACCTGAAAGCCACCAATATGTTTAAATTATGGTCCACCTGCCATGGCTACCATCACTCCGCATGGCAACATGTCCCGTCCAACTCCATTTTAATTTGGTGATGACTGATGACGTCTCCAAACTTATTACTACGAAATGTTATCTAACGAAATAAGTAGTAAAATCTAAGACCAATTACTAAGGCAGTATAACCTACCTATAGGTTTATCACATACACATACATGTATAATACTTAAATGCCTACGCACTGGCACCAATATTCGGCGGTGATCTCAATGAATTCTCGATTGCTTATCGTTTCGGCGAACCGCCCGACTCGGAACTGAACCCACTTCCGTTTAACCTTGCCTACTAGACTATTTGTTTATTGCGATAAATTACGATTGTGCATAGGTATATTAGGTATAAGTATATATTAGACATTTATTACTTAATTAAATGTAAGTAACTCTTTATGTCTGGTCTGGCTATATGTAACTTTTAATGTTTAAAGGCTTCGTCAGACTAGCGCGTGGCGTGAGCGGGGCGCGAGCAGAGCGCGATAGAAGCGGGGAGCGCGGCGCGCTTACAACGCGCGCGTGTCAGGCGTGAATCGCGCGCGGGTCACGCGCGCGTCGCGCGAGCGCGCCGCCAGCGCCGCGCGCTCAATTCACCAAGCAATTTTCTTTGCGCTGTGACTGCGCGGCGGTCGCGCCGCGCGCCGCGCGCGCGTTGAAAGCGTGGCGTGAGCGGGGCGCGATAGGAGCGCGGCGCTAGCGCCGCGCTGCGTCCAAGCGCGGGTCGCGCTCGCTTCGCGCCCCGCTCGCGCCCCGCTCACGCCACGCGCTAATCTGACGAAGCCTTTACCTAACCAAAGTATAATTACTTACTTAAAGGATTTTAATGAAACTAGGCACGATGCACTTATGTTTAGACAATAGGGTGAACGTAGGAGCCATTATTTTTGAAAATCAAATCTGAAAATATTGAAATTTGAAAACAAGAACGTGGAATGTCTCCAAAACTTTGACAAAGCACTACAGTTTGTTTCTATACTTTGGTAATATAGGTACCTATATTACCTACATTCTTTAACTACTTGGGATTCCTAACGTGACTTATGCATTTGCTTTAAGGATCCACAACGCAATAACTGGAAAAATTAAATTAAATTTTGGTTAAAAGTGGCTTAAGAATTAAAAGTGGTTATGGTTTTCTTCAAATGTTCAATGAAAATTACTTAATGTTTCAGATTAGTAATTAAGACATTGTGTTGTGACGTAAGTAACGCGACTAATGAGTTCAGCAGTGCCTTAACGAATAGTAAATCGTAAAATAAAATAACGTGTGTCCGGTGCCTACCACAACATTTTTTATGAAGTGCAACGGCCGCAGTTATTTATGTAAACTACATAAGTCGGCGTACTGTACATGCGGCGGTAGTAGTCAGGGCCTATACCACGAAAATCGAACGATTGCGGATTTGTAGCTCCGTCTCGGTCGCACTTGCATATTGGAGCGACAAGGAGGTTTTCCCGTCAATGCCAATTTTCGATGTTCGTGGTAGGCATGCTGGTGCCAGCGTGGCCGTAGTAGCAGGGCGGGCGGAAGCTGTGCGGATGCCGCCCTGATGCAGTCCCCCGCCGCCCGCCCCCCACCCCGCGCCACGCGTGCGCGCTGCGCCCGCCGGCCGGCGAGCGCCAGTTCACCACTGCGAGCCGACCCGCACGCACGCGTCCATGCCTCCGCGCGGCACATAGACGATCGAACGCACATTTTAACCCAGTGACGAGAGGGCGACCTCTCTTTAACCAGCAAAATAGCTTCTCAAGTGGAAATGCCGTCGAGCCTGTTCGGCGAGCTTGGATCGGTCGGTGGCGGCCTGGTAGAAGACCAGCGCGCCTTCCAACTCGCGCTGGAGCTGAGCCTCCTCAACCTGGGGGAGAGCCTGCCCACGGCGAATCCACTCGCGAGCCCCCTGGGGTTCGCGCCGCCGCCGGACGACCGCGCCAAGAAGTCCCAAAACATGACCGAGTGCGTCCCCGTGCCATCATCGGAGCACGTCGCCGAGATCGTCGGCAGACAAGGTAGGTTAACAGCTGTTGAGACCCGGCGTCTCCACCCTTACGTAAGGGCGCACGTGCTTTTAGGTTATATTCGATCCTCCCCTGCCTGCGGGATTCGCACCGAATTCACGATTTCTGTATTTCGTAGGTAGTGTTTTGTTTACCTACCCCATGAGTGTTCGTTCGTGCTCACAGACCTGCTAAATGTATCGATTGGTTGTAAAAGTAGCTTAAGGTCCCTAGATTTCGGTTAGTTTCGATGTATTATATATATATTAATCGTTTGTTCGCGCTTGTTTATTCGTCTTACGAAAGCTCGCCTGCAAAAGTGAGGTTAGGCAGGTGATAGACGTGAGTTTTAGGGGTTGAATAAGTTTCGTTGCATGTTTACCGTTGCTAGGCAGGTGTAGCATGCCTTCGTGGTTAATCGCGCAATCATTAACTTCTCGGAATAGTTGTTCGAGTGGCAAAAAACTCGGATTTAATTAAGGCCACCTACCCTTAGGCAAAAAAATCGGGGGATGTTGTTTTTTCTGTTGTAAAGCACCGACAAAGGCGTGGGTCGGTTTCTCGGGAATTCTTGAAATGTGCGCGAAGATCGCATCTATTCTTCGATGTTTTTTAGATAGTGTAGATCGCTGTGGGTTGTTAGGATAGGCCCCGGCCGGTGTTGGAACTAATAATTAACATTAACAGAGCTATTGCCTTTCGTAAAAGATGATGTTGACTTGCTAGAAACGTAGCTTCTTGATGCACGTCTGTGTTGTTATTTTCTGACTTCCCGTCAATTATATGTCAACAGCACCCTTTTACTTAGTTTCACATTGCAAGTAGATTAGATACACATGTGTAGGTTTGTAAATATATACCTACCTATCTGCATTTCATAAATGACATAAATCGATAATTTCAAAATTGGGCAATTCAAAGCGAACCTTAAACTGACATGTTGTGTCGTTGTTGTTAAATGTTATTCTATTGATGTAGAGTCGCCATCAGTTACCTACCCTGACTACCCTGTTCAGATATTTGTGAGCACTTCGGCAGCTCCTATGTATCTACAATCTACATTGCCATCTGGCAACCTATGATTAAATTAAATACATTAACGTATCTACTCCTTATACTATAATAGAAACTAGACAAAAACACCTACCTACCTACAAAGTTAAAACAACAGGCGGTTTGATCGCTAAGTCTTCTCCAGACAACCGTTGGCAGTAACATACCTATTGGTAGGTATTTGACAGTAATTTCTAGGTTAATTTTCACTGTTTTCGAACCAATTCCACCTAAGCTTCCACGAATGTATCTGGTAAGTACCTAATCGGTCGGACACAAAATAAGTTTGCGCGCCAACTAAATAGGTAGGTAGGTACATCATGCCCGCTCTGGGTTTCTTGGATGAACTTCGTATCCAGTTCGTAATGCTAGCTTACTTCAAACAAATTATAGGTACCTACCTACCTATACTACGAATCCAGTAAGTTACGTCAAACACACCTATACTTGAAGGTACCTACTCTAGATAGTAATAGGTATCGTGGGTTATCATAACCGTAAAGTCGGGACTTGTCTTGAAATATACGGAATTAAGTTCCTGTAGGTTTGAAATAAAAATTTCATCAATATTTTAGACCTTAGTTAAGTATACGTCACAATTTCCTTGAAGTTCGACATTTTGTAAAACAACACTTGTGCAAGCTCGAATATCAAAATCGATGCAAAGTTAGCTTGGCCTGACTAGCTGTACATATATATACTTATACCTATTTAACTTGTGTAGTAGGTAGGTTAGACCGAGATAAAAACATGCAGCTTATTCGCTTTTATCATAATGTCAATAAAACTATCCTTTACCGTAGGTTCATTCCTAGTGGCATACCTATGTAAATTAAAAACATTTGACATGCCTATTTGCACATGTTCATGTTTTTTTAGGTGTTTTATCTTCCTAGACTTCATGTAGGTTGCCAAGTCATATTTAAACATTTATAAGTCAAAGGTAAACCTACATTGGCACTAACACCTACATACAAATGAAATCCGAAATAACATTTACATTTCTAACTACCTACAACGAAAAGCTACAACGCTCTCATACCCTCATCAAACCTAAGGTGAATTCCGAGCCCAATACTTCGACATAAACATAGCTCTCCTCGATTCCCATGCTACCACACATACCTACAAACCGTACAATACATCAACCCTTCGCGTTCAAAAAGGCCCTACAACCTGGGGAACTTACATAGAAGTCATATTACTGAGGCAACGATCACCACTGCTTAACGAGACAACCATTATAGGCTTAAACTCACTATCAATAAGAACAGCATAATGACAGATCAGGCTTTCATAGGTTACGCCTGAGGCGATAGTTTTGTAGGCAATTGTAATACAGCAACAACTTCAACATTTAACTGACTATTTATATGCCTTATGCCATTGTAATAAGGTTTATGGATGGTCAGTAAACAGTCGACCATGAAGCAAGGCATTACTCGCGCTAAAAAGGCCTAAAGTTGTTAAGGTTTTATCGACGCTTACACTCTTTCGTTGTTGAAGCGATGCACACAGACTTGCATCCAGACGTCGTAAAATGAGAGCAAAAAACCGGCCAAGCGCGAGCGCTGTGTTTATAGTAATAATGTTATTACTGTTCGGTATATGACAGTTAGTGATGTTTTACATTGGATAATGCCTTATTTAGGAACATATTCGTACCTATGGCATACTGGAAGGTGGTAGTCACATTTAAAAAAAGTACTACCAATAGACAATAATCGAATCCATCTTGTTGTAAAACTGGCTAGCGCGTCAAAGAACATACAGACACTAAAATGAAATGTCTTTATCGTCAATCAGCTAAAACTATAATCTCAAATCATATTGAAACCACAGAACAGAAATGTAAACTTTCAAGTAACTGGCCCTACCACACACCTTACGTACTTAGTAAGTATACTTCACAAAACTCCCAAGAGCTTATGTCCAATATAACTTGAGCTAAACTTCTTCAAAACTTCTACAGAAGCGATCACTCTTCATACTGGTTCTTTTTGATGCACTTTGGATAGAATGTTGAATAGCTGCCCTCCAGACGAGCCCTTTCATCCTGCCCTAAATATACATGCCACTTACAACCCTGTCCAACTACTGCTCCGCGCTCCACGCACCACTGTTTACGAAGACGCCAGAGCCGCTTAATGTGACAAGGTATCACGTAGGTCGTTATATTTAGGAGTCGTGTTTTGTTTTTCATGCGCGATATTAAATCAACAGCGTTTCGCGAAGTCTGTAATTTCGGGTTCTTTGAGGATGAGAACTTTTAAGATACAATAAACTGCAATTATATCTTACCGAACTAAAGGCGCAAAATATCTAACACAATCTTATCTGCAACAATAAGAGCGTGTCACATATTTTTGCAGCCTTTGTTGTGCAACGTATTATAGCAGTACATGTCGTGAGCTAAGGCTTTTTTCTTTTTTAAGCCTTAAAGGCTGAATCCAGGCTGACGCCAGTTTGATACTTAAAAGCCTATCTTTAGAAAAAGCATGCAATCGGTTGCGACGGTTGCTAATAAAAGATCAAAAACACACTCTTGATACCTGGAGTTGCAATCAACTTTATACTGTAGCGTTTACTTTCCATCAGCCTGCTCTCTATCTATAAAAATACCATAACATACATTGAGAATACATATTAATAACCTTTAGATTAACCTCAACCTTGTACAAAGCAATTAAATCTTATTATTCAAATAAATTAATAATACCGATTTACGCTCAATGAGTACTTTATCGCGGGTTTATTTTCTTTCATTTCATCTCAGGTAGCTCCTTAGTTCCGAGAACATCTAAAAGCTATGCTCTTTTTTTGCAGTCGGTACAATGTGAAACCCAATACGTCCTTTAGAAGCTTTCACAGGATTTCTACCTGTAGCTAGAGCTAGTGTGGGTAGAGGGAGGTACTTTATCTTAAAAGCTGTGAAAACATTATTCGCGTAATTCATGGCATTTAATTTAAAACAACACGATGATAAGTTTTTGCGAGCTCAGTACTTGGAAATTAAAAATACATGTGTATGTACTTCCATAGAACAAGGTTGAGTTAGTAAACTCAATAAAGTAATGATGCGAGACTAATTTAGAAGGTGGGATCATAAGTTTATTCGTGTGACGTGAAGTTTTCGCCTGAGATATTTATCATATTTATTAGACTGTTTCCAAAACACAGCTTTAACAAGTACCCATTAAAATCCTAGCATAGTACATAATACGCAGGTAGGTACGGTCGCAGTTTTTAATATGTGAAACGCAAAATTTTCCTCGTGAGTGTTAATACAGTTTGACAGGACCGTCAACATTAAGTTAGTCGCAAATTGAAGTCCTTGATTGTACATTACCAAACACAAACCGGACAGGCTTAAGTACCTTCCTAAAGATTTGTTTATAATCGCAATTACACTGGTATCATGCAAAGATACCATTCACAGGTACGACACGTATTCCGTACTTCCGTGGGTACTTTAAACTCATTCTAGTTAGAAATCAGTAATTCCTGTTAATTTCAAAAACGGTTAACAACGCATTTTAATATGACAAGAATAACTAAAAAGGACTGCAAGCTTATTCAAATTCGGACAACATTTTTGTTTCGGTGACATCTGTACTCCCATCGCCAATCAAGGACATCGGTTAAAAACCAGCGTAAGGTGACACCCACCCGCCCAGGCAGATTTTATGAGTAGCTAAGCACAAAACTAAATAATTGTTGTGTCTAATCATGAAATGATTTAGGTTTTTAGTCCAAAATTGGAAATTCAAAACAACATTTTCAAATTCCGTAGAAAATTTCTTCAGGTACCTATATTATTACATTACGGGTATAAAGCAAAACGCAATCACACTTATATATCTACGAGCTTTCGTGAAACATGGTTAAGTATTTCTGTAAATCTGTTTTTTGACAGATATGTAGATACAATACATTGACAAAATAAAGCATAGAAACAAACTAGCGTCAACGGCATTTTAGATTAGACAGACCAAGGCCCATCTTTATTACCGTGTGGGACTCCTACTTACAGTTGTTATCAAAGAATCATACTTATACTGGTCTTAGTGCCACGCTTGCTAACATACAAGAATAACAGCCTTGTTAAAACAAGCTGTGTTTAAAATTCTCGCGTTTACGCGGCGCGTCACGTCCGGTGACTATCGGTTTCGATGGCGATCGTCGATTTGACCTCCTGTCGGCCCCTCAGATCCTTCTGATTTGTAGCACCAGCGTGTGCTTTGCATGTGTCAATTCCATAAGCGATACTTCTTTATTCTGTCGCCATTTACATGCGTGCAAGGTGTTTTACATGTCAAAACGTGTAGCTTTTAATGTTGCATTTGCATCAGTTTTTGGGTGGAAAATGTTGGAGATGTCTTAGAGGTAAGGTATCTTACCTTTCAGGTTGCTACGCTACCGAGCTACAGGAGCTACCTTGTAAAAGCAGGAATTATCTTAACTTGTCACTATTTTGATAACACTTGGCGCCATCAGCTCTCGTAAATTGTAATCGTAAACCTTGTCTTTAGGTACTTATGTAAATGATAGAAATATACAACATTCACGACTAACTTCAAATAAACTGAAACTAAACTTGGAGTCATATTTGAGTTTCATGAATCTGTGATCTAACATTAGTCGAAATGTTTCTTCAGTATTTCTACAATATTATACGCTCTGATGTTTTGTAGTCCTGTTCCTGTGGCCAGAGACTACCAATCCATCCCCGTCGTGACGAGCGGACCGGTTTCACATCAATGACTGCCCCTCTCCCCGCCAGCTTTTGATGGTCTGCCTTTAACACACAATAACTCTCGATTTTGATGTTACCCAGCCGTTTCGTAGACCAACTTGTTCACTTGTACTTTTTTCTAAGTACGCCTACTTTTCAATTTCTTTAACCTTCATTTCTATTTTTAACCGACTTCCAAAAAAGAAGGAGGTTCTCATTTCGTCGGAATATTTTATATGTTCTTTTTTTTATCTCCTTGCGTACCTTATGTGAACGAGTAATCGATGAAACAACAACATCTCAAGGAACGCGCGCGAGCAGAATGTACCAAGATTACAGCAGCAGCCGAGCGGTGGCAGAATCGCCAAGATTCGCAATGTAGCTCGGTATGCGTTCCGGTCGACGCCTCCAACTCAGGGTCAAGGCTTCTCTGCACGCTGCTGCGCCGCTGGTACTTTCGTCTTGCTCTTACCCCGCTCACCGGAAGGCTAAAAGCGAAACTGATACTTACTAGCTCCTTTTCCCACGAAGCGCCTGACCATACATACATACGCCTTACTAGCCGTTGACCCCACACCGCCACGTAAAATCATAAGCGTCTCGATTGAATTGGAACCAATAAATGTCAGCTTACTATTCGAACGATCGCTAAATTGGTTCTTAAGTGGACTGCTTTAACGTAACAAGATTACACAAATCTCCTATCCGTTGACAATTTTTGAATGAAACTCTTCTAAAAAATAAACGAGCATGTGTCCCGCGCTGAGACATCCCGAAATTCCAGGGCCGCGTTTTTTGTTAAACTTGACAGATGCATTCTGGGACGCCGCAAGCATCTTGCGTCCTTATCGCTCGAGAAAGGGATCTACGATACTACGACGAATTCGAGGGTTATTTTTGTGCTCCTTAAAATTTCCCCGTCCTTGTCGCTCGCGGTGGCGCCAGCGCGCGGGAAGAGGCCTGCCTTGTTGTTTGTATTGTGCGTCGCTCAGCATTCTCAACTGCTACTTTTTGTGATCTTGAACTAGTCGGTGCATCGAGGCAGAAATCATTACGCCGCGAAAGAAGCAGCATGACGTCACGCGGCACCCCCACGTCTGCGAAACTTAGGGACCCTAATGAATGACTTCCTAATTGCCGAGCAGTACAAATAAACCCGTAATCCGGCGCGACGGCGATTGCCATTTAATTATAAGCCTTGAGCTCTTTCGTTTCTGAGTTGTGAATCGAGTGTGCGACGTCGCGACGCTTACCGCTTCACGGCTCGTACATGCGGTTAGTCGTCGATCGAGTGCCGATGTGAAAAGTAGTCTTATTCTGTTGCTATTAGGTCACATTCTCCTCGTCGGGTCGATTTCAATAGGTTACTCGCTGGCGAGCGAGCAAGTCGATGTGCTTGCAGGCATGTTGACAATCCATCTCGGATGTCAAGGCGTTAGTTAGACACAGTCCCATTTCGATTACCGACTATAATAACCAGCGCTCATTACTGCCCTGACCACAGAGGTCTTAACTTACAGAGAGCATAGCTTCAAAGAATCATTCCGTGAGTTCCCACAGTTGTATGAAGCTGTTGCTCTGTATGTTCAGTATTCTGCCTGTAGTATGTACGCAATTTCAGAGAGCAATTTAAATGTCGACTACATTACTGAACAAAAAAGCCGTTTCGTTTTCTTGTAAGGTTTAATGACAGGATACGGACTACGGAGGAGGACGCAGATGTGCGAATGTATGAAAAACGGTTCCGTCCTAGCAACAGCACATGTGTATACGGTACGCATGTTTACGACGATGGGATTATGATATTGTTAACCTTTCGAGTGCGAACACAAGAAATCAAGTGGACGCAATGCCACGAAAAATAAAACTGTTTCTAAAATACTTACGCCCTAAGGCAATCAACTGTCAATTTCATAGCTGTATATAGACTAGGTAAGTACGTAGTTACTGGAGTTTATCTCAATGTCATAAAAGTGCAGACACAGGCTTGATACGTACACGATTTTCTTACAAATGCAAACCAACTTCTAAATGGAGCCAAGCTTACCACCACTGACATGACTAGTTTGCGTTTATTTTCGACGAATGATATTTCATACTTTGTCCTAAGAATTTAACATTGTCGAGTGTTTATCTGCTTTAGAAGAATTCATAACAAAACACTCAATCTTCCAGACTTGCCCTACTTCTTGACTACCTTTTAAAACTAATTCATTATGCAATAGTTTAACGTACAAGAGTTTCGTTTCGTTACCATCTGCTGCGCCAACCGCCGCGGGCACCTGCCCCCAACCGTCTCACAATGTAGGTACGGCCACGTTGAAAAAACGTTACCTTCAAATGTCACCATATTATTTATAGATATTTTAGTTGACATTTCTCTTCTTTCACTATTCAACTTTTGTTTTATTCCTTTGGACTCAGTGCGCAGTTGGGGTGCAGTCTGTCTTTCAATTTTAAGCTGAGATACAGTTCTTTAGACGATCTTGTACGCTCTTGACGCTTTAAGTTACCTTTTTTAGTCGGATTAAAGTAACGGATCTTAAACCCAATTAAAGAATTAGCTCCTTATTTGCAGACCTATTTTCGTATGCAATTCCTTAACCTTGTTTGAGTTTTTTTCATCGTAGCAAATTCCAAGCTTTATAAGTATTGTTTAATTTACATGGCTGGCTGGAAGGGTTTATTCACAACACTAGTTAACCAGTATATATGACCTCTGATAGCACATAGTTGTATTGGATCTAGGGGTAAAAGTATACTAGCGACGAGCTCACGAACGTTTTGATGATGTTTTGTTTTTATTCCCTGTCTTCACATACTGGGTATGATTGCTATATTAATACGAGCGAGGCGCGACTTATGCCACAAATTGCAGTCCGATCGCTGCACATGGCGATATGCATGAAGCTAATGCAACCCGGTGAATGAAAAGGAACCTACATTTTGACAATTCTGCTTAAAGCTCAAGAAAGTCCTTTTACTTTCTAAGATTTTTTATATCCACTATTCTTCAGTCAAACATCATTAGAAGAGGATGCATTTAAATTCCATTTCCTTTGACTTTCTTTTAATTCACTCTGGCTGGACCTGGCTAAGTGGCTATACCATTACTAATTACGTTTAACGGAACAATTAAACTACTTTTAAAAATGTAAAGGGTATTTATTTTGTCCCCCGCGGAATGCAGTCGCTATTCTTAATCTAAAAGGGCACGATTACATTCAAGTAGTAACCGTCTATACGCCTTTCTTGCGTCCGTTGGTGGCAGCTGCGTTGGCCGTTGGCGTGAGAACGTACCTACTCCTTTAACCGTGTAAACAGGGCGTAAGCTACCTCTGACGTTTTATAATATCCTAGTATTTCTGTTAATGGTGCAATTGTCTGTTAATTATTTTCATAATGAGCATTGACATATAAAATATCAAAAATCGCAATAATTACGGCGTCTAATAATAATTGTAAGATATGGTCCTAATGAAAATGAAAATAATCTGTAAGGTACCTTGCTATGGATTAAGAAAATTAAAAAATGCAGTAAAATGTATAAACAGTGCTTAGTTATTTATTTGTTATAGTTGCGGTAAATTAGCTCAACTAAAATTAAACACGATTAGAATGAGGTTTTCCTCAATACGCATACAATTACTGAATGAAATAAAATAAGGAAGTTGCTTGTGCTGTGTGTTAATTGTAATTATTGAAAGAACATAAAAAACTCTGATTACTTTCAGTACCTAGTAGTTACCCTAGCATAATCTATTTGACAGGAGGTACAGTACCTACGGCAGATTCGGTACTAATGTATATAACTAATATATTAAGTAGATAATAGAGCATTAATAAATTCCTTAAATTTATCTAATGGAGATAAATATGATAACATTAAATTAAATGATACCTCTTTAGTTCCTTGTGTAGTATACCTTTTCTGAAGCTGTTTTGTATACTATTCTTCTACCACTTAGCTCAGATAGTTCGTGAAAAGGTATTGCTTACTACGTTGTGGTTCAAGGATTTTTGATAAGTGCGACAGATTTTCGTTATGCCCAGATTGCCCAGTAAGTAAATATCAATAGTATTTTTATTTTTATTATCAACAGATTAAAAAGGCAAATAAGTTATTTAGTTACTAAAAACGTCTTACGACGTTGAAAATGCGCCGCGGACGTTATCGCGTCTATCACAATAGGTAACCGGAAATATATAACACATCAATTAAATTACATATGTAGTATGTACTTACTTAAATAGAGGCCGGAGAATCGGCAACACAAAAACGCTTCAAGGACTCAATGAAAGAGCGTACAAAATTACCCAAAAATTTTATCTCTCCCAATTGTTAAAACTCCATTATTGTGAAATGCCTTAACACTTGCAACAAAAGCGCCAACTACTTTAAAACGCACCGAAGCCAATCGATTATAGCCCTTAAGCAATTCAGTTAAAGTCGTTATATTTCATCTTATATTTTACTCAATACAATGCTTTAGAATTGAAAAGGTGCATCGATGTTAACCCATGCAATGCGCATGGTGCGTTTTGGCGCGTTTGGGTATTATAACTGTACCCGAAAGTGACCGCGGCCGTTGGTGGGCTACCTGGGCCCCTACCTGCTCTAATCAGGACTAATGGCGATAAATTAAATGCGCCTCAAACGGGATTTATGGGCTCACTTCATTATTCTTGCATTTGCGGGTATATCAGGAGTTGGCAGAAAACGAGTTAAATAGTTATTTAATTGGCTCGACTTTTGCTTCGATTCGTTAACTTTTCTTTTTAATATTTATAGACGCTGAGATATTTAGAATTGTTTTAAAGCATACCAACTGTTAGGACTGCATTTATGTAATATTTCGTAGCACCACAAAGAAGGGTCGGGTTACCAACCGCATCTGAGGCAGTGTGGAATGGACTAGATTTAGCGCCGTGAATAGACCTCCCAAAGGGCAAATCGGTAAACTGATACTAAAACACTAACATGAGATTTCAAGCACAGGATGTCGTTGCGATCCCGGAGGCCTTTGTCTATCAGACAATAACCTCAATATGTTAAAAAATAGTGCTCCGGCGGTCGCTGAACTGCCAACAACCCTTGCTGCACGCGACATGAATGTCATCGGTGTAGAGTTTCGCAGCCTCCGCGTAGTGGGTGGCTGATACTCGATCCATGGAAATGTTCAATAGCGAACAAGAAAACGGTTAAGAAACGTTGCAGCGACTTTTTTCGTCGGTGTCGAGTTGCCTTTAGATTTTCGTATGCTGGCGCATTATTACGGGCCGTTAATTGTGCTTTTTGCGCAAGCCACCTGCTGGCGTAATTAAAGATAGTCGAAGAAGTCCGGTATTGTCGCTACACGCTCACCTTCGATCATATTTATAGATGACCAGTCTTTGAGTACTTGTCACTTCGGATCAGTTGCCATTGGGAGCTTTAATTTATAGGAGGATAGTTTGTAGGTAACTGCAGTTAGACCAGCTTAACACAATTGAAATCAACTGCGCAAAGTGTATATGTGTAGGCGAAAAAAAAAAACAGATATGTAGATTATGTAGTAGAGCGAAGTATGCGATTTTTTTAAGGAAATTGTATAGCCGGTTTAAGTTGTACTGATCGGTTTGCAAGCGTGCACTGCATCACAAATGGGACATTACAGTTTAAAGCGTGTTGGGGATAACGGATGACAACGGTCCGAGACATCCCAAATCTTGTCGAGTGCACGAATTAAGTGGGCGCTTATCTCGACAGCGCTTTGATGTCGCCCATCCAGCTTAACGCAGGTTCTACGTTTGTAATTGTAACCCCACCCGAATACTATTCTGCATTGTTAGTGTCATTGTCGACATTAAATCGTGCAATCAACGGAGACATTTTTTCAATTATTCTCAGCGGTCTAAATTACAGGCCGGCGCGCGTGCGTGCGCTCAACTTTTGCTTATTTCCTTAATAACGAGCGAAATAAAGGCGAACTTCGTGCCTCAGGTGTCAATTGCAACGTAAAGCCGCCAAATTACACGCAGAGCTTTGCGCAAAATGGCTCACTTTAAAAATTATCTTATTGATCCATCAAGCGTTGGCAATTCGTAAGTTGGAGACGAAAGGATCAGCCGAAATAAAAATGTTCTGCAAATTTCATTATGAAAATGTGATCGTTACACATTTGATCGTTCAAGATAATGCAGCAGACAGCCGTTGGACTCCTGAAGCGTTGAGATTCACCAGGGTAACATTAACTGAGGGTTATCAACCGTTCTCATCTCATCGTGATCATTCGGTTTGACGGAAAAAACTTTAAAGTTTGCAGGTGCTCGCGCGGCAGATGTTTCAGCCGATTAACGATTTCGAAATCCAAATGTGCTCTACGATATTATATGTCCCTGGTACTTAAAACTGTTTCGCTTTCTTATTTTGAAACAATCAATGAGATAATTTACAGCTGACCTTTAAAGTAATATCGGAGATTAAACGTAAACAGCTCGCTGTATCTCGTGTAATTATTTTACAATAACGATCCCATTCAGCTATAAAGGAATTGTTCACCCCGAGCCCCACATCTGCCAGTAGGTAGGTACTGAGCTACTGACTGACAGAGCGACACGTGTAGCGTATAGTTAAAGTTTATAACTACGCACCGAATCTAATTTGACCGTTTCAGTATGCTTCACTTAAAAATTCGTGGCTATAATCTATAATGTTCCTAAGTTTTATTTTAAAATTAAATGAAAATGACGTTTGTCAGACTGTGCCGGAACCGTTAACCGCAAAGGCAAATGTCGGGTTGCTTTGCATACACTACGGGGAATCGAACGAAATTCGAAAACAAAACAAATTGCATTTCCGGGGCGCCGGCAGATGGCGCTTCCCGTCAGCTGCTGGCGTAACGGCCACAACCACTACCTCCACTTATTTTACCTTAATTTATAACATTTTAAACTACATTTCATCAAACGTGTATTTTTTTACTGCGTGTTCAAGAAACCTGGCACTATATTTACTGAAGTAACGAATGGGCATGTAGGTATCTCTTTAAAATATTAATTGATAACTAATCATCTTGTACCCTAATTATTTTATGGGGTTTTTCAGGTCAGTCAGAAATTAAAAGCAGGCAGGTAGGCGAATACATTCAATCTTTCTAATAAAAGTAATGAATAAGGGAAGGAAAATATTACGGAAGAAATTTAAGTTAGGTATGTGTTCTTGACATTTATAGGGTTTGATGATTATCGGTGATTATTGATTAACTATACTGAAGAATGATTAAAAATGGCAACTTCCCGAACTCTTCGCATTCGCATCCCTATCCACAGTCATTGGTTTTCGAGAACTCGTCGAGATAATAGCCGTATTAAATAAACTATAAAAACGATCACTGCCGATGTTCGGACGCTGCCAACATCATTTTACAAAAGGTCGTAAGTGCTAAGAGGTATGGTGTAGGTAAGTCGTTTTGGGTCGTGGTGGAATATTGTATGGAGAGGGAGAGTCGAAGAGCGGCATTCCGCAGTAATAGTCCTTAGAGCCCATCGCTCGCGACAATCGTACTTCATGTATAGCGTTTATTCGCGGACTAGCTTTCGCGTGCGATTTTATAACATTCGTTTTTACTTCTACTGTTTCCAGTCAAAGGACAATTTATCACAAACGTAATAAGGTGGTTGGAGGCTAAATTTATCGTGAAAGCAGTCATAAATACAAGTGGTCACTTTTCTCAAAATGGCCTCAATTCAAAAATCCTCGGCGCAGTTCTTGCCTAATCTAAAATTTTATTCTCATATCATCTTTAAAAAAATGTAGTCCGGTCAGTTTGTAAATATCACACAAAATAACGTATTTTACAGAAACATATAATTACTTAGTAAATTTTAATTTCTCAGTGAAACCCTCTTTTCTCTCTTTCTCACTTCGGATTGGGCATTTTTTTTTGGGAGGATCTATTCTCACCTTAAGTAGCAAAACTTTTTTTGCTGTTGTGATGTTTCGTAGGTATCTGTTCGATCTTAAGTAATAAATCTTATCTGAGTAGTTTAGGCTTGTACGAAGTACGTTAGACGTACAGTACAAGGTCGTAGCCGATATAATTATTGTTCTTATTATTATAACTTAGACCATTTGGACTTCTTAAACATTTTTCTCTAAGAGAGTATACTTAGGTAACATTATTGTAATTGCAATTGAAAATACTCTGATATTTTGTAAAAAGGCTTTGGAAATAATGTAGGGTAGTTACAACTTTTGTATATTGAACACTGTTTCAATAATTGGCGAGGTTTTCTTAGATGTCCAGCTTTCAGATGATATCGTCTTTCTCGAACCAGTTTAATTTGTATTGTCCAAACCAAAGATCGGAATAGGAGCAAGTAGTTAGGTATCGGAAAACTAAGAGAATACTACGAGTGGTTTGGGCGGTTTTACAGTTTTATTTGGCCCCTGTTTGGTCTTAAGGACAAAACAACTCGGTCGATTTCGACCGGTAATTCCGAAGTTTGTGAGAAGCGAATGCTCGGTAAGCCATATGAAAAGCAGGTCTGTATTTCTACCGTTGGGTCTTGTTTTTGCGCCGGATGAGCCGGCATTGTTTAAAATAACTCAAAAGCGTTGCAAGTGAAAAGCAAAGATCTATCGGAATTACCAATAAACCTTTGCAATTCTGTATAAATAAATTGCGGTTTATACTTTCAAAGCCCGATGATTGGGAAATTGGTATGCGATGCGAGTGCATGATTCCCTAATTTTCGGTACAGTTCTCTTGTGAAACACGTTAAGTGTGACCACAGAAATAAATAATTATATTCCGTGTGTGTGACCTTCTACTGGTCGTAAAAACCTTCAAACCATAAAAAATAAAATCACTAAATTATTATAATATTTAGTTATGTCAAAGCAACATTAAATTATACATGAATCAAAGCGAAATGAAACGCGTTAAAATATGTTTTAATGAGATCACTATTATTTTTTATTTTTATGTGTTCTTAGGTCCATAACCAAGAATTTTAAGCAATATTAGCTTTTGGCCCCATTACCATGATCAAGTTCTGCCTTTTCGCAAATAATTACTACGTGATAGTTACTACATCAAATAAAACAGTCATACATATTATGCAAAAACAGATCTGCTAATATTTTTGTATGGAAATTGACTGTTTTCTCTTTTAAAAAACAGTTACTCGGGCCAGGGACAACTGCCACCTGGAGTAATTTTTTTATTTGGATTGCGTGTTGACATAGAAACACACTCGGGCTGATTACCGAGGGGGCCCGAGGGAAGCCCTCGGAGGGACAGCCATTTGGACAGTAAATACATAGGAGCTGCGCTAGAGTTGCATTAAAAAGTTTTTCCCTTCAACCAAAACAAAATAAAGCTCATAAATTAGGTCCCATAGAAATCTGAAAAAGTGTACCTAATCAGCTGATGGTTATACGAGTATGTATGTCAAATTTAGCACAACTGTGGATTACGGAGCTAGAGACCAAATATTTTTTGCCATTTCGTAGGTATACTTGATCTAGACCTAGTATAGGTACCTCCTAAGAACCTAGACATACGAGTACAAGGTATAGGTAAGGCCTGTTAGTTTCCATATCAGATTTATCAGTTTGAACTCGTGACTCGTGGTTGACGCCGTACTTGACATCTATGTCCACTATCGGGGTTGCACCAGTGCATTCCTGCGACCCTGGTCTTTGACCGTTTGCATTTACATATCCATAACCATTTTAATCACAAGAAATACATTAATAACGCCAAACGTCAGGGCTCCGATAATTAAGAATTAATATCGAGTTATATTTTTAAATTTGGCGATAAATAACACCGATATTTGAGGTATGTCGGTACAGCCATTAAATCGCCGGCGACATTGTTCGGACTAATGCCGACAACGAAATCAGACCGCGCATTCCGATTGGTCGCCAGGCGAGTCGAGTTCTGAATAACCAAAGTAGAATGACCTCTATGTGTATAACAACTGTAGGTAACTGGAGATTGATTGATATATTAGTTTGCTTAACAGGGCCCGCTTACCCTCGGTGAAGGCTCGGAATCCAATTTCGCCTAATTGATGCGCACGGCGCGCGTCTGCCAAGTTCGAGGACCGGACATTCTTTACCCACCTCCTTGACTTAAGATTTTTTCATACTGGCTTTTCTGCGGTAGTTATCCATAGCAGCAAATACCTATTAATTTTTTAAGCAACAGCAATTTATAAAATGTACACATATTTTACTCCAACATACTACGAGTAGGTATCCGGAAATTGTGTTTTACCACTTTTACCTACTGTCAGTCAGTTTATTATTGATATTTAATTAGATATCGGCACAAAAATGCAGTTCGAACTTTATGATCATATTTTAACCAACCCGACAAAATACTTGGCCTACATTACTGCTTAAAAGTTTCGGTGGGAATCTTTTGACCGCGAGTGTCTCCCGATATTCGGACAAATAAGCTCCGTGGCCAGTCTAGCTTGACCTTCTCGCGATTTCACTAGCTTTGTGATCACAGGTATCGCTTACTATTCTAGTGGTTCATAGGGGTCAAAGTTCTTTGGTCTGTCGGGAGCCTCCGTTTGATCTGAACCGCTCCCAGCCTTGTTTTCCACTTAAGTCTCATAACGATACAAAATTCATTTAGATGTTTATCGCTTTTAAGACGAAAAACTAATAACGTCAATGGCAGTTGAAATATGGCTCACCGGGCGGCGCGGCGAACCGTTTTAGGTATTCATCTTCATTCTTCAAAAGCTTTTAATTAATTTACATGTGTAGTCAAATTTGTAACCAATTGGAACCTATTCCAGTTCTTATTAGATTATTTATCTTGTAAGCGGTTCATTGCGTAAAAAGTAAAACGTTACTATTACAGGGAACTGATGTATTGTCTGGAAGGCCGAGTCGACGTTAACTGGCCTAATGGTCGAGCGTGTCTGACTCCATAACGCGTGCATAATCCTGTCGCCAAACACCAATAGTTTACTCACTACACGTGGTCTTTATCACTAGTTATACTAAAGATCTGTTTATTTATTTGTGGACACAGCACATTTATTGTCCAAAACAGTTACCTCTTTTTGATTTGAATCAATAATTGGAAGCTTAAATATTTTAAGTTAGGTTTAGTAAATGATCCGAAATGCACATATATTATCGCTAAATTGATAAAAAGGCGATGACGAAGGCACATCTTGTTTTGTAACAGAGTGCAACGGTCGGGGAGTGACCGACCAGGAGCGCAGCGGCTGGCGGAGGTCCGCAAGTGACCAATAAAACGACTAACAATTAAATTAATCGCCATGCGAACGTCACGTCACGGGTCATGTCCGGATTCAAATAAGAAACACGGTATGGCCGATTAGATTATTAATTTCTTTGAAGTTTTTTGATTATTATACTTACATACGGTCGTTTTAGTTTAAAATTAATTGGATATTTCGATGCCCACGTAACCTACCTAAAAATGCCAACGTGTTATTTAATCTTAATCATAAATTATCTGTAAAAAATAAATTGCTACCAGAGCCAGACAATTCACGCATGAACCATGATCGAGTCACGTAAAACAATAAAATTAAAAGTAAACGCTATGTGACATTTCACTTTCCGGGTTCGAACGCCAGGTGGAGCTGAGAGCGGAGACCACCGCGGACGCACAAAGTCACTTACAAGTAACTTTGCAGAAAAACAAGTCACCTGAATAAGTCATGCATGCATACATTATCGTTAGATTTATATCATTTGCATTAAGTATCAAAATATCTGTCAACCGGCGGCTTCTTTTATCTATGCAGCCTTGGTGCCGCGGCGGTCGTCTCGCCGAAATCTTCGCGCCGCGCTCGACTTATTGTCGTATGGTAATTTGTTTATACGCCCAATTTGGCGTATCGTCAACTTAATTTGGGAAGACGTGGTGAGGCTTAGCGGTTTGTTATCGTTAAAACCTTAAATGCGTTTTACCAATAATCGTTTTGCGATGATATTGACATATGGAATAGGTAAAAAATAAAGCATGGCGTTAAACTCAAAATATGAACACGAACTTTTGTATCCTTGCAAAGTATTTCACGATATGCTCAACTATAAATCTAAAATAAGCTTTATAAAATCTCGTTTTCGTTTAAGTACATATTTTTGCATATTTATTGTATGCATATTTATAAATTAAAAACCCTAAATAGCTAACCCGGACGTCTATGTTGGTTGGTCTCGTGAAGGGCGTCCGCGCGACCTGGCGACCTATTGCAAACAAATATAAAGACCCATTCAAGGCATTCACAGCCTTGAACTAGTTAAACGGGGCGGGATAAGTCTCCAGACAGACCAAAAAAAAGAATCGCTCGCTTAGAGCAGACGTATGATTATCTTATTATAATATTTTGCTCATATCGTCCGTAACTGTTGTTATTTGAGACGTTTTTTGCCCTCGCGTCAGCGGTGCAACACTGCAACAGTTCCAAGCGAATAAGGTCCTAAAAACCTTTGATCTGTAAACGAATTAAACCATTTTAGCTTGCACGGTGACGTACGGGTTACACGCGAACCGTTTGATGTAGGTTCCTAAATGACCACAAATCATAAGCGGACTAGTATGCAAAAAATCTTGATATTAATCTAAATTTTCCGTTAGACCAACTCCGGTTTATTTTTACTTAAACGGCGTCGATGAAATATAGCGATAAAATGAAGCCGTCCCTTTTTTTGGGACACCAATTTGACCATAAGTAAAAAAGCCGACTGGGCTACCAATACTCCTTACTAGTGTGTACGCTTTTCAAGTCTGTAGGTAAGTATTTTTTTATGTTTTTCTGTCTCTATGTCCGTAATGGTATCGCTTTAACTCGTTTCACAGCGAATGTATAAATAAATAGTTATTTGTACAATATAATGACGGGTTTGGTGATTGGCTCTCCGAATTGTAATTATGGATCATAAACAAAGCTATGTTTTTAGTGTCCGGAAAAAACTGCCAAGAGCTAATCTGTTCACAGCAATTAACCTATCAGGCGTTATTTAGTGTTGGAGGCCGTTGCTAATGTATAGGTTCACATTCCGTTTAAATCAAAATCTAGTTTTATTCGGCACCTCATTATAATGTAAACTCCTACTGTAATTGATACCTATGCATCAAGATTAAACCGTTGACTTAGTCACTCTGACAGAAGATATTAGGGGCTCTCTGTTTTTGCGATTAGAATTTGGTGAGTTTTTTTGTTGTATTGCGTAAAAAATAAATAAAAATAATTAGACATTAATTAATTTTTCCTCGAACTTGGCCGAACGGCCGAACACTACCGGGTGTCTAGGAGTGCAAATTTTATTTTACAATACATTTCCTATGGATAAATGAGAGGCGTTTAAAAGTAAGCTATCGTGTATTAATAGATTATTTACGCCGACTGTATCATTGCGTGCACCCCAGTTGTTGTTGACCGTTTATTTCGAATAAAAGAAACCAATCCCATTCATTTTCCGAACAAAGCGTTATTTTACTTGCAGGGTCGTGTTTTGACATCTTTTGATGCTTTTACGTCGAATTTGAGCGCAGTGCGAGATTGCTCGTATTAACCGACATTACGGACAGACACGGTCGAGCTGCACAAAGGAGATCGCCAATTTAATGAAGGATTCGTGATGCGTGAAGCAAAATACTTACAAAACCTCTTCGGGAAACCGTTTTGACACGGAAACAAAGCATAAACATTGAGAACAGGGCAGGATGCCCACATCTGCTTTTCATATACCTGGTAAGGCTTCAGAGGAATTTTGTATCTTTCAGAGACGGACAGAAATCGTGATATGTATGTGAAAAATTAAACAGATATTTAACTGGAGTAGCATTGTCCATAGGCTACAACGAAGTACCATCAGACCAGCTTGTACAGAGGACAAAAAGGTCCTGATACTCGTGATAGAGCGTTTTAGTAGACAGCGTAGAACTAGTTTTAGTAGGCAGCTCCCACACATAGATGGCTTCCTTGTGGTAGCCTGGTAGATCGCATCATTTGATACCTTCCACCACTCTCGTGATCATGTGTCCCTGGTACACGTGTGCTACTATGTATAGCAAAATATACCTAAATTATAATTATCGTTGCCATTAAATGATGATCAAATTAAGTACCGGGGGCCTGTAGCCGTGCCCTAAGGAATGTGTGCCACCGAGAGGTTTCCAATTGGACCAGATTAATGCATCGTTAAGTGCAATGCGCAGCTTGACGTCACAAGTGCAATCAATTCCAAATATTCAGGCAAAAATGCGTGCCATTCTCGTCATTTTAAGACCTTCTTAACCACGATGGTGAGCAAAATCGTCTTGCATCTTCAAAGACGGTTAGGTACCGAAAATATCGAAACTTTATGTATCTATATTGAGCTAGAGTTATCCTTCACATTTCACATATTAAGAATATGGCAGAACTTTATTAATAGCAATGGAGACGAATAAAAGTATGTCCCGAGAATAGCTTATCACAAGAATGGATTGTTGATTTGTCTGTTTTCAAAACAAATAAGATTCCCGACGTCCTACTTTTCAAATGAAAAGTTATGCAACGCTGCTATTTTTAGACGCACTTGATTTCTCTTCAATAAAATAAGTGTTGACAGATCTTGAAATAGTCGCTTATTGATTGTAAACGGCGGAGATAAGGCTATTTATGAATGCATAAATAAGATAGAAGGCCAGCTCCCACGTAATCGACGTCGAGGTAGGTCGGAACAAACATGCACAAATTAACCCCAACGTATAAGGTCACCAATTACCTCTATAAACAAAAAATACGTGTCGCACTCGGGGACTGCCACGGTAAAGCTATTGCATATCATTTTGTATCAACTTATATAATTATAATTATTTATTTATTTTATTCATGCAGTATTTCTTTTTCTTTGATATTAATTCAAGTTACACTTTTTGAGCGTGGTGACCGATAAGAAAACAATTTTTTCTATTATTAAATAAATAAACAAGCACACAACGCGGTGTCGACAACGCCGTGTCGAAGACTGCCGAACTGAAACGACGTTAGACGATGCACGGCCTTCAAGCCACACCTCCGTGTCCGTCGGAGTGGGGAGCGTGAGGTTTTTTCGTTACAGAATTTCTGGATTCGGTCACCGCGCTCAAGGCCCGCCATAGAAGCTATGCAATAACTTAACAGACGATTTGAGAACCTCCTCCTTTAGAAATATTGAAGTCGGTTGAAAAAGCAATAATAGTTTACGCGGACATATTCATCAACAAATACTACTACACTAATACTACGGAGGCTAGGGGGAACTATTCTTAAAACCTCGTGAGTTCAATGAAAACTCGCTTAGCAGCCGTAAAAGCAGCTGATGGCGGCTACACAAAATATTAGTCGAGCGAAAGATAGATTTAACTAGTAAAAAAAAAGTTAATTGTAGCATTTAAGAGCTATTTGTATTTTTAAGGGAATTGGTCCTTTTCAGTTTTATTTCTAACAGTAAAGTTACAAAGTTACCATTATTAGTGACTAGCTGTTACCCGCGACTTCGTCTGCGTAGTATTATAATGTTTGGTAGTGTATTTTTATTAGCATAAGTATTAAAGACCAAATTGACTTGAACTGTAAATTGCTAATTAAATTCCGGGGCCGTATAAAACAAATAACTAACTTGCAACTACAGTAACCTGTTATTATTTTTTCTCGTTAATAATTCAGGATATACCAAAAATGCTGGTGATCAATATTGTAATCTGATTTAGAAAAAATAGGACTGAATGTTTTTTTGACAAACATTTTTTGTTAATTTTTTCTGCTTATCACAATACGATACCGATTACGCATTTAATCGAATCAGCAGCATTTTTGTACAGCTGTATGTCTCTTTGTATCTACCACATATTAATCTTTCAGTGGTTGGAATACTTTGTAGATATGGTAAAAAGTACGTGCAAGTTTACATAAATTACTCGTATCTTTTAATTAAATAAGTAATCAAGGCCGAGTGTTTTTGATCACAGTTTAAAACAATGTCTTAAGCTCACTGAATTTAACCCATGGAATGCCATTCGATACCTGATTACAACTTACTTCCCAGTGAAGAAAAACATTGCGAGGATACTAAAATAATTACGTCGCGCATATAAACTTTCATTAGGTAGTAGGTAAGTATATATGTCTTATCCAAGGACGATCCTATGATAGGTTCGGCATAGACCTTTATTCGCATGTACCTACTCAACATAAGATAAAAACAAAACTACTGTAAAAAAGTGCAATGCACAGTATTGAATTGACTATTTCACTTGCTTTCTTTCCGCTTTGCACCTCTATATAGGATGATTTCCGTAACAAAAACTATCCTGTCCTTTCCTAGGAGTCAAAACATCCCTATACCAAATTTCACCTTAATCCGTTCACCGTTTTTAATTTACTTTGAAATGGTAACAGATAAGAGTTCATCTTTACAATTTAGCATAGCATGGAAATTTGTCCAAAATTTAATTGAAGAAACCGTGCTCTGGTTTTGTGACTGCTTCACTAACGCAACATCAGTTTGCTTGACAACAAAAATAAAATAGATGCCAAGTAAAATGTATCTAAATCTAACGACATGATCTAAGAATGTTTTTGCGCAAAGTTAAAATAACTTTAATCAAATCAATTTAAGGAGGATATAGGCGATACCTAGTTCGATTAGTGGCATATAGATAGAACTGTAATAAGTGCCATCCTAATCCATCAAGTTGTGCATATTCAGTAATTTTTAGCCTTTTAAGTATAGTAATCATACGAAAAAATCTAAGCTTAGCCATATTATACATTGAGTTGCCTTCTTTGTAGTGGTTGGATTCCGCGTATCTGTCACTATAGCCTCAATGATATTGTCCTGAGGTCTGTCAGTCAGCGGCTGTTCATTCCGTTTTGGAGCCACTGAGTTTAGGCGCAGTGATAGCAAGATGGAGTGACGCTGGTGCTATGGGAGACGGGGCGGTGTTTGGTGTGGGATGCTACATGCGTCAGCACATTTTCGACTACCCATATTACTCGCATTTCCCACGTGGCAGGAGCCCTCTGCCGAAACTTTAGCTGCGGCGAAGCGGCATTAGTGTGCGCTCCCTTCTAAGATAAGATCCCAAACGGATAGCGGGATACTTACGTAATAGGCCAACACATTGTTACATTTGTGTGTAAATTTCTGATAATTCTATACAGTTACTCACATTTGACAGCAATCACCGTCGCGCTATCCATGCAACTTGTCTTTTCATGAACTTATAGCATTATCATTATCAGATGACATTCGTGGATAACCAACTTAGGTCTGTAGGACATGGATACAATACATGTTCATACCTTTGGTAGTGGAGACTGCGGGCTGCTTTGGGGGAACCCAAATTGTTCTGCATGACATAAGCCGTCGACTCAGACAAAAGGGAGAGGAGCCCGATCCAAGGTTGTCCGTAGCCATCCAGCATGGAAATGCCGCTAGTGTTCTGGGCTCTTTTGCACCAAGAATGGCGAAATACGGGTTATTATAATAAGACTTGTGTTTGGGTTTTTTTTATATGTAATTCAGTTTTTAAGTAACTGGCTGTGATTAATTTTTCAGTATATTCAATTTATACCATTAGGTTACCCATTTCATTTCATAGATTTTGTTTGACAAAACCTACTAAACTGTTAACAGCGCCATCAAACAAATCTAGAAGACTTCGCGGCTTAGTATGTTTCCTTAGAACGAAACAGTTAGATACCTACAGCTCTTAAGTAGTTCTACGTGTAATATATAGATGGCAGTGTAATAAACATAATATGAACGGGAAAATGTACCTTTTATGCCTTTGTGCCCATTTCTTCCGATAAACGTATTAAATATGGCACAATTTTATTTAAAATAAGTTCTGCTGATTAGCAAAATATTGCCATAAAACCATGAATTTGTCGTGGCATATTCACTTACTTCATATCTAAGCAAATAGATGGCGCCAGTGTACCTGAATTAAAATATTTTTTGGATTTTTGAACATTATTAATAACTGTTGGAATTAATCAACTTAAATTTACCGTAATATGCTTCTTAAACGGGAAATCACGTAGTAGTACACGTTTAAAGTATTTGAAACGTATGAAGTTTGCATTAATTGCAAATGTTTTACATCACGCTATCGACATTTTTAAATCACATTGCATAAATACAACTTCCAATTTACTAAATTTAATACTCTATTGCAACTTTCAAAAACCCTCTAAAATTTTTTCGCTTATAATATTAGTGGGATTTTATTTATTATCAAATTTATGACAGCATTAAACATATCATATTTACATAGATTTAATGGATCCCGGCACATTGGTCACTTTTCAACTAATTTCCTAAAAACACAGTTATGTATTTTTTGTGCACTTTCGTCAGTAGTGACAAATATGTACTTAAGTTTAATTTCTGTTTGTTTATGACACTACTGAACAATACAAACTTAAAATAAATTTGGGTACATTTTCGTCTGCAGTGAAAGAGAGCTTTTTTATAGGCGAACAACATACGGTGATCATCGTCTTCGAACAATATTTACAGCACGCAGCAATGTCACCTTTGTGATTATCACAATAAGGAACAAATCTAATATACCAATAGAAAATATTTGATAAACAAGACAAAGGCATATTTCGATACTCTACTTCTTTGTAGGTACTAATATTTCTTATGCCAATGAAATTTCCACTTTATTCCGTTGTGCACTAACGTGCTAAATTCACAAATTTAAAATGGTACTTAGTACGACTTTGCATTTGCACTAAGATATCGATTAAAAAAACAAAACGATTCGCAGTCTAAATAAAAAATTAGGCGCCTTTTGCCTTTAATTCGATCCAGCCAGTATATTATGCATCGATTACAAAATCGATTTAACATATTTGATTCTGGCGGGAAAAAATAATAGTGTTTATTTTGACGTTTGACATCGCCGTATCTCTGGTAATAAGGGCTACTGTCCTCAATATTTTGTATAGAATATGACACTTAGCGACATTCGTATGGAGATATATCCTTTCCCCGATAAAGAACTTTGTAACAAAGTGAATAAAGTCGGTTTCGGTCCGTCGGAGTGGGGAGCGTCAGGTTTTTTTTCGTTACGGAATTTCTGGATTCGGTCCCCGCGCTCAAGGCCCGCGATAGAAGCTATGCAATAGCTTAAAAACTGTCTTTATTGCCAAAACCACCTTTTAATAGACTGTGTTATATATAAAGCTTTAAAGCTTATTCGTAGAAACTTATTGCTCATCTGAGACACTGATAACTAATTTGAGTTTTCTGTTATAAGAACATCAGCGGGATGATTGATGCAATATTTTCGGTCGGACGGTCGACCTTGCTAATTCGATCATTGTTTTCGCTTGTTTAAACGTCTAGCGGGTCGTAATGGTTATTATTATACCTACTACTCGTACATTGTTTACTAATTTAATAAAATTGGCTTAAATTTTTTGCATGTTTAGATTTTGACGAGAGTAATTTAAAACCGATATTTAAACATGTATCGATTAATACAAAGAATCTTGCTGGAACTACCTACATTAAAGGCAAATTTTTCGTGATTAATCATTATTGTATAAACAATTAATTTAGGACGTTTGGATCCATTTACTTTGCGATGGTCTCGTACATACGCTACCAGGGCGGCATGGGCAATGAGAGTGCAGAGGTTATGAAATTGCGTGCGACCGCAAGGCATCCGGTGGACAAAGACGTGCCGGACGAAAGCTCGCCGGATGCGCGTAATGTGCAGATATTGGTGTGCGCGGACGCGTAACTATAGCTACCTACTTAGCCCTTATTGGCTACAAGCTTCGTGGCTTCCATTTTCGGTCATTTATTCATCGTTGCTTTTTTTACTTTTATTTTATTATGTAGTCATTTCCAGTATCCACCATAATTTTACTTCACTGTTCGCATAACAATCGATATCAAGGGATTCTTTCATTTGACTCAAGTCGTTGACTTATACGTATTACTCGGTCTCGGAGAGTTCAATATGTCATAAAGATAACAATGTTATTGTATACCCATCGCTATAAATTAATAAACACGAACTCGTTAAATCGATTAACGCCCGATCGTACTTTTAATTCGGAGCGCGGTTCGGTTAACCGGCGAACTTGAATTTTCGAATGCGCAAAAGAAACAAGTCCAAACTGGATAGGCGACCCTAACGCCCTTCGTTTGTTATGTCGCCCCTCGCTCCTTCGCTAGGTTTTGTAACGGTACAGCGTCACTTTCGGGGCCCAGTGCTGTCATTTCGACATCTAATAACCCCTGGTTTGGGCTCATAATTTATAAGGCGGCCGCGGCGACCGCTTTTTACCTCCGCCGCCGTCTGGGAATCCGCAACAAAGATTCCGTTTTGCATTCCGCGGTTCCACTGACCGATTCTACGTTTCTTTCGAATTTACAAGTCGATCGAGCCAAGAAATCTGTGTGTCACGTTCGGAGACGAAGTTTCCCACGTTAATCCTCGTCTAGAAAACTAATCAGTCTTGCTGAGCCCGCTGAAATGAGTTTCCTGTAGGGGCGCGGGTGCGGAACATACGGTGAAACAACATAGGTACCCAAGGTAAAAGTACCGAAATAAAAACTTATTACCCCACCTGAATGTAAGCTTCGCTTTTCGTTATCGTGACTGAATCAGCAGTTTTGGCAATGCGTCCGTTTGCCAAGTTTGTGCGAGAGTCGTGTGGTATTATGGGTATATTTCCCCTTTATCCGCGTCAGGGTTCATGCTCTGGGGTACAGTTGCGCGCGTGACCTACTTTTGGCACCATAAAGTGCCCATCAAATTTCGTCTCGTCGGTTTCGGGTGAAGCGGGGTTGTTGCTTTTTTAAGTTTACACGGGCCCGTTGCATTCCCCCGTTTACGAGCGGCTGACCGGTGCTCGCAAAGCTCGTAAAAGATCAGATTTTATTTCTTATTGTTCGCCTTTCGCGAAATCTAATTGAAGGCGGCAAGCGACCACCGCAGCCTTTACGCGTTTTTAATTTTACTGCCCGGGACGTATGTCCCGCCGGTAATCAACCGGCGGAATTTGTTCATTGCTTTTTATCACGTAGCCTTAAACTGTTTCATGATGATATTGACGCCCGACTGGATTGATATTCCATATCACCTCGGAAGGATCGCAATTTCCACTGAAGATGAAATAAGTGGCGTGTTTACGCGTGATCAACGCCACATATAACAGTTGACAGCGCTGTAGGTACTTAACACACTTCTCTGTCGAATTGTTGAATTACCATTGCTGTTTCCACCAGGATTTGCAGACGTGGTAATCGAGCTTGATAATCATAATGCGACGTCTCTCCACCAGCTGCCGACAACTCTTAATGTTTTCATCGTTCGTTTTAAGTCTTAAAATAAACATGAAACTGTCATGTACATACACAGTAAACTTGATTGTATGCAAAAACGCCATATGTGCTTTGCATGTCCTCAAGTCTATTTATTTTCATTTAAGGACTTGTTTTGGAGGCTGGCCAGTAATTGAACCGCGTCGTGTCGCTACATCCATTTATCGGCTTATTAAAACCCGATAATTGGCACAAATTGGATGTAATTTAAGCTTACCTTTATAATTTATCCTTTGCATTAATACGACAAATGACAAAAGCTGATAAATAAATTAGTATATTTTTCATCGCGTTTTGAATTATATCCGTAATTATATCGTACAAGATTAACGACATGATATGGCATAGTCGTCGTATTGGTAATAGGTTACCTGCAAAGTATGATAAATGTTTAAAAGCGTCTACTGCGATATTTCACTTTAACTAGAATTTATCTGGACTGGCTGTACATTACGGGGCTTTAAGCTCATGTAGCTGAGATTTTCTCATACGAATGATCGATGTACAGTGAGCAGGACATGATGTGTCGTGGTCGCGGCGCGAAGGGGCCGTGGGGTCCACAATGTTTAGTGTTTGTGCTGACCCCGGCTAGCTGACTCACTTAGTATTCGCCCCCAGTGCAAGTGCGTCACGCGCCTATCGGAAACACTAACGGCTGAGACGCGTATTTAAATATACCCCGTCCATTTAACCACGACCT
Organism: Lathronympha strigana; assembly: GCA_949128165.1. NCBI lineage: Eukaryota > Metazoa > Arthropoda > Insecta > Lepidoptera > Tortricidae > Lathronympha > Lathronympha strigana. The sequence goes on along the minus strand of OX421915.1, from coordinate 5,192,949 downwards.
TTCATTCCACATTCATTCCTACTAATCAGGCATAATGCCCGGCTGGAGTCGGTCACGTTGAATTGGCTACAATAATGACTATTGCTGGGTACGGCACCAAAGAGTACAAATCGCTGGCTTGAGTATTCAAACTACTTTAACGGCAAAGAAAATTCCATTTTCGAATTTGAATTTTGGAGCGCGAAAGTGATGGATGGAACGATGTATCTGTTTGCGCGCGATCATAGCGCTCTGTGGGTGCGTTTCCGCGCAGTGTTTGTGTTGCGCCGCATATCTCGCGGTGTTTACTGAAATTCTTTCATTTTTCTCGAGACAAAGATCGTGCGTGAGTATTTGAGGTAGACTGTGTGTTTTTTTGCTCGATTGTTCGCGATGACGTACGGCTTGTGCCCGTAAGCCGGGGTAATCAAATGAAAACACTACACGCAACGTGGTAAAAGTCCTTTTGTAATGCCCATTGTTTTACTCCCTCGCTTATCGAAATAACAAAATAATTCCTCACTTTGTACTTAATGCTAGCAAGAATTCTGCGAAGGAGCGGTGTATATTTTTACACATACATAATGAATATAATGATACGAAAACTTTAGCTGATTTGATAAACAAGACAAGATAAAAAACACCTACTACATACCAATTTAAAATGGTTCGTATACATACCGTCGAAATAATAAGCGTCGTTTCCTTTTTAAACACATGTACATAAGTAATTAATAAGTACAGTCAAGTGTAAAAATATGGTGGTGCACATCTTACTCAAAAATATGTCCCATAGCACCTTATGCCGGTGTAATAAGAGCGTAGTACCATATTTGAGTCGATTATGTCGAACCATATTTTTGCACTTGACTGTACCTACCTACCTATATTAATTTATGTAAACCTAACTTAACTTTTTGGTATATGTAATGTGTGCTCAATTTCTCTTTTTTGTTTGCAGGTAATAATCGGAACGTCGCAAAGATTTGGTCCAAAGAAAACTTGTAAAGTTGTAAGTTATCTGAATCTTATTGGAGTGCGCGGACAAGAGAAAGAATTTCGGCCCTTGCTAAGAATTCCTATTCATTCCTAATTTCCCGCCTCCAAGTTAGGAATATTAATCAGAATGGAATGTTTTAGCGAGACAATACCGGGATTTATACAATTTAAAATACTGTTAAATTCAGTACCAATTAAATGCTTTTGTTACTCCTGTACGTTAATGATAGATGTGGATACTGTCCACGTCACCAAAAACGCTTCATACGTCGAACATCAGATTCAGATTTATTTATTTCATAATACAGATTACTTACATTATAAATTGCAGGCATGTCAATCTACAAGTATTCATATTATGATCGTCAGAATAGGTATAAGAGTATAATCAATAGAGTTGATCATTTCAAAAATTAAATCAAATCATAACAAGATATAAAGATCAGCACTGCATTCGATTAATTTGACCTCGTTAAAAAGGAATTTAGATTTAAATAATACAATTATTATCCCACCCCTGCTGGCGACTAAAAAGGTGTAATTTAGGTGACAATACCCCCTTTTCTATAAAAGAGGACGCATAACACATAAATTACGAAGGTTTTAATGAACGATTGAAAAACCAATTTTTAGTTTTTAGTAGGTATATTTTAATGAAAGACGTGACAATGCTTAAAGTATCTGCGTATTTTTAGTTTTCTTTCTTCAGTCTGTCCGCCTTTTTGTGTGCTTGGCGTGGGCCACTTCCGAATATCCGACTAACTTATAAATTGGCACGCGCGCTAAATTGTACTGAGCACGTATTGAACACATGCAGTAAAACATACAAAAGGATTACCTAAATCTACCTTAAGGTATCAATTATCATCAAAACTAGGATTCTTTGTTACTTGTGCTTAAGTTTGCATACTTATTCAAAACAAACACCAAAGAACTTGTTTATATTGCTTTTTCTTTCAATCTTACGAATAGAAATTTAACTTCGCCTTATTTTAAGCAAGAGCTTTTCAATGAAGATGAATTCCTATTTCTATAAACAGATAACGAGAATTCCGTAGCCTTAAAAAATCCATACAGAATAATTACATCTTGATGATTGATAAACTTGATTGTAACATTTCGAACAAAGGTGTACGTTGCTCCACCAAACCATTGTACAGTCGACAACACATTTTTCCGACTTAATTCCACGATGCAAAAATGGCCACATATTTTAAACGTGGTTATCTTGGCAGTTTGGAGGCCGACGTTAACATCTGCTTCTAACGTTCCAATTCACCGATCTTTTGCCCCCACTTATTTATTAACGTCCAACACGAATCCGAACTCTAATAAGAATTGATCCATTCGTTAACACGAAATATCAAACTCGTTTGAACTTATTTTTTTATTGGGCATGTTCAAATAGAAAAAAGACCATATAATTTTTAATTGCGCTATTATTATAGCCACCAATCTATTTATGTTTCGCCGCCGAATCATGATTCTTAATTGTCTATCATGTTAAATACATAGTTGACGACGCGTAACGTACTCTTACCTACCACCTAAACTTATTAAAAGCTTAAACGTAAGATCTCTTCTAACCTTGTATCATCTAAATGACGTAGAATACAGTGGAAGAAGCCTCACGCGCCGCGTGTAATTGAGCACCGAACTGACCTAGGCCACAGCACTTTCTTCTAAACTCAAAATGTAACCGTAACTATGATGGCGGCGATTTCCGGCGCCCGTGACGTCACACCACCGCCGGTCGCCGCCCGCTGGGCCCGACCACAACTACGAGAGCTCGCGCACCGCCACGCTCCGCGATTCGACGCTTACTTTCATTTACTTCCAATTTTGATCCTTTAAATTCACCTATTTTTGTATTTTAAATCAATGCTAATTCGGTTAATCGAGAACGTGCTCCTTAATATATTCAGCTGGCTAAAATTACATGTATCGAATGCCACTTATAATGCGAAATAAGAGCAAAATCCTGGGTAATTTTTCACACGATACGGCGCATAGTTGCCCTAAGCGCGGGGTGAGCGAACTCGCGCAACCTGTAATTTCGGACCGCAAAAGGAGCAAAACGCATCGAGATTGGTGATTAAAAACCTTTGTCGGGTCTACTAATATTTATATTTTCGCGATTCGCCCGACATCTAATTGGCCGGCCGTATATTTGATGTAGGTGCGCGACCCGCGACGTCGACCACACCGGCGCTTCATTAGTTTTCCTGGTAGAGAAATCATAAACTACTCAGTTTTTATGGAGGTCGTATATGTCGAACCGTGACCTGACAGTGCGAATCCGCCGACAAACAATTTACTTTGGCGCTACGGGCAACCTAGTACATATCATTAAATAATTTACGAGAAGCATCGACAATTAAATCTTTAATGATTCAGAAGCATAATTTGACAGTTACGCTCATCATTAAAGTGACCTGTTTTCGTAAACCTGCATTATATTGACGATACGAGTCTACCGTTCGCAGTCTCGTGCATGTTCATTTACTTGATTGACACCCGCATTTCGGTGTCGCCGTCGCCTCTTGCTGAAATTTGAGACCGTCAAACGAGCCAATTGCAAGAATGAGCCAGATCGACGAAATCAATCGAAAAATAAAGTAGGATTGATTGAAATCATTATCGTCATTTTTAAACCCATTATCTCGACCCGTTTCGGTATCTTAAAAATAGCAAAATTACAAGTTATCGCAGGTGGCATGAGTAACTAGTTTGAACTGGCGGGAACTCTCGCTCGCCCAAGGTCTGGGATATTGAACCTGGCCGGTGCAACAGCACTGCAAGGTCCGCCGCGAAAGGGACGGATGCTATCACTCATTGTTATGGGGGAAATGTCGCGGCCACACGCGCGCTCGAACCTTCGGTTCCTAATCCGCTTGAACCAGAAATAGCGAAGAGAGGATGAGACCTACTTCCTTGTACCGACGAAGTTAGAAATGGCATTAAACTTGACTGAGACGCGACTGACTGAACAAAGTGTTTCAAGGGAGCGGCGTGCTGACGCATCCGTCTGCACTGTCATGTCCTTTTTGTTAACGCGCTTTCGTTCGTTGTTTAAGCAAACGTTTATGCCAATATTAATCAGAAGTGGCGCAATTAAATCCGCCGGTCGGACCGGTCTGCCGCCATTCGTATGTTCCCACGCGGTTGATGTCATTTTAATTATGAGCGGCCTTGGGCCAGGGATGTCTGGGGTAGCTCCTGGGACCACTGACCCACTGGCTGTGACCGGATTCCTGTCGGCGGTTTTAGCCTCGTCAGCGCGTTCCGCACCGCCGGCTCCGAGGAAACACGTTAAGGTTATAAATATGTAACTTGTATTTGGTTCTGATTCTGTGTTAATGTTACGTCGGGCTCAACTCAATGAACAGCACTCACTGACGAGCAACAATTCAGTTCTAAGTACTTATTGAAATTTTCTTGACTTTTCTCCGGACTTTCTGTACAGACTTGCTACTGTCTTCACTAGCCTATAAATTCCCATCGAACAGGAAACGCAGGAGTAGACACGAGCAGACACAAGTCGAAGGTAAATGCCTTAAGCGTTCATTGGCATTAATAATAATTAATAACGCTCGGTTTTGAAATGTTAGCGTCATCCATCCGCCTCCCGCGGAGATGGCGTGAACTCTTTATCGGTCGAAACCGCACTTATAAACAGACCCAAAGATTTAATAACAATTCAGGTCCTGTTTGGGAAATATTTAGCTTTCATCGGTAGCTTTTCGATAACTTCGTCAAAGCAAATTCCAAAGACAATCAAAACAAGTATTCGCAACTGAAACTTATTGAGCCTTAGAATTGTTATTGGTTGACCACGTTCGGTGTCGTCAAAACCTTTACTTGTTTGGTCCTTGTTTCAAATTTAACGTTGATCGCTGCGGCGTCAAAACAACTTAAACAACCCGCAATGTTCTACTTTCCGAACATTCCTATCAGCATATTGTACCGAATTATCCGTTGCGCAATATTGTACACAAGACGCTTTGAGCTTCGACCACGTGTGGCTGCTAACACGAGCTAGTTCAAGTTCTCACGACGTCACGGTAACGAGTGCGTTCACACCCGTACTGCTTTAGTTCAGAGCCAAAAGGACTTAGCTTGAACTAGGACCGCGTGAGTATAAGTCGTTCGTGTTCGACGGGGGAAACGTAACCAAGCCCCGGCCGTGTGTCGGCCGCTGCTTATTTATACTTGGCAAACACTCCAGATAAGCCCTGAACGGCGCGCCTGTACTTCCCACATCTGCCGCGACCTTGGCTCCTGGCTTGTGTAACTTCCTTATCAGTCACGCTCCCTTGGTACCGCCGCCGCTGCTTACCGGCAAATCTCACCAGGTTTTCCGGTGTCGATAATGCTTTATCAGACAGATGTCGAAAGGCCAAAACTACGTAATGCCATAAATTAAAGTTATTAACGACTCATCGTATAGCACAGAAATAAACCCGCTCCTCCTCATTAACATAATTAGAGATTTCGGGTACCTTTCGCGGACCGGTTCTTATATCAGCCCTTTGTGCCTTTTATCGTGCTCTAAATCATCAGCATCGAAGTTTAGCGAAACCGAAAGTGTGTGTCGCTCGTGGCCGGCTGAGGGCGGAGGAACATCGCCTCTGTCGCGAGCCAGGAAAGCCGAAAGCCCGTTGAGTTACAAGAGCCCGGTGGGACAGCGGAGACCGTTTTGTTGACACATGAACGATGTGGGCATGCGCGGGCCTTCCGTGAGTTTATTATTCTGATTATAAATTAAACCGCTCGTTAATCGTCCCTTTAATCCGTCTGGCCGTTGACTCCGGTAATAGCTCACTCAGTCTCGAAAGTTGTTAAATCTAATGAATGCGTTGTTTGTTTATACGAGAAAGAAGCTTACAAGTTCGCTGGGCACAGTCCCACAGAATGACTTAACTGGTTTGCTGTGCTTAGTTAATATGCGTCCTTTAGGGCGAGGATGCTACAATGGTGGTCGAGTCACCGGCGCGGAATGTCGCTGCATCTCGGACAGCCTCCGAGCTCGCATTTACTCTTTCCCTCGGCTAGTACCCTAGTCCGCCGGTCGGTAGATACGTGCGATATCTTTTTTATGCCTTATTGTTAGCCTCGAAATGATACACTCTTTGAATATTTAGCCATATCCGCTGACTTCACCGCTTATAAAAAAACGCGAATAATTAGTCAATAAAAATTCCACCGATTATAGTTGTTACACGGGTGTTACGTAATTGGAGTAAATGACCTATGAGTTAGTGGTCTCGCCGAAGGTCTTGGGGACCTCATGGGGTTGACTTGACTCACATGGTGCAATTAGGGTTCATCTTGTGCGCTAGCGTAGCATGACGAATTGGGCCGTAGGGCATCAAGAAACAGTTGAAAACAAAGCGATCAGAGAACAACAACAACAATGAGGGGTATATAATTCAGAATTAACCCAATAATAATAAATATTGTGGGACAATCTTACACAAATCGACCTAGTCCCACGGTAAGCTCAATAAGGCTTGTGATGTGGGTACTAGACGACGATATACGAATTTAGAGTATATAATAGACAGATACATATAAATACTTAAATACATAGAAAACATCCATAACTCAGGAACAAATATTCGTGATAAACACACAAATAACACACAAATAAATGCCCTGACCAGGATTCGAACCCGGGACCTCCTGCTTCATAGGCAGGGTCACTACCAACTAGGCTAGGAGGCCGTTAATAAAATACTTCAATAACATTTCTCTTGTCAAAATTGGTTACGAGTGTATCGCTTTTGAATTATTGTTTGTTTCCACGGCAGCTCGAGTAGGGGCGGGGTGTGGAGTGTTCAGCAGAAGGCGCGCGTTGGACGCTGCCCTTGACCGAGCGTCGAGTAAACAAATTGAATGAATCGCGTAGCGTATGATCCATTCACGTGAGCCGGCCGTTAAGGCATAATAATTCAGTGAGTGTAGGACGTACGTTCAATTGCGACTGGCGGGCGCATCCATACTGTAACATTCATAAATGAATTCAAAAATGCATAACTGTACATATGTATGAGCACATCATAACGTCTATCATGAATTTCTCGAAAGTTTGTCATCTTACGCTCAAACTTATCAATAATTCCCACCTCGTCTTAGGCAGGTATTCAGCCTATCGATATAGGTATTAGGTACCCTCAATAAATTTGAAACCTAGGACACTTTGTACATTGTCACTGTGACAACTACTATGATAAGGTTAAAAGTAGGCCAGGAACCAAATTGGTTGACTGTACGCTTTCCCTTAACACTGCGAAATTTTGATTTAGTCATTCTGCGTACGTTCAAATCGTACCTGCAAAGACAGTGGTAGAGTTGTGTGACTTGTGTGGGCCGGCGGAAGTGCGCGTCACGGCTCGCGGCGCGGCGCCCCTGCCTCAAGACATCGATACAGGCAAACACTGTTCCATCTCATTTACGGCCATCTCCAATATTTACCTGATTCCAGAGAGCTCGTGAAAGAATGTCAATGGTGATAGACAATATTTTGCATGTACTACCAATTTAAAAATAACGTGCTTTGCGAAAATACCAAGATATTATTGTGAAACAAATTGGTCTGGGATAAAAATAAGTAACAAGAAACTATAATGATGGTAGGGCGGAGATATTGTCACGCAACTCGGAGCACATAACTGCGGAAGAGTGTGGGGTGCAGCACGCCTGTAGACAAACTCGGTGCATCGTGCATTCGAGCCTCGGCAAGCGAGCGACGCGCTGGAGCGCGGGTCGACGTTCGCCCGCTCGACCGATCGCCGCCGAAGGTCAAGGCTGCCCGACAGCGATCGAGATCCTACTCCGAACGCGCCACTAGTACTGCCGCAACGAAAGAAAAAGTGACAGCCCAAACCTGAATAGAATGCGAGGACGAATAAAAATGAAAGCACTGTTTACCTCATGCGCGCCTAGTACTCGCCCCAAATAACTAACTAGTTTTTTTTTTACGTTCATCTAATACGAACTAGAGCCCAGTTTTTGCAGCGATAAAGCTTGACGTTTTTAATCGATAGTTAGTCATTGCTCGTTTATTCTTATTTGTGTCGAGCGGAGTGCGTGCGAACATCGCGATGGGCGCAGATATCCTACGTGTTAGGTCATCGCGGCGGTCACTGAACTCTTCCTGATTTATGTCCCAATCAACATAGATCAATTAACCTATTTATGCCGGTGCAGCGCGAATTCGATACTCACATCAAATGGGTCGTGAACGTCAATGTGGGCCGAAAAGGGGACCTAATGGGTCGGGAGCGACGGCGTGGAAACGGATCGCATTTGAGAAAAAAACTAATTTCTGCGAAGCTCCGGACCGGTCCAGCCACTTATTTTGTACTTGTTACTGGCTTTGTCTCGATCTCGAAACTGTATCGCATTATGCCGCCGCTCCCTAATTAAAATGTTCCGAATTGGATCGCTCGTGGTTATGTTTACGATCTGTATCATTTTTGTTTAATGGGTTATTTCGCACATAGCCGCTGCTAATTACCTACGTCCGATCATCAGTGTCTAAGCTCAAGCCTTGTGATACTGGTTATTTTCCATTAGGAGTGTTTAGAAGAATGTATCGGTGGATTTGGTAGGTTCATTTGTTTTTTCTAGGATTGACGCGAGGTATAATTACAGTCGTTTATGAGTCGGGAAACGTGTAGTCTGATAGGCCGTAAAGCTGTGCGTGTGATCGATTTGGGCGGCAGACTAATTTGTTCACAGTTTAACGCAATTCACCACGCGTCGCGCCTGAACTGCTCAAGAACTGACACCTAACGCCTTGCCTGATTATGGAAACTAAGAAAATTGTCGGATCAAATCAACTCATAGGTCTACCGTAACATTTGCCATATAAACAACACTGTAAAAGGAACCTGCAGATATTGTTTCTGAGCGTTAAATTATCTATGGATAACTCAACTGAATTTCAGTGTCGCTCGAAGAATGTTTGAGCTCACTAAACATCCTTTACGCCTCCAAACGTCTAACGCACGCTAGGTGTAAACAACATCAATCATTGAATTCTTTTCATTCAAGATCTAGGGGTCAGGATTATACATTTTACGTACAAAAACCGTCGCAAACAGCAGCAGGACTTGTGGTATCACCAACGAGTGGTTTATTGTATATGTCTGGTTGTTGTGCTGTGTATTTTTATTGTGCTCTTCTGTTCTGGTTCGGACATTTCGTTTACACAGCTCAGAGCCTTCGCGTGGTCCTATTCATAGGCCCGTCTCGGATGCACCTAGCCCGTCTAAACTCTAAATGTCACTCGGTCCCGAGTCCGCATTTACTCGCTTTAAAATAGACCGTTCGCGTTCATCAACCTCTTGCATTCGTCACCGGCCCGCGCGCCGCCGATGACCTTTTCCATTGCCGCTAATGCCTCTAACAACATACGTAATCATCGTACATACCGCGCCCTGCACTACAAACATAGCGAAGCACTCGCTATCGGAACATAGATCTGAAAACATTTTCATACGTCCCCTCGCGCTGACGCATTGAGGTTACTAATATGTAGTTGTGCTGTAGGATAAAGTTCCCCGGTAATTTGCGCTGTCAAATCAAACTCGAAACTAATTGAGTGTTCGTTTCAAATGAAACCGCTAAGATACGCTGCAATTTCGACCCGTCATAATGACGGTGCAGCAAAAAATGTTGACACCTTCGAGAGGGAAAAAATTAATGTCGATTATGCATTTAATCTCGAGCGAATCAGTTACGGTTAGCGAATTGGACGGCTTCACGTACCTACTCGTATGGAGTCCGGGAGTCAAAGGTCTCGTAATTACGACAGTGTTTGTAAACATCCCGTATAATTTACACTTTTCCGTGGCGGCGCTCCAAACAGCTGCTTTTTATTATACAATCCGAGTTTTATTACGCCCACGCCATCTATCTAGCGAGCCGGAAGGCGGTCATTGGGCTACGAACGCCATTCGCTTCGGCACCGCCGCTCATCTATTCTGTAAACACGTGTTTTTCATTCTTCGGCGTGTATCATTGGAAAAGCGCGCCGGCCAGTCGTTGAGCATCGACATTTGTGCGAGTACCTTGTTATTTAAAGCGGCCTGACAGGCGCCAACTTTAGATTAGACTGCCCTCATCTGCATTCAGCAGCGTTATTTGCGGAGCTAATATCGTATCCATTCAGGTCCTGGTCAGTTAAAACAGAGTAATCGGCGTTCTCGTTTCGGCTGCCGGTTTTGACAGTTAAGTTAATGAAGTTTTTTATTAAAATTGAAATTGTTTATGAGCCGTAGGGTTTAACGTATGGCTGATGGTGGCGATAATGAAGACCTTAAGCTCGGGTTTCGCGAGCACGTCGTAAAGGCGAGTCACCCGACACATGCCGCCGCGCTGCGTTTAAAAGTCGTATGTAGCTGCAAATCATCTGCGCGCAAGATGTTTTGGTGTTAGCGCGGTTGGCTGGGTATACTACCGTGCCCATGGCTCCTCAGATTCCGATTTTGCTTAAGGTACAACACGTCACGGCAGCTGCGACCGCTCGCCGGTATCGCCGCTTTGTTTACCTCGTTACTCTCGTATCTTTATCCTGCTGGTGACCTTTGCCATTTTTCGCTACGCAAAAACACAAAGGCGCATATTGCCATAATAAATCGAATCGTTCGATCATACGAATGCGCCGTGTTCGATATTCCGTAAGTACAACTTGATTTAAACATACAATAACATGGACGTCTTAAATCTTATTAAAAGTCTTTACTCGTCTGACCAGTGTTGGATTTATTTCAAGACGTTCGAGTAGGTGGTACTATTTTGCATACGATTATTAATATTCGATGTGAGCGAAAGTCAATTTGCTTTTCATATGAAGGTGTCAGTTTTAATAAGGTGTTTGATGAAAATATGTTTTAATGCGTGCTTCTTTTGATCTTTAGGCGTAGTTAAACCAACCACTGGGATCAACCAGAACATTGGCTTGTTAAGCAACGGTTCTTTATTCGCGCTTTGCCGAAACTTACATACGGGATGAACGTCGCTCCCATTCTCGTCACAATACAACTGCAACGGCTGCACACGTGTCTCAGCGGGGGCGGCCATGCTTATTCCTTAAATATTCGCAGCATCCATCATTCTACCCGCTTTCTTTCCGGCCAGCACGTCTTACGGTCTTTATTCACGTAGAGTTTATAGAATATATTTATGAAAGTCGCAAGAGCTAATAGTTTAAAACACCCTTAACTTGGCTTTGCTTATTATGGTTTAAGAAATTTATTTCTCTAAAAAGAATATTACAATTCACTTATTATTACCTAACTAAAAACTGAAAAATTTGCCTCTATAGGGTCTGTGCGGGAGGAGAAAGGTCTTGGCAAATATGGAAACAAATGGAGTTAAATTTGTGAATAAAACTTAATGGAGAGAAGAGAGAGGTGAAGCTTTCTTGGCATCTTACGTAGATCGTTTAATGATCGCTTAAATTTTTTTTTTCCAAAAGCTAGCATTGTTATCCGTGAAACAATCTCGTGTGTACAACTTACGCGCAAGTTAATGTAGACGGAGGTCGTAAATACGTCGTACACACAGACGTACATACATTATACATACTTATGTGTGATGTCTGCGAGTCCGTCTGGCGCAAATCGCGGATTCAACATGACCATCCACTTTGCAATGAATATATTGGATATATTAATTTATAGTTATATTATTTTACACCTCACCTAAGTATAGTGACGAGATTTCTTTCTTTGCTATCAAGTTTTGATATGGTAATGGTAACCATAGCTTGTGGCATCAGGCATGTAGTTTTTTGTCAGTTTCTCGAGTCAAATTCGGCGCTTGTATTTTGCGATGGAAACACTTATCATTTATGACAAATAAAATCCTTTATCGGCAAACGAAAGCTCAATATAAAATGAAGACATAAAATCGGATTTAATTGCTTAAGGTCAAAATTAAAATCGCTTACGGCATTCCAGAAGTGGAGACGATTAAAAATACATAAAATTCTTGATTATTTTAATTTTCGATAAAATTCACCACCCGCGAAGTGTTCATTTGAGTGCTCTAAAATGTGTGGACACTAGGAACCTATACTACTTACCTACATATTCTATTCTATATCTTATTCTATAAACAATTAATGATAATGTTTATTTACACGAATATTCAAATCATCAAGTAGATAATGAAAAGAAAAAAAAACAATACTTTACACACATTGTTCAGTTTTTTTTCTATTTTTGCTTTACACGTAGACGGTCAAAGATACACAATTTTTTGTCGATGGAATTTTTCGCCGAACGAATCGGATTGATCGGAATTAGCTAGAGTAATCGAACCCATTCACGAAGCCGCTCTATTGATGGAGATTATCGTAGACACGGCTTTATCTTATATCCATATAAATCGTAATTTCTGACTAAATTTGTAATCAATACAGAGCTAAAACTACTAAATGGTATTTTTCAGTAGGCTGAATTAAATAAAGTTTACCACTAAAAAGGTATTAAAGAGCCACTTGCACTCACCGGGGATAGGCGCTAAGTCGCTCGAAAATCTGGAAAATTCACGGTCTTATTATTTTTCCGAAAACTTTATTTGCTCTCCCATACCTATGAGTTTCATTCCTTTATGGGGATGATTTCCGGACAATACCTCTATGTTCGTCAGAATTCCTTACGTGAATCGTAACCGATTCCCACCCACAATTCTGTGAAACAAAAATGCGTCACATAAACCAAATTCATGCTGATTAATATGACTCACACGATGCATAAATTTTATTTGCAAGCGACAATAAGCTACAGAATCTTATCAGGCATAAGACCGCCATCATCATAAAAAACGCCAGATGTTTATGATTATCGACGACTTTATAAAGTCGAATTAAGGAAACTAAAAATAAACACCTGCAGTTAGGCTCGAATTACTTAAAATCGTCACATAAAATGATAAAATATTGACTATTCAATAATACCCCACTCGATTTATTTCTGTTAAACAATAATGGCGTCTCACTGTGGCCTATTTGAACGACAAGATGAATTGATTGACTTAAGAATTACCAAAATAGTGCCAGAATGAGACAAACTTCCATGCTTCTGAACCCTTTTTTTCATAAGTCATAGTTCAAGCCTCGGTTGCGCCAGATAGAGCAAAAAAGCAATACAAAAATAGGACATAAAAATGTGTACATATCTTCTAAGATACGCTGTCAAGAAAAAGGGCTAAACACATAACCTGTTCCGCAGTCGGTTAAACCTCCGTATCTTCCCTTCGCTGAATCTACGCGTCGTTATCGCACTCGTGCGCAGGTCAACCAAACGGCCAAGGCCGAAATATCGTGTGACGTCACCGACTACCCCGGGGACACCCTCGCTAGACGTTATAACGCGTTTTAAATGTGGTTAAACGCGTAATTATGCGCAGACGACGCTGAATGCGTTTAAAAAACGCATTTTAGAATATAGGTAAGTACTAAATATTAAACCACCAGAAGTGAGTAGGTAGATTCTCAATTGGCAGTAATGACAGTTATGAACCTGCATATTTGACTAGAGGGTGTAATATATGTATGTATGTAATAATATATGTACCAGTATCATAAAGTCATATTTTCTTCACTGAACTAACTTCATAGATGTAACCGTGCTGTTACAATGCTTTGCATAATATCATATGTTACACGTTTGAATTTCAAGAGGAATTCATAATAAAATTAATCACTTGTTTTGCTATTTAAAGTATAATATGTATTCAATGAATTATGCAGAAATCATAAATTATTTCAGATTCATTAGTATTCTTTGCTATTACTCGCTTGGTAGTTTCCATTAACAGGGAATATTCATTTGTAGAGTAGTACTTCTAAACAATGAATAAATACACAATATTAATTAATAAATAAACAATAGAAATCCAAGTTTCTTTCAAGATAAGATAAGATAAGATAAACGTTTATTTGCCAAACATTATGTACATTTTAAAGATGATTTTCAAGACGGCAGTCTGAATCTTTCTTTTTACATTTTAAATTTTACCCACGTGCTAGACTCTCAAAATAATTTCTGTCTGTCAAATAAGAGGAATAAAATAAAAATAGAGCTTTTTTGTAGTCAGTGATGCCTGAAATAGTCGTTATTGGGACGTCGACGTCTCGCATGTAATCCTGGTATCAACGCAGGTACAACACTGAATTTCTTAAGAACCCTATCAAAATTGTATTGTACCGAGGTACAAGTTAATTTATAAAGATTGGTAGTCTTTATTTGTATGACATGAACATGATATTTAAATTGAGCTGTGTTTAAATAATTGCACATGCAAAAAAACGAAAACTAAACATGGTGATATTTAATCAGATGAAAGTAGGCAGATGTGAGTGGTCATTCACGCATAACGAAACTAAAATGATAGCGCCACCTACTACCTCCCTACCGCCTTTAGTTGGTTTGACGATTATCAGTCTTTGTATATTGACTAGTCCCTGGTATCAATTAACCAGACGTCTGGCATGAAACATGTGACTGAACTTGAAAGAACTAAAACTGGTGCCTTGACCCCGTGTTTAACGAATTTTCTCGAGCTCAAACATTTACAATTTTCGTTATTTTATCTTTTGATAAAACTTCGGACTTTTTGATAAAACATACATAATAATAGATGAACGTAACGGAAAATTTAAAGTTTCCATCGCTTTTTCTTCGTACGTTGTTTTTTTTACTAAAGCCCGGTTAACGATAGTTAAAATAAATATATTAACTTTAACGAAAGTGTTTGCCATCTTTTCAACGCAAAAGGGAAACTGTGCCTCAATTTGGAACAAGCCCTATTCACTTACAATTTTCTTCAAAACCACTGGTAATTATCAAATAATAAATCACATATGATTCAGTTCCTAAATGACTTTAACGTGATTCTAAGCAAAAACCGTTTATGCTACGTCGTGTTGCTACAATGGCATTGGATTTAAACTAGTTATGTAATGTCCAAGTTAGCTCACGTTCCGAGTTCTCGCGAACTTGAGGCAGAGTAGGTACATTTGGATAGAGTAGTTTATCTGCAATTTATTAAACTAAACATTGACACGAACCCCGCGCGATCATAAAAGTAGGGAGTAATATTTAACGTTCACAAACGATGAGATGACATTATAGAAACAAAGCGATAGTAATTAAAATCGTGGATATTGAAATTATCATTAACTATGACACCGAGATTATTTTTAACTAAATTTTTTGTCCCCTCTAGTGATTATGTGCACACCCATTTTCAGATAAAAAATACCTTACCTACTTATACCTACTAAACAATATGAACAATATTTCGAAAAACTGGACTAGAGAAAAAAATACCAAAGAATTGTAAATGGATGCCGTTTTCATACTAATAACATCCTACTGTCCGTCTCTTAGGTATGTTTGTAGCTAGCCGGAAACGGAGTCATAGGTATTCGGCAATGAAGCAGGTCGTAGCACCGACTTATCAGCATCTAAACTGCTCGCGGTCATGGTGGCCTGGTCGGGCTGGCAGTCGTACACCATTTGATATGCCGACTAATAAAAAAATAACGCTTGTGCGAAACTGCCATAAGTGATGTCTAACTGAAATTCTTTTTTTGTCGAAATGTGGGTAGATTTTCTTTTAACATTAGAGTAGGTGTGTATAGGTACTCTGGCAAATATTTACAACGGACAGGTGTAAAGTTGCATAGACTATAATTTCGATGTCGTCTTAACAACATTAATCACATGTTACCTTAGTCATGTCATTGATGTCTTAATGACTACAGTACAAAAAGCACTGTGGATAGAATTGCCCATCAAGTTTACCAATACTTGGGGAAGGGATATTTGTGTATAAATCGTGGAATATTTAAGCTATAAACCCCCGTAAAGTACTGTAAACATACAAAGTTTCATCTAAAATCGCACTGACCACGTACAACTTCACAATAAATTTTAAGCCTTATCTTCGTCTCATTAAGGAATTAAATCGGATATCAACCGGGTACGAAGACCTAAGAGTTCAAAATCATAGATAAATAAATGCACTTACAAATAATGGTTATTTGGTATTAGATTAGACTCCATATGAGCTGGTCATTTGGCAGCGCTTCCTCGCCTTCCTCATTGCCCTGACTTACCGCGAACATCGAAAACCAAAATTTTCTCTATGTATTTATATCTCTTGCATAAATAGAGATAAATTTAATATACAAAGAAGGAGTTAAAAGGTCTAATGCCGTGTACGTGACCACAAAGGTCAACCAAGCATTAGACTTTCCTTGAATGCGAACAAGTTTACAAGCATACGTCAACATGTCTAAACATCACGATTCACGGGTTCATTTGGCAAAGAGTCAGGTGTAAACGAACTAACAGAGTACCTTCCGCGAACACAACCCAACAATTTCCCTATCACGCTACCTACATTCAAACGAAGTCACCGATTTTCGATTTTTCAATATTCGCGTTCTCAGGTACCAGGGAGTCATGGCCGACCAGGAACGCTGCTACAGTTTAGCAGGTATCCGGCGATTATAAGCTAGGAGCATACTAACTGGCTAAGACAGTGATTGCACGTGGGACCTGGCAGAGCGCCAAGCAGGGCACTTTAGAGCGTTCACCCGCACATTACAATTGTTTTTATTTGGGCGCATTACTGGGATATCCCATCCCAAATCCCATTCAGGGTTCGCACATAGTATTTACAAACTTTATCTAACAACTAGTTTTGTCGTTTGATTTACGAAAACATAATAATGATGTTTATCTTCAGTCAGATACGAACATTTGTCAAAGTTTCGGTTCGATGCACTGACGGTTCTAGATTATTCTTTGTGTAGGTATTTACGCAATGTTTTTTTACGTCAGTCGGTTCACACATAAATTAATAGCTGATAGAATTCGTGTTGAATCATTCGCGAATTGAAACGATCTATAAAATGACGTACCTAATGAAAGCTGATATGTCGTAAACGGACAAATTAATTCGGTACAATGATTGAAAAAATTGTCCCGTTACTAAGATCCTAAAAATATGTAGATGCCTGATAGTAGTATCACCTAATATCGTTTACCGTGGGGGTAACTACTCGTAATTGAATCTACGATCGACGATATAACCCGGAAAAAACTGAATATGATTTGACATGTCATGACGCAGTTCCAACCTATTTTTCCCCTGTCCTCAATACTTGACACAATTGCCAAATATAATTTGAGAAATCAGTCAACACATCCTTAACTCAACCCTTACATCAATCCAAAAGAAAGCGAGTATTATCTTCAGTATAACCGTGATCTCTCATGACCCATATTTGTTAAGGATCTTGGGGATCCAGTGACACTGGTTTATCTTCGATGTATAAACGCACGCGTAGCCTTGAACGCCAAAATGAATGAGCACCACGTGTGGTGACGTCACTCGTCAGTCGTACGCATATTTACGCGATATCGTTAATGAGGTTATAAATTGTAGGTACCTATATAAAAAAAAGACAAAAGAAGAATAGAAGCTTAATGTTAACGAACGTCATTTGTATGAACATAGGTATATGTCTATGTGTAATCATTTAGTTCACATTTGAGTATATTTTTTTAATTTGCGACCAGACGTAGTAACCACAAATCAGTGAACAGGGGCCCGTTTATTGACAGCAAACAAAGCAAAGCTTCTACTAGGCGACTACTTAAATATTTAAATAGATAAATAGTAAATACATACTTATATACAAAGAAAATACCCATAAGTTAAGAACAAAATATTCGTATGAACACACAAATAAATGCCCTTACCAGGATTCGAACCCGGATAGACCTAGAGCTTCATAGGCAGGGTATCACCAACCAACTCGGCTAGGGATACCGTAGTAAATATTGTAAATTAATGAAATACTTTCGTATTACTAAAACGCAAAACAGCAAACTAATTCGCGGATACGCGTCTAAATCTCACAGTAAGTATACTATATCCGTCGTCGGGTGTAATGACATTAGATGTACAAGGCCAACCGAGACGTGCTCGGTACTTCCTTACTGGTCGATTTCTGCTTTTATCCTTGGGTTGCTAAAACAATCACCGTCCTTATTATACTAATCTACTGTTTAGTAAAACTAACCTATATGACTTTTTTACAAACGATCTTGTTTTTATTGACTGCCATTAGCTTGTCAATTTCTGACTAGTATGTAACTGTGAGAGAGATACATAACATGTACCATTGTTTTTGAGTGTTTTGCGCCTTTGTATATTATTATTCTACTGTACATGGTTGTCATGTATAAATATGACGATAGGGTGGGTCCTGACAGTGTGATAGGTACGTTATTATAGCTCTCACTGCAATTCACAAAAAGCGTACAGATAATTCGCTACACGCTGACCAGTATTCAGTCTGATTTCTGCCTTCTAAAATTGTATGTATTATTCTAAGTACCCACACAAAATAACACAGTCTTAAGGATTATGTTTTTAGAAGAGACAGAGCTATATTCTCACTGCTTATTAAGCATACGCGAGCATTTTGCTCACGTAACTATTTTTATTGCGATATGTGTAACAGTCGAAACTGTTATTCTGGCTTGAATAGAGGCTAATGCTTATTAAGCTTTGGAAACAGCAGCCCAGGTGACGAGACAGTCCCCCTCGACCTTGCGTCATGTAGTACTTATCAAAACTGACCATAGATAAACCGTATTCCGTTGAAATAAGGATTAAAAATAGTCAGTTATGTATATCATCGTACCTACATATTATATTAAACATAAAACGTTTTTTATTGACTATCTGTTACATCTTAATCATGATTGAAGTTGATTGAATTTTAATTTGACAACAAAAAATACTCATATTTGTTTTGAAAGGTTGCCCTCATTGATAGCGATATTTACATGCGTTAACACTCTGTTTTTTGTGTTAGTTTCTAACGATTACCTTTTTTCTTTCAGGTAAATTGGAGTTTCTATGGAGAATCAAACAAGTATCGTTATAGTAATCATTTCGACTTAATGTAGCAAAACTAAACCGACATTGCTACAGTATCAGAAAAAAATACACTTAACTATTTTTTTTTGGGGTTGCTGTAGCCTAGTTAGTCTAAGAAAGACTCTTTCTCAATCTCTGCAACAAGGACAATAATTGTTGCCATAGGTACATACTACGGTAACTTAGTAGCTATTTTGAACCACTTGCTAAACTTAATTAACACGTTACTAACGAGTAGGTACGCCTTGCGACACCCAGGTAGAATAAACGTGCATGAGACGTTCTTTAGCAAAGTCGGTTAACCGTCAATGCCTGTCGACCGTGAAAATCGTCGGTGAGTACTAGGCTCACATGAACTACAGGTATTATCCGGGAAGCTTTCAATGTAAAAAGTCGTTGATGATAGATACCTCGTCGATGTGCGTTAATACTTTCAATTTTCTAACTTAAAGTAACCGAAATGTCTCGAACGTGTTACAAAAAGAACGCTCCAAAATAACCACGTACCATTTCCCTTTCGTCAGATAGATGTCTATCTCCGGCGATTAGAGCGAGATGCCCGACTCTACATCTCTCTCGTACCCGCGAGAATCCCTAGACACCACGTGACACCGTCCACTCGCAGAACGTACGAACTCAACATCCGGCTCAAATTAATTTAACGTTTATCGCTCATGAAACAAGGTCGCAATTGTCTCGGTACGGGTAACTCGGTTAAAGGGAACGTAGGAATGAGAACGAACTATTTACTTTTCGCTGGCATAGGATATTGAACTGTTAAGTTTAAGTGTAAAGGTGCATATTGCTTTGTAAACGTTTGTTTTTTGAAACGAGCGTTTGATATTCGAAATTCCTAAATTGAAACATGCTGCATCGCACTAATTTTACAACTATTTTGCGGGGTATTTCTCACTTGCATGTTATAAGTAGTTTACTTGAATAATGAGTGAAAAAATTGAGTTCATTTTGGGTCGGAAATTAGATCCGTAACTTTAAACGGGTAGGTAGGTACAAAAGGTCCCTTTGCTTAGTCAAATCGTTATTTAGGTCGTCAAACCCTGGTTGGGCTATGATAAATTAGCTGAGTACCAAATGTCGGCCGTTAAACGTGGCTGACTTCAGTTCGATCAACCCCGTCCCCGGCCGGATCCCCCGCTCGCCTTTAAGACGCATCATCAATCATGTTACGCATCTCGCGGCCGCAAAGTGTTCAAGAATGAGATTTATTGTCATTGGGGTAAAGTTGTTTTCGAATCGCGCGCGATACAATACTTGAGCCTGTTTGGACCGCGTGTCGGTTTGGCGGCCTACCTCTTGCTACCTCTGCACCCCCAGTGTTATGTAAGGCGAGTGCAATGGCCGCTCAGGCGGTTTTCCTGCGCGCTTAATTTCCTCAACCATTCTAGGCACTTTGCTTAAAATATGTTGATGATTCACGTTTCGTTGCCTTTATAGCGCTTGTAAATCTTTGATAAAGATTCACAGAGCATTTGCTGCTTTAGTTAGCTTTTTATACATCAAGACTTACGGAAGATTTAAAACATTGTAGTATAGTATAGATAGTAGTATTCAGAACATGTTTTAATCGCGTATAACGTCGTGTCAGTCTTCACCGTATTTGACTGTGACCATGATAATAACACAATATTTTCTCGTACACAATATCATAGACACGTAAAAATGAAGTAACAAGTACAACAAACCATCCTAAAACTAACACGAGCCATCTACGAGTACATATATCCTTTCAGTGAGCTTCTAGATGCAAATATACCGAATGATTAATTGTAATCAATTTAGCGTGGAATCATTAATATAACAATGTTCACTCGCAAATCACATCAGCCTTTAACCAATGCAGACTGAAACGCAGCGTGCGTAATCACTAATCAGCGCGTTAGAACAATTAGCGCGGAATGTGGGTTAAATTCAGGGGCTGCCAATGCACCGGTCGCTACCCCGGGGTCGTTGGCCGCTATCGATCGGGGGTGCGACACGGCACGCGCCCCTGCGGCGCCGCCCCGCCCCGCTCCCCTGCAGACACGCGGCGCGCGGGAAACTCACTACCGCATGCGACATTTCGGGAAAACTTTAAGACTGAAGACGATCGATTCAGACAACGCAGCAACTTCAGTTTTTATTCTGCTACTTTTACGTAACAATATTTATTTAGACAAAAACAATGCTATAATATAATTTGCGAAAAGTTTAAGAGGCCCTGCTGGGAAGGTTATCAATCAATTTAGACAATGGCAGCAACTTCAGATCGTTTTAACAATTATTTCACTTAAAACTCGCTTATAAACTCGCAAAACAATTAACTGGAAACAAATTTACAAACTAAATGCGCTGAAAAATGATTTTTTGTGGAATATTGGGATAAGTTAAGTTTCTGTATTGGGAAGACGTTACGATTAACAATTGACTCAGAAAACAACCGCATCTATCCAGAGTTATGAGCTATTTGAGAGCGTTTCGATTGAAGAACCAATTATTATGAGCTATTGCATTCACTAGTTTTTATACGACAGCAAAAATAGCGAAAAACGCGAAATTTTGAATGGTGGCGGAATGTAGAAGATGTGGTATGTCAACTATAGAAATAAAATAAAACAGCGTTAATTAATATATTATACGACAATCCAAAGGAAGATCACTTAGTGATGTCCTTATAATGTACACTTTTTAAAATCACTGTCAGTAATCTAATTGACAGATAGAAGTACTGGAGGAGACTGCGGTTTAGTTCAGTACGTTATCGTTAGTGTCGTTGGACGACTGTCAGTTGGCGTGGCGCCAAATTGCTATGACGAAAACGCTTCCTCTGTCTCACGAACTATTAATCACACGAATAGAGACAAAAATCTGTATAAAGAAAAACATAGCGAAGATGAAAATCATTCCCAGGCATTATGAGCAGGAAGCTATAGCATTGTATAGGGGAACAGCTGTAGGGCGGGAAACGCGGGGCAGCGGGGCGCGGTTGGCGACCCCTGCCGTGTTGTTGTACCGACATCTCCTGATTTATATGCTTGCCTGGTGATTCCTCGTCTTCCGTGTATTGATGTTGTGGTAGTCAATAAATACGATTTTTAGCTTTTTATATCCTAATAGCATCTTATTGATAAACAATAAGGTCGCGTTTCGAGTCAAAAGACAAGTTTTCTTAATCCTTCGCGTACCTATAAAAAGTTTTACAACCTTTAGTGCGTGTATAGATAATATTTTTAGACTCGTAAACCGAAGTCTTTCAAATATGCGTCAATCGTTAAATTAAACGAAAACAATTTGGTTGATTCAGAGTAAATAGAGAGTGTTTATAAACAAAACAGCTTAATTTCCGCCGCGCAGCATGACTTCAATGTTAACTGTTGCGAGTATTGATTTCTTGGAGAATTGTTCAAGTTAAACCGAATTTAGGCCCATAATATAAATATCACGATTCTGTATGTGTGTTCGCCATCCATTACGCTTATCAAACTTTTGCGATCCTCTCTGTACGCGTCACGTTTATATTAAAACCGTGTAAATGTTCGCCTTAAATATTACAATGTTTCGACAAACAAATGAATGTATGGCAGAGATGAACATTGAAAATGATAAGAACTACGCATCTCTTTTTTGTGTTGATACCGTTGCGTAAAAAACACTAGCTTCTTTCTGTATTTATACTCTTTGAATCTTGTCGCAAAAGTATGGTTTCATAGAGAGATGAATAACCACAGGATGTTTTGAATTTACGAGTATGAAATATATTGTTATCAAAATCTATTTGATAGGTACTCTAAACCACATAAAGTGTAAGTAGTAGGAAATATTTTCAACTGGGAGAGACCAAAAAGATTCGGCATTTTTATAGATTTTTGTTTCCGACATTCTCATCTACTCACACTCACTTCACTCTAAAGTGTATTCTACCATAAATTAATAAAATAAAATAGATATCAAGTTGGTCGCCTAACGTTCTTCGCTCGTGGATCCAAACGCGCCTCTAGAGATCTATTCGACGAATGAAAACTCAAATATGTATCGTATTGTTATCCCGCTCTTTGCGCGTGAGAGGAAGCGGTGTAGTTGATAGGTTTAGTAGAACAGAGCCGTGTCATAGAGACTTATCCTCATTAATCAGCGTGCGAGCGAGACAGCTGCTTCATTATTTAGATGACTACGCTTTCAGGTTGTGTTCTCGTTTGGTTTTAGAGTCGAACTTCGAGGCTAGTGTACATTTGACCACACAATAACCGCATTATTCATACCAATGATACACGAAAAGAGATCTTATTTATGTTTGTTGGGGTGGCGATGCAATAAATAAGCATTGTAAATAACTCCGTGTCATTACCAGCGCTTACTTAAAAATGAGAGTCGGTTTGACTCAGAGTGATTTAGTTGCGGATTTACAGTGTTATACTGAACAGTTTTGAGCAGCTGTTGCTAAAAACTGTGTGTGTGTGGTGTTAAATCACCAACACCGAAAAAAAAAACCGATTATTGGCCATGGATAATGTTGATCAGTATGACCTACATATTCATTCCTCAGAGTATCGTGAGGTGAGTAAAAAAAAATCAGCCTGTATTCTAAAACACTTCTTTCATTCAATACTATACGTGCTTACTAAACAAAGCGAGTCAGAGTAGCTATTATACGATTCTTGCGTAAATACGTCTTTCGCAATCAAACTTGTTTAACACATATACTTACTCAACGTCACCAAAATCGCACAACTTTATAAATCTGCGGTTAATCGATTTAAACTCATGGTAAAATGACGCTACCTGTATCAATTTCGCATAATTTAAAGGCAATTCCATTACCTTTTTTATTATTCCAAATTTCGTTCGGCAGAATAATTTCACTAAGAGCTAGAAGCACTTAGCTCTACTGTTGATTTTAAAATGTGTGCGATTTCGATGACGCTGAGTATATAATTTTCATAATATTTTACATCATTATATAAGATAATCGTATATCATATCATATATGTATATAGCCATTTACACTGGTTTGTCATAAACTCGACTCGCTCGAACAGCCAATAGGAATATACACAAGTTTCATAAGGGACGATCCACACGAAAAACGGATAGGATACCAATGGCAGTGCGTCTCACTCGCAAGTGAAGGTGCGAGGAGGTACATTGTTATAATTGATAGATGTTTTTATGGAGAGCCATGATTGACCTACTTGATGCTTTAAGGGCTTTTCGTCCCCTTGCTATTAAAACCGC
Organism: Lathronympha strigana; assembly: GCA_949128165.1. Classification (NCBI taxonomy): domain Eukaryota; kingdom Metazoa; phylum Arthropoda; class Insecta; order Lepidoptera; family Tortricidae; genus Lathronympha; species Lathronympha strigana. The sequence goes on along the minus strand of OX421915.1, from coordinate 5,168,757 downwards.
CCCGTTTTACAATTCAAATATTTTTGTATGAATAATTTCTGCGTAGCCTAAAAATAATGACTGTTCCTTAAAACATCTTCTGAAACTATAAAAAACTTCACGTAAAATAGGTATACGTACTAACAAAAGTGTACTTAGAATCCCTATACAGTTGTTCTCAGCGACCTGAAAACAAGCTCCGGTCGTTTGTTCTCCGTTTATTGCAACTCTTTCTTTTCATGCCGCCCTAGTATACATTTATATTTCTGCTTATTCTTTTTTGAAGCATAACGAACAGTACCACTTACTTAAAATTTAAATTTAAACCAAACGAACGTGGTGAGAAGCTTTGGTTTTTATTAAATAAAGGTTTGTTTTTCACGTATCACACAATCAAATACATACGCTTAACAATAACTTGTATGTGCGTGAAGCCACGTAGAAAAGGAATCGATCGGCGGTTCGTAGAGCTTTCATGCATAGCTATAAGTCAAAAAGGCCTATGCGTGCGCAGATCCCTAAGCGCTTACGCCTTTTTTGTCGTGGCAGCGGGCGCACTGACCCGGTTGCTACGCCCTAGCAGGGTACACAGCCCGCGTAGGCGCGTAGCAATGCTCTACGGTTAATGCACTAGTTTGATGCCTATAATGTTGTAGTACTTGTATATATCTACTCGTAGTTGTTTTTTTCTCATTACTTTGCTTTGTCTGGGAACATTTAACAATTGTATGCAACTGTGTTAACGTAGACTTAATAAATGATACGCATGAAAAAAAAAGATATACAAAACTGAACCGCAAAATAACACCTTTAAATTTAAATACATAGCTCACATTCACATCAATATTTATTTTCAGTATTTAGAGCTTGATAAATTGAAGCTGTTTAGCGTAGTGTCTATGCTTGGCGGTGGCGTGGGTGTTGCCAAGTTGTTTTAAGATGCTAATTCGCAGAACGTAGCCTGCTGGCCGCGCGCCAGCTCCTATCGCGCTCTGGTCGCCTGGTACCTTGGACTATGCGAGGCAACTAACAATTCTACTTAATTTACGGTTAGCGTGATAATCATAGTAACCGAAACTTTTTGCCCGACTACGGAGTGTAACGTTTTGCGAACGTATGTATGTGTATGTATGTTTTATTCTTTGCGTCGCCTTACATTACAGGCTGCATCAAAGAGATTGGAAGTCGTAGGGCGACGCGCCTATAGAGAGACGGCTTGAGAGCCAAAACTCGTGTGTGCCTATGCGCACGGCGCACACGTGACAGTCCGTAGCAGTCAGTACCAGCCTCTTGAGCCGTCATGGAGTAATAATAAAATAAAAATACTTCAAAAATGCCACATTGCTCAATAATCGGATGCCGCAACCAAAGCAAATTTGTAAATAAACAAAATTCTAACGTTTCATATCACAGGTAAGTAAATAATATGTAATTAATTCAATATAAAATTAGTATGGGCAAGAGAAGTAGGGAAGAGACACGACGCTGCATTTGTTATCGGTAGTGTATGTCATATGCCTTACTAAAATAGTAAGATGAATTTTTAATTAGAAAACTCCCGTGTGTATCAGACCCGCTATGAGAATTTTAAGATGAATTTTTATTTAAATATTATTGAAATACTAAAAAAATATACAGTGTGTATCAGAACGAGGAGCAAACCTTAAAATTGGTTGACGGGAACTCGAATACATTGTTATGACGCCCATTTTACGGGCTTTAAGTACCTACATGTTTTAGAGACTCCGCTACACGCTCGCGGATCCCGTTCGCTATTAAAATCAGTCGTAAATTAATCGTCGTATAATGATTGTATATTTATCTGCAGTAAGTTTATTTATTTCCTCGCAAATGTTAGGAAAAACATTGTGCGTATCACGAGCCGTACAAGAATGACGACCTCGTCTTCGACTCAACCTGTGACTTAATTCACATTCGTTCGTAATATCTTGTTTACTGCCCTTAATACACACTGTTCTATACCGTTCGTGTATGTCACATAACTGTAAATAAAAGTCTTGTAAAGAAAGAGAGCGCGTTATGTTTTATCTGAAAGATAGCTGTTACTGGAGATTGTGAAACAGGCACTTAGTAAAATTATTGTAAATAAAATATGTAGTTAAAATTGCGTCAATTCTTTATTTTCTCTTCTGGTGTTAATAATTAAATATCCTCTTCTTATGTACTTAGATAGTACTAGCATCGCTTCATTATAGAATACTGATATAAGAAACAATTCACTTAAACCATAACGCAGTAATAAAATGAAATAACAATGAAGTCATTTGAGTGTCTGATTTTGAAACAGAGGTTAAAATAAGGTAAGAAATAAAAATATTTGCATAACTTTATTTCATGTAATTTTTTGTGAAATGTTAATAACTGCTCCTAATCTATCGATATACAATATCGACCCATATCACAACCCTATGAATAGCACGTATGGCAGTTTTGACAATAACATGTCAAAATTACCTGACACGGTCGATTTCTACGAGAATCAAAGCCAAAGGCTCCTCTATATGTAAGGTTGTCACACTAAAGAGGTCCGTGCTCTGTAGGCTGCATATTTCAACTTGTAACAAGATTTGTCAAGTTATTATTACGTTAAAAGAAAATTACCAAAACAATGCCGAAGTCGGTTTTCCATCTTTTTAAGTCAAGTTGTAAAACCTGGCCACTGCAAATACAGTAAATATAGTCAGAATTAAAATAATGAATAAGAATTAGATACGTTTCAATCCTTATTCTAAACGACAGGCTCATACTTTCTTAAGTTTTATAATTTAAAGTAAAGTATTATCCGTATATTTTTATCATTTACTTAAGATTAATTCGCCCATTTATACTTGTCTACGTTATTAAATCTGCGAGAAAAATCTAGACTTCTGTCTTAATTGCGCCCATCCATTCTCAAGCGTCAAAATCGTAACCCATTTCAATTCTCTCACAACGAGCAATTGATGTTTTCCAAAACCTTACTATTAATCATGCTCAACGACCGATTGTGCGACCCTCATTTCATTTTTCACTAAAACTACCCCATTTTACATCCTACCTTCCATTTAGGACCTAAAATAACTCTGCAGTCACCTAGTTCGAACTAGATGCTAAACTCGACTCTAAGTGTTAACGCAAAAAGTTGAAACCAGGTTAAAGGTGAGGCGGGGTTGTTGTGCGGGGTCAACGCCCTGAACTACCCCGGGTACGATAGGCTGTGCCTGCGGTGGATGGCCACGTGGTACGCCCGGATTCATTGATATGCGTGCATAATGTATAGTTATGAAACGGTCGGCATACAGATTTACGTCATCCGTGAACGCCTCACCAAATATAGGAAACCAATTTAATTTGCGCAGGAATTAAATTTTCCGTAGACGGAAACCTTCGAGCCTATTGTTTTCTCATTTGCTGCGTTTTGTACTGCCGGCAGTTACTTGAAAGATAGCTAAGATACAATAATATGCGTAATATATATAATTAGATGCCACAAATAGTAATGAAATATCAGATATTTTTGATGAGGAGCTGGGTGCTATTTCTATTTGTGGCATCTAATTGACCGCCTTTAAAGTTCCGTTTGATTTTCTCCATTTCAGAGTAAGTTGTAAAACAACTTTATATTTCACAAGATAGTGATTTATTTGGTTTTCCATTCATTCAGCACGGATCGCACGCCGGCGTCGTGACGTTTGGCGTCGCGCTGTTCTATGAAACCACCGGCTATCATTTATAACCTTAGTATTGAACTAATGGATCCTTAATGAAAACTGGATCGTTTGAGAGTTAGCTAGCTTTAGGTATTTGTCTATTTTATAGTTAGCATTTTCCGTCACAATAACTTAAAATCACTGACCAATCCGGAGAAAATCCTTCCGTCAACGCATGGCGGGAAATGGATATGAATACAGGACCCGGCAGACGCATTCGTATAATTCCTGCCACACATCGACAGCTTGGCTTGCCGGACGCACCCACCAAACATATTTGACGAACAGATTTGAGTGTGTAGGCCTAATATTTGACTATGACACTAGCAACACTGACCCGTATGCATTTGTGCACCATGAATCAAAGCAGACTTGGCTTCATTTCAAACGTTATCTCCCTTAGCCTTTCCAGTGAAGTGACCTTAGTGTATCCTACCTATATTTCCAGTGATCTCATCTTTGTCGAGCTATCCCATTTCTAGAAAACTGTCGAGCCAATCTACGATTTCGCAGAAAGCTTTATTACTTGGATATGACACGTCTGACTCCATATCACCTTCAGGCTTATTTCAGATAACTTTATTGATCGAGCTACTGTTTTGAAGTAAGCATTCACGTTTTGCTTGTTTAAGTTTTTATATTTTATAATTTATAAGAGCGTTATCTACAATCTGCCCACCTGATTGGCTGAACATTTGGGCTACTTTGGTTGCCGGTGCACACGCAATTAAAATGTTATAATTATGTTTCGAGCTCCATAAGATTAAATGACTATGAATGGATAGTCATATGAATAGTTCTTTAGCATCTACACGTTTAAGCTGTACCTAAGCTTTTCATCGTTGAAAAAATATCTATCCCTTTTTCATTCAAACTAAGCAAAATTATGTTAAATAACCTTGCTAAAAAACGTAGATATGTCAAATGGATGACAACAACCGAAATTCGTCAGCATTTTACATCTGACGAACTTTTATTAAAAACGTCATTACACTTTATGTAACCTTAAAGTACATGATCTTAAAACATTTATATTTGAAAAGTTTCGTGAAAGAAAATCGCGGGAAATGTAAAGTCCTTGATAAATTTAGTGACGGACTGATAATTATCATCGAGTCTGTAACCGCCTTGGCGTTACGGCGCGGCGTCGCCACAAAATTTCACAAAGAGATTATATTTGTCCCTACAGCTACGACAATGTCGTTAGCTTGCAAATGTCACCTTAAACTCGTAGATCCTAATAAAAGCTTTTCAACGGTACACAATAAAATAAAAATAAGTGACGAACAAATAAAAATGTAGGTCAAATCGACCCCAAAGTTAAAGTGGGCATACCGCGAATGTCGTAACGTATCATAATATTGCGACGTCACCTGTCAAACGTAAGCGGGACGGGACATTTACATCGTAATACCGCGTGGGCGACGTTGCCGCTCCGGGCGCCGCGTGGCCGGGGGTGGGGGAGGGGGGTCTATCAAACATTGATACTGTCTGAGGAACGCGGGAAGAAATGATTTGGTTTGGTAACTGATTGATTTAATATTACAAATAAGACGGAGAGATTATGGATGTGGTAAACGAAACACAAATATTGATTTAATTTAAATATACCTAGAAGGATTCTACAAACCAGTTCAAAGTGCGCCCTTGACTCCATACACCTCCTTATATCCAGATCAGCATATATACCGGTTCGACTATCCGTCTGAAATTATATAAGACCCTTACCATGAGGTGACAGTAGCTGGAGTCGCTAGCGAATGCGAAACCTCAAGTTAAGTGCATCTCGTTCGGTGTTGCGAGCTAGATTAAACACAGACACGAAACGACGTAAACTTTTTTTTTTTTTTTTTTTTAATTATTATTATTCAAAAGGTGTACATAGTTACATTAATTGGTATTATAACCCGCCAAACTGAGAAACCAGTTTGTTGGCGAGATCGCGCTCATGCTATCTAACAATAGGTAGCTATATGCACCTAGTAATTATTATACTATAATACTTTATAACTAATCCTAAAACATAAACAAGAAACAAGCTTTCTACAACATCAATGTTAAGTTCTAAACACGTTAAGCAAACCCTGGCGTTAATAATTCACCTACAACTTTTTTTTATTACTTTTTTTTTTTTTGCTTTACTTGATACATGTACGCTCCTTGGATTCCCTGACTTCCAATAAAATAAAATAAATGAAAATTTAAACTGTTTATTTCAATAAGTATTACAATTTTTTTTCATGTAACCCAGACCTTAATCTTAATATTAAAGATTATTTTGTGTGGCCTCGGTTACAAAGCTGAGTTGCTCACACTTATGAATTATATGTTTTATATTATGTGGTTCTTACCTTATTATTATTATTTTTATACATTGGAACAGCCTGGGAGCGCATCCACTCCATCTGTCTCGAGTGAGAGAAGTGCTGGATCATGATTAGCCGTGATTTCTATAATTTCTGGGGCCTTATGACGTCTTAACGCGATGCAGTTTAGGTTCTGTTTAGGCTCAGTTGTATGGAAGCGACTCAGTTTAGGTCGTTAACTGAATAGCGTTAAGACGTCATGGTAAGGCCTCTGTAAGCTGTCGTTATCATCGAAATGTACCTACGTATAATACCGGGATTTCAATTCCGAGCGTGAATTTTAAAATGTTCGAAACAGAAGACATTCCCACCTACTGTGGTAGAACTCATGGTAAGGGTTATTGTATATAATAATGTTATATTGGAAGGAGTCGAGCTCTGTTCGTGAACTTGAGCCGTACAGGGTTGTTCGAAGTCTGTTGTATAGCCTCGAGACGAGAAACCACTGACTGTTAGGACCCTGTCCGTTTTATATTTATTTGTGAGTAAATAACGTTTGTTTATTTAAACTTCTTTGCGTAAAACAATTAAGTCAGGATTGTGTGCCAAATACCCATACCGTACCAATAGCTATATATTTAAACATTGTGTCAAACTGAAAAGTTTACAAACAGTTGTTAATTATGTTTAAAACTTTTCATATTTTATTTTATTACTTTAGTTTCATATCCCGAACATAAATGAAACTTCAATATTATCTGTAGAAACTTTTAAACTAACACAATTTTTACATCACTCTGGCGTGCATCGCGATTAATTATATCAAAATCCAAACCATAACATATTTTAAAATCGGAATATATTCCTATCTTAACATACCATTTTCGCTGTGCTGTGAGTGTTAAATATCCTTTATGAAACCTAGCCTAAGTTTAAATCATCGTATGCCTAAATGCTTTACTATCGTCTGCTTAAACAGCACCCACTGTCGAATTCATAATACGTTTAAACTCATTTATACAGCGGCATTCTAGCCTTCATGTCTGGCCTTGGCGTGCGACCCTCAGAAGTCAGAATTACGACTATTTCATACAAATTCAACTATTATTTAAAGGAAAAATGTCTCAAGTACTTCAATACTTTGTATGTAAATGTGGCGTTATTTGTTTGCGAATCTCAAGTACCGTGATGTATTCAAGTCGTCTATCAATTTTGAATACAATGTAGTCTAAAAACGGAACTAGACGTAGGTACGTTAAAGGCGACTTTAAGCTTATTTTGTTCAGCTCTCGATTTTAAGAGTGGTATTAGTCACTGAGTTATGGTTAATATAATACTACATGCACTGGGTAGAGAGTAAAGCTATTACGACGTATTACATAAATAATGTAGGTATGTATCTTTCTGTTTCGTGTCACAAAAGAGTAATAAAAAACAAAAACATATATAAAAACTGTTTATAAAGTCATGTAAATAGATTTCTCCCGATTTAGTTGCAGTACATCAAAAAAAAAAAAACAGACGCTCACGAGTGCTTAAATACCTAGAACATCCTCAAGGAAATTACTGCGTAAGCCATGTGAGGATTTATGCAAATTCCTGAGGTCAAGTTTATGTGGTCGCATCTTGGATGCTGCAACGTTGCCACGATTTTGCCGCAGTGGGGGCGCGAGAGGGACGGCGATAGGGGGTGCGACAGGTGCTATTTTACTTAGATTAGCTGCTCACGTGAATATGTATGTGGTCGGGGCAGTGGGTCTGGTCTGCCGACTGTCGAAGTGGAAACAGTTGTTTCTGTTGATTGAAAAGATGGCGCGCGTATGGCGAGAAACGGAAGTTATAAAAGCTTTCGTAAACTTTAGCCAACCTCTGCAGTTAAAGCTGACAGGGTGAGATCCTCCATCCTCAGATGTGACAGGGACAATTGCTGCTTCTCAACGACATTACATTTCATAGGCGATTATGAATAACATCTTAAAATATAACCATAACATAATGACATGTTCTGTACTGACAACGTTTAATACAAGTATTTAAAGGCTCCGATCTGCTATTTTGGGGTGAAAAGCTAAATCAGCCACCTGCGAAGTTTGATTCCTGCGAAATTATTTTTTATAAAGGCCCTTTACCGGTATCTACCCATATATTGTTCATAGGTGCCCAGTCGACCAGAATAATGTGGCATTAACGTTTGATCTCCATTGTTTCAGGCTGCAAAATCAAAGCGTTGCGGGCGAAGACCAACACGTACATCAAGACACCGGTGCGCGGAGAGGAGCCCGTGTTCGTGGTGACCGGGCGCAAGGAGGACGTCGCGCGGGCCAAGCGCGAGATCCTCTCCGCCGCCGAGCACTTCTCGCAGATCCGCGCCTCGCGCAAGTGCGGCGCCGCGCCACCTCCGCCCGCCGGCGCGCCCGGGCATGTCACCGCGCAGGTGCGCGTGCCCTACCGCGTCGTCGGCCTCGTCGTCGGCCCCAAGGGCGCCACCATCAAACGTATCCAGCACACGACGCACACCTACATCGTCACACCCTCTCGCGAACGTGAGCCCGTCTTCGAGGTCACCGGCCTCCCGGAAAGCGTCGAGGCTGCCCGCAAGGAAATCGAGGCCCACATCGCCCTACGCACTGGCGCCGCGGGCGGACCCGCCGGCAACACCCCCGTGACAGACAGCGAGCCGCTCGCGCAGCTATACCGCGCCGGCCTCGCCTCGCTGCTGCCTCGCCCTGAACAGGAGGCCGCCTTCTCGTCCGCGGGCTCATGCTCGTCCGGAAGCTCGTCGGCGCGGCTCGGCGACCTGCTCGGCATCTGGTCGTCGACGGAGCGCGACGAGGGGCTCGGCGAGTCGCCGTCGTTCGAGTCGCCGGGCGGCGGCGGCGCGGCGGGCGTGTGGGCGTGGGGAGGCACGCGGCCGTCGCCGGCTGCGTCGCCGGTGCGCGCGTGCGCCGTGTGCGGCGAGCGCGGCGTGGCGGCGGCGCTGGTGCCGTGCGGACACAACCTGTTCTGCCTGGAGTGCGCGCAGCGGCTGGCGGCGGGCGGCGCGCCGTGCCCCGCCTGCTCGGCGCCCGCGCACCAGGCGATCCGCATCCTCTCGTAGACTGCTACCCCGGTACATGTACTGACGCGGGCGCGGAGACGGGGACTACCGCCCGACACCGGTGGTTTTATCGAGCACGTTTTGTAATAGGGATCGATCTTTTTTACTTAAAAATCGTTATAAAAATATTAAAAAAATAAAAATCGCGTAATCGAAATCCTGGTGCCAAAAGTCGGCGCCTCGCCGGCACGGCCCGTCCGCCGCGCCGAACCTACTTATCGTAAGTCGGCAGAGTTATTCACGATATATTTTCTTATTATGGACGTTTTTTATTAAGGCCGCAGCTGCGCGCTGGCGGCCGCAGAGAGAGCGAAGTACGTTACGATAGAATTTCGAAAAAAAAACATAAAATTTAAAAAAAGTTGTATAATTATTATTATTGATAGCGTAAATGAGAAATCGAAAATTTATAAAGCTTACCTAACGTAATAGCGTAAAGTATTAAGATATAATAATATATTAGGCGATACAGGCGGCGCGGGGAGTGGCGGCCTGTTGACTGTTCAGAGTCTAGAGGGAGGAGGAGGGCCGTAGCTAATGTGTACAGGAGGGTAGAGTAAAGCGCCGCGCGCGCTCCCCGGCGCGCCACTGCTCATACTATTTTTGACTATACGATTATTCGCTTAAATGATATTATACATACGTACTACACACTATGATTATGATAATATTAATATAATGTTTGTTTTAAGTGTGTTTTAATGTTTAGATTTTTATTGTAATGTTTTTATGAATGATTTTTATCTGTATGATTATTATTATTGATTATTATTTTATGTGTTGACGATGTTTTTTGTGATTATGAGAGCCCGCGTCGCGGGCCGAGGCTGCATGTTCGTTTAGTGGTTATACTATATATATATCGAGTAATAAAATTATAGTAATAAAATAAGAAAGAAATAATACGACTCATTCATTATTATAACTATTGTAGTCCGTAGCACGAACATTGACTAACCATTACCTATTGATACTTATTAAGTATTATTATTACATTATTAAATAAATTTAAAGAATGCATAATTATATTTCATAGGAATCATTATTCTGTATAATCTAGTTAATATAACGATAATAAATATGTTTGTATATGTACGTGAGGACGTGACGTTGTTTTGTTCCGGGGGAGGGGTTTATGGATGGATATTTTTTTATTTTTTTACCGTTATAAGTTTTTGACTTACTCATGTAAAGATACGCGAGATTTAAAATACTGCCTATTAGATTATATTTTAAAAATAATGTTGCGTAAACCTCCCCCCCGCGTGTAGATCCAGTGATTTCGATAATTTTATTTTCATAATAAAATGGGTAGAACGCTTTAGGTTCAAATAACGTTGTGAAAATTTGTGAAATTTTGTAGACTACATATCTTATTATAAATCTAAATATAAACTATAACTTTCCACCTGAATCTTTGATTTCACCCTTCTAGCATTGCACTGACCCTGTGACAGACAAACTGTCGAACATCTGTCAAATCTATATTGTGTTGAAAATTAAAACATGACAGAAAGCTGTTTTAGAGTCAGTTCGCTGCTGAACCCCTGCTTTTTCCATTTGTTGTATGGAACAGTATATTAAAGTCTAGCAATAGTCTTAATACGTTCAGCGGGTTTAGCCTGTAGATAACAGACTGATAGTCAGTTACTTTCGCATTTATAGTATTAGGATAGATATTTAGAAAATTAGTTCCATAAAACAGCTGGGAATTGCCTATTTATACATATACCATATAACTAAAATGGTAAGTAAGAAATTATGGAGATAACTTAAGACTAGAACCCAAACATTAGGTACATTTACACGAAAATCGCCTTGCAATTTTTTTAGTAACGCTAACGTATTAACCGCCTAAGTTAAATGATAGATCTACTTTACTAGAAACAATGCAAAAAAACTTAACTATAACACATAAAACATATTTGTATTACAAAAATTGAGGACAAGAATTCAATTTTAAATAAGTAATTCAAAATTAAAAGCGATGCGGGGCGTTCTTGATCTAAATGGTAAAAAAATGCTCTTTAAATTTTTGTGAATCTGGAAGAAATGTATTTCCGGGTAGTCGCAGGAAAGGTTATAAAACTGAACATTCCTAGATTCAAGTTTCAAGAATGAAGCAAATATTCTCGTTCTCAGTTTATATTTTTAGCATTTGGTTAAACATTTTAATACATGATAAGAATATCAGTGCAATTCACTCGCTTTAAGGCTGACTCACGCCAATCCGATCCGATCCGGGACGATCTGTCAGTTTCTATAGAAAGAATCACGTGATAGCTCGGAACCCTCGGAGGTCACGTGACGTATTCTATAGAGACTGACAGATCGTCCCGGATCGGATCGGATTGGCGTGAGTCAGCCTTTAAACACAGGCTCACGTACTGCGTGGGCACTGATATTGATACATTATTTTTGTTTCTAATTTCGCGTTTAAAAAACGTAAAGAGCAAGAGACCACGAACGAAAGAGCAAACGTCGTTTCCAGATATTACGCATAGGGTACCAATTTAATTTCACATTGTGACCTTTTTGTACTAATACGATATTGGTACAAGGTACAACCAGGCGAAAATGACATCAAATTGGTATCATTATTGAATAGTGGCCCAAGCAGGCAAACACCAATATGGAAGCCTATAAGACTGAATTTTCACATTATGACGCCATAAAATGAGATCAAATGATATCCAAATGCCGTTCTAAAACCCACTTGCGCCAATTGGGGTTAGGCACGGGGTTAGGTGACTAATAACCGGCAGTTACGTGATTATTTCATATGGAATTTGACAGTTAACGCTGAGTTAGCGGCTAACCCTGCAGCCTGTTTCACCACGCTGACATCGCGACAATTGTCACAACGTTTCTTTGGACTTTAGTATCCAACCGATATTGTGTGCGTAATGAAACAATGCACTGGTTGGCGCAAATAGCTATATCAAAATAATTCGTTTTGTTAGTAGCGGTCGACTCTGAATTAAGCTAGAAGTGCTACGCGCGTAGCGGCGCTACGGCGCGTCTAGCGTGCATCTATTGCATTCTATCGCTACACCGTAGCGCTACGGAATGCATAGTCTACGCTACGGCAGGCTATTTATTGGAGAAAAGCAAATAGAAGTAAGTATTTAACTTGTGCGGGCTGAAGTAAGTATATAAAAGTTAAGTGGATAAAAACAGCAAATGCTAATAGCAATAAAGTTTGTACAGCTAGTTGATATCACGCCTGTCACTTTCTTATTCTTACTGTTCTGATTAAACAATGATAAAAGTGTTTTACCGAGAGCGACATGATCGGTAGAGCACTATAGGTCGTCTGTCACCGACCATATAAATTGAAAATTGTAATGGCATCTCATTAACAAACATGGCATGAGTATGAGTGCGAGCTGAGCTCAAAATTATATTTCTCAAATCTGATTCCACCACCTCCATAACTTTATCTCGTCCATCGAAAGATAATCGAAGATTAATCGAAAACATACAGTCTAACCTCCTATTTTGAAGTTGGTTGATTAATTAACTATGTCGTTAAACATTATCAGATCAACATCTCGAGAACTGCAATATTGACGAGAGTATAAATAGAGCAACCTTCACCCGCGCGCACCACCTGCGCAGACATCCTGCGAGATAAATAAAACCGGTCAAGTGCGAGTCGGACTCGCACACGCAGGGTTCCGTACCGTTATTTTTAAAACGGCAAAATCATGTTGTATGGAAGCCCCCTTAAATATTTATTTTATTCTGCTTTTTAGTATTTGATGTTATATCGGCAATAAAAATACTTAATCTGTACAACTGTCTAACTATCACGGTTCTTGATATAAACCCTGGTCACAGACGGACGGACGGACAGACGGACGGCGGAGCCTTAGTGATAGTGTTACACTTAGATGGGTACCAGGACACTCCAACATTACTGGAAACGAAGCAGCGGACGAACTTGCCAGAAAGGGCGCGGACACGCCCCTCGTTGGCCCGGAACCGTTTTGCGGAGTTACAAAACGAGAGGCATACTCTCTGCTAAACAATGTTGAAAAGATGAGGGCAATCGCAGAGTGGAAATCCGTAAAAGGAAACACACACTCGAAAGCTCTAATATTAGGGTTCAACAACAAAAACACTAAAGAGCTGTTAGGGCTCAAGAGGTACAAAGCCTGTGCGGTGGTCAGAATTCTGACTGGGCACTGCAAGTTGAACAAGCACATGTTTCTAGTGGGTAAGAAACAAGATGCAGCATGCAGGTTCTGCCAGGAAACAGAGGAAACTCCGATGCACATCCTCTGCTCCTGCGGACCACTAATGCACAAAAGAAGTATCCACCTCGGTAGGCACGAACTGCAACCCTGTGAGATACACAACATTACAGCCCAAAGAATTTGGAACTTTCTGGACTCAACGGGAATCAGTAATGAATTATAAAGGGCTGCCACAATAGATCACAACTGGTCGACCCGGCATCTTCACTAGCCCAAAACAACAATAATAAAATAGTGATAGTGTCACATTTTACCCTTTGGGTAGGGAACCCTAATAACGAGTCCATCGGTTTACTGTGGCCATCGATGTATGTCTCCATCAAATGCAATATTGTATGTGGTGTATAAATAGAGCAACCTTCACCCGCATCAACCATCTGCGTGGATCGCATCCTGTTAAATAAAAGTCAGTCGTCAGTTTAATGTGCCCCACGCTGTGTATGTCTCCGTTAAGTAGGTACATCATTGTACCTATTTTTGGCTGGACCAAATATTTTTGCACTTTTTGCTTGAATAAAATTTAATAAAAAAAAAAGTAGAATCACGATTTAATGCATTTTTTATAACAAATATCACGGAGGTAACCAATTAACCATTTCGTCACTAGCAACTCCTGCGATCGATTCTGTTTTAGGGAAAGCTTTATGTATTGGACGCGACTGTTGCATAGCGTCTGTTTTGATTACACTTTTCTCGGTTTTATGAATTATACTTGACTTTTAAGAAGTGCCGAGTATGCCAAAGCAAGAATCGGGCTTTCTCGAGGCTGCGGAATGGTGCTTTACTAGACGGCGTTTCAAGTTTCATACAAAATCGTTGCTTTTGTAAAACTTTTTTACACAAAAGCTGGCTGATGTCGAGCGCTTTATGAAAATGCATGAAACTTGACTTGACGAGTGTTTAAGTAGAACACCTTTACCGAGTCTCACCGCCGGTGTTGATCATATCCTTCGAGATAATTACGAATAAATCGGTTTGCTGCGAACCTCGGTGTATATGTCTCCACATAGTGCAACATTGTAGATGTATACATAGAGCTCCTTAACCCGCTCGCATTACCTGTGTAGATCACATCACTCAGAGCCTGTCGATTTAGTGTGGTCCACTATGTATATCTGCATCACATGCAACTTTGTATGTGTGCTGTGTATAAATAGAGCAACCTTCATCCACCACCTGCGTCGATCACATTCCGCGAGATTTCAGTCCACCGGTTTATTGTGGACAGTATGTCTCTTTACTCTCTTTCCTGTGCTCTGTGCAACAGGCCCTTACCATGACGTCTTAACGCGATTCAGTTGACGACCTAAACTGAGACGCTGCCATACAACTGAGCCTAAACTGAATCGCGTGAAGTCGTCATGGTAAGGGCCCTGTTGCACAGAGCACTGGAATAAGAGTAATGGTTCAACTACGGGTTCATTAGAAAGTGTGAAGTGCCTTCTACACAACATTCCTCCTGACGGTCCAAGGCCAGAAGGCCACCCTGATCTTAGAGTATGTGGTCCATTTGCCCAACTATCTGCTAACAGGGTCGGCAACACCTATCGGAAGGCTTGTTGCCGACCGTGACGACGGACCGACCGTGTCGCCGATCGTTGTTGTACTTTTTCTACTCCAGCACTTCTATCTGTCAATTAGATGACTGACAGCGATATAAAAAAAAAATATATTTTAACGTTGTCTACGGTATTGCATAAGAACGCTGCTGCTATGGATTTTTATACAATAATATTAGCACTGTTTTTTTTTAATTTCTATAGTGGGCATAAGAAATGTTCCGAATTCTGCCACCTTTAGAGATTTTGCTTTTTTCACTATTTTAGCTTTCGTAGAAAACTAGCGTATGCAACAGCTCATAATTGGTTCTTAAAACACGACTTTGTCTCGTTTTGTAACGGCGACCCTCAAGTTTTAAGAACCCTTATTATATCCCTGTTGCATAAACTACTATTATAGAGGACTACCTATGTATAATATAATATGTCTCCTCAAGTGCCACATTATAGTTAATATATAAATAGAGCAACCTTCACCCGCATGCACCACCTGCGTAGACGCATCCTGCGAGAAAAACGTGGGACAATGTCGTCCTGCTGTTACAATCGCTTACGTCGCTGGCGAGCGTTCGGCTCGAGCGAACCAGGGTGCGTAGACAAGATGCCAGATTGGCATTGCCAATCGCTTACGCTCCGTAGCGTAGTGTAGTTATCTCGCTTCCTTATTAGTGCGGAAAGATAGTTGCGTTTCGTTCGCTACTTAGCGTTACCGTTTGGCATCTTGTCTTACGCACCCAGGCGTATGGTAGGTATGCAAAACAAAATCGAAAAGGTTATTATAATGTCATGGATACCGTCTTTTTCTGATTGATTATTGAACAACATTCGTAAACATGCATTTGTTTCCATTTAACTACCTGTGTTTGTCTTTTGGCGTACTTTTTTATCACGTCGGTGGTAAACAAGTATATATAGTTAATTCAATGCACTCGGATTGACTCTTTAAAAACTAGAAGAGTGCTTATTTATTTAATTAAATAAAAAAATTAGTACTTTTTCGTTGATAAATCTCACTCGAAATTCACCAAATTATAGCAATAATCAGTTTTTTTTACTGCGTATATATTATTCCACGAAATAAATTAGTTATGGCTCCCTTACTGCCTAAATGTATCATATACATATATTTAACAGTTGGTTAAAATTATTTATACTTTCGTCATATATACATAGTCCTCCTCATCGTGTCCGACGACGGCGATCCTTACATTTTCCTCTATAGTAGGTACCTACCTATTAATGGGTAAAATAAATTCAGAGCCACTTCTTGCCGTTCATTGACCACAAATTTGGTGAACTTAGGAAAATAATTGTCAATGAAATATTAGGAAGATAGCAATTAGTACCTACTAAATACAACCTAACGATTGACCTTGGGTTTGTTAGAATTTCCTCGAATGTCTCGACGTTAAATGAGTGTTGTGAAGAATGAAAAGTAAATTACAGTCAGAGCGTTTCTTTCTTTAGCCCATTTTTTTATTCTGATGTTTTCTGTGATATTTATGTTATTTCTACTACACATACTACACATTTTCCACCCCAAGGAGGAAAATGTGTACTTTTTTTTCCTATTCTGTTACCATTTTCCATATGTATAATTTTTAAGTACCTTTGGGATAACAAAATAAAGAAAGTAACAAAAAGGTATCGAACTTCTTGGACACTGTTCATCTTTTGGGATGGAAAGAGCTCGTGACTTTGAGTAGAAACAACATTAGGTTGCAAAAAATATCACAATGCAAAATGGTCAAAAAAAAAATAACGCTCGTCGACGAAAAAAGGTTGGCTTGGCAATTGTGTTGGTTGGCTTCATAGAAGAGTCGGTTAGCGAAGTGCACACGCACTGCACCAGCGGAACTAGCAGATGCACCTCAAAAGTACCCATTAAAAACACCAACTAATAAAAACCTTCAAGCCGAAGGAATTTCGAACCTATCTTCATAATTATAAGGTCCATGTTTACATTGGACGAGGTAAAGTTAAGTTGGCGGGCGTGTTCTCAAAATAGGATCAAATTACAATGTATCCCGGATTGACGAAGTGTTGGCACTTAGCTAACAAGACTCGTTTAAAGATAACTCACACTAGGACGGGCCGGCACGTGGCCGGGCCGGACCGATCAGTCGGTTTCTACAGAAAACGTCACGTGAGCTCCGAAGGCTCCGGACGTGATTCATTCTATAGAAATTGATAGATCGTCCCGTCCCGTTCTAGTGTGAATCCTCCTTTAGCGAAGTGAGTAGGAGAGTATAACCAATGTAGTACGACCTATAAAGCTTAGGTATACATATCTTAATTGGAAATTGCGTGTGAAGGCAAAATCATGCGAATTGTGGTCAGAACAGAAAAAATAATTAAGCAAGGGTTACTCTTCTTCAAGTTAAGAAAGTAAGTAGGTAGTACTTTTTTTATAAAAAAATAACCAGTTGTTTTACATACATACTGACAGACAACATCACACAGATAAGTTAGATTTTTGGATCAAATTGTTTCGGTAACTGGTTCTTCTGTTAAGCTTATATTATATGTATAGACCATAATACGAACGAAACCATTGAAGGCAAGCCCATTACCGAGGCCAGATACCTATCGTTAACCATGATTAATCAGGCATCTGAATGTTACTGGTGACTGAGTCCTTCCTTCTTTTGTCATTGGAACAGTGCAGGGCGACATTGTCGCCTTTTAATTAGGATTTTATTACACTTTTAGTAAACTTAAAGTGGAAAGTGTACATTACCGTAAATAGCACTTAACACTTTAGTAGCCGGCTAACTCCCAGGCGTTGCTTTTATAAGAGAATAAGGCACAGAAAGTGTTACCTAAAAATAAAAATAGTATCACCTTTACGAAAAACTTTTGTTCCACATGCTTTCAATATCTTTGGCACTTCTGTAGTATTTTTAATTAACTTTTCAGTCTTTTCTAATAATACTAGAAACATGCGACACTATGACACTATGAATGGAGGCACTCTCAAAAAATAAAAAAGTAAATCCGCTTTAAAATAAAAACTGCGTACAAAATTTTTGGATCTGCTAAAAATCACGAATACTATCCCTACACACGAACGTTACAAAACACACCCAATTTTTAATTTTTTTTTTCAATAGTAGCCCTCGTACTCTGAGTAATTACTAAAGAATAAAGAAATACTGGAGGTTACACTTCTAAAAACTCCCTACAAAGGTATTATGCGATATTATGTCGTTAGCATTCGCAGATCGCCTGTTGGTACGTTTTTGATCGCAAACGCAAAGAATAACAGAACGAGTTAACGATTAGCCCCTCGGCGCAAGGCGCCATGCCGCTATGATTCGCTCACTATAAATAGGTGTGACACTATCTGTTTGTTTTGTATTTTCTTCGGACACTGCGATTAGTATACTCGTTGAAATGTACTTTAAAACGAATTAAATGTCGTAGAATGAAGTTAGTCTTCATTCGAAATTATACTCTGCTAGAACAAGTTTTGTAAAGGACTCGAAACGTCGAGATGCAGTAAGTTTTTCATTCCAACGTTTATTTTTAACTCCAAAAGCAGATAGATTGTACGCTATACAGAGTTTGTGGCTCACATAAAGAATGTACTGAACGATAGTCGATGATGAATCCCTCGACGGTGTCAACACAACATCGTTTTTTTTTTTAGATAGATAAAATCTTTATTCACACCCACAACATACATGGCATAAAGCACAAAAAAAAATTACAAAAAAGGACATGCATGCAATTTAAACAATAAAAAACAGAAGTACTTATTAATAACAAAAATAGCCATGTGTCGTGGCAGAGAATAGGCGCTAGCTCAGCATTATAATGCGGCTAGCCACATCGCTGGTATTCTGCCAGGACCTTTACAAACTAAAACTATAACTACCACGTGCAACGCTTAAAATTAAACAAATAAATAGAAACAATAAAATAAAGACAATGAGAAAAGTATTTGTGCTAAAAGTATGGAAGTGGAAAGTGTACTGTGAGTGTTTGAGTTTGAGTTTGATTTATATGGTTTGTGTGTGTCTGTGCGTACCGCGTTTATATATAGTATCGTGTCGTACTCGTATAGTATCGTTAGGCTACGCTTGCTCACTGTGTAATACTTAGTGTTACTTACTCGTTTTTTGAATGTTTCATGCCACATTACCAACGACTTCCCCTTGTTCTCCGTACATAACCAAGTTACATAACCAGCACTGGGAGAGGACAAATTATTCCTACTTCAAAGCCGTTTATTGCAGTAGGAATTTCCTTTCCTTGGAGTTGTCCAACGAACGTCATGTGCCGGTAACGTAAAAAGAATGAAGTGGTAGCAAAATAATGAGAACAAGCTAACGAATAACTACAAAAATGGCGTCCGTTCTGCCGAAAGTTAAATTTGCTTCATAAAATTTATAATCGTGGGTCGCGAGTCTTTAGAGGCCTCGCTGGTTATTTAAAAATTCGAAAAGTTTATGTTAGTGACCGTTAAATTTGAAAATCCGAAAATTACTGGTCCGCGGACAGGGGACTCCCCTTAACGCTCCGGACGGTGCGAGCTGGCGACCACGGCGTAAGGTGCTGGCGCAGCACAGGAAGGTCAGGAACGGAGAGGCTCGACGACCAGGCGTCGGGACGTCTGCCGGCGGCTACTTCGGCGCGCGCAGCAACCGGGCTCTCGCACTCCAGTCCGGAACTACACTTGCCTACATTGATAACTACGTATAAATTAAAGCAATACGCGTACAGTTACTAAATTTAAAAAACTGATGATTCTCAGGGAACAATAACGAGCTGCACCGTCACTGCTGGCAACGCGCGTAGCCTCCCCGCCTGATGTCCGAATCGAGTGTGGTTTTGAAATGAGATTGGTAAGTTCCTGCTACATAACCCGCTTTTGCATAATTTTGTTATTATTTTGTGTGAATATAATCCCAGTTAAGGATAATAAATTATAATAATAAAAAAATAGTTCGGTGCGAGGCATTCAAAATTCCTACTCATAAACCGGGTACTGTTGTAGGACTTATTTTTCTTTTTACATTACCGGCACATAACGTTGTTGTTGTTCAAGGAAAGGACAACACCTGGTTTTAAAGTAGGAATACTTTGTCCTCTCCCAGTGCTGGTTATGTAACTTGGTTATGCACGGAGAACAAGGGCGATTTTTGTTTAATATTGTTCTTCAAGGATCGTCAACAACATACATAATTTTCATTATAACATATATCCATATGTATCTGTCTATTATATATATCGTCGCCTAGTACCCACAACACAAGCCTTATTGAACTTACCGTGGGACTAGGTCGATTTGTGTAAGATTGTCCCATAATATTTATTTATTATTTATTATAACATAATAAATATAAAGTTTCGTTATACCTCCTATATCGCACCTTCATTCGTCGAACGTGAGTCATAATTAATTTTCATAAGTACCCTAATAGCTGGGGAGCGCTGTATTTAGGGCCCTAGTGTCAAACCAGACGGACCGGTGTGGCAACCGGTAACGATCGGTTACCGGGGTGACACAGGTGGTTCCCACGGAGGGTAACCGACTTTTGGGCAACGGTTGAGTTTAACCCCTAGTTACTAGACGAACGTGACAGCTGGTGTCAGATTTTTTTGTTTTTTTTATGATGGTTACAAACAAGCGTATAAACCTCATGATGGTTCTGGTTAACGCACATCGTAGTCGTAGAGCACGTAAATCAATAATTGTTACAAGTTCCCATTAAAATTTTGTATATTTGTCATAAGTCATAAATAGGTAGTACCTATGTAGGTACAGTCAGCCACGCAGCTATGAATACAGCCAAAGTGACCCTAATGCTCAGGCAATAAAGTAATTTTCACTCGTTTTTGGCACTTTGGCTGTATTCATGACTTTACTTACCATCAGTGCATCAAAAATATTCTCGACAAAGCCGGAGATACTAATTTTAGTTCGTTATGAGACGAAATAAAAGTCCTTATCTAGCTGAAACTTAGGCGGAGATAGATTTATATGTTTAAGTTCAATACAATGGAGGCGATTGTGTACTGTACTATTTCTCCTCTGCCAAAGGATTATGCAAAAAAAAAACCTATCATTGTATGGACTGATAAATCTAGCCGTAGCCGCACGAATAAAAATTTTGTACAGAAAATGTCAAACAAGTGCTCTCCGTTATCAATGCTCTAAGATTTATATGGACACCCAGTTCTGGCACCTACGTAGCTACGTTGCTGATTTATAAAGGTTAATTACAAATTAAACTCTTTTATAAAATTCAAAAGGGTGAACTTCCGTAATTTGAACAATCATTAATTATTCAGTCATTAAGCATACAGAATGGTAAATTAATAAAATTTACATTGTTGGACAAATCCATTAAATTCTATGTCATTTCGGCCGCGCCACGACAGTACCTACAATTATTATTTTAACAAATAATGAATGTCTTATTGAGATGACACTTGTCACAATCACAAAGCTAGAATGAAAACGCAAATATACATGGTGTCTTTAGCCATTTGACAATTTCAAAACGTACATAACAAGTATGCAAAGTTGGCGTTTTGAGGCTAAAGGTACAACAGTCTCGGTTATCGATAAGGTTCTACCGTCATAAATAATCACTTAGAAATCAACCTTATCAACAACCGACAATGTGGTACCTTTAGCCTGAAAAGGCCACATAAGTATTATAATAATCTGCGCAGTGGTTACGAAGAAATTATTATTTTGGAGCAGCCTGTATGCAACTAAAACCCATGAGGTAATAAATGCTCATAGGGTAGTATGAAACCTTCTTCGTCTTTTTTAATGTGGTTGTTCATTCAATTCAATTCATTATTTCACTTTATGTTATGTCACTTCTCTATTCATTTTGATTGTTGTCAAAAATTTCGTCATTGAAGAATTGACCTTCTGACGTCATCACGAGTCAAAAACACTACCAACAATAAATACAGTACGTTTATGCTGACGAATACAGGTCATAACTATCTATGTATACTTAAATCTTGAAAACTGCGCAACTGAGTTTTTTAATAGGTAGACTGATTCAAGAAGAAGGACTAAATATATGTATAATAATAAGCCGTGCAAAGCCGGGGCGGGTCGGTTTTATATAAATTTTTCATTAATTTGTGTACCTAGGTAAACATTTATTTACCCGTATCGATCGTTACTTGCCAGTCGGCGTTATATAAAGTATAGAGCATGCTCAATATAGAGAACGAACAGCTCAAACCGTTAATGGTAGAATACACTAAGAGAGCATTCATAAAACTCAACCCTTCGAGGGGTGAAAAGAGGGTTGAAATCTTTAACGACTTCTACGCAGATAAAGTTGTAGACAGAGACTAGTACATGTAGGTAAATAATATGTATGTATATTTAAGTAGGGAAGTCCTTTGATATAAACCTCAAATACTAAGTTTTGTATGGGAGTAACAGCGTGAGTTACTTATACCTAACTCTCGTAACTTTTCTCATTTCTCCCTATAACATTACTAATGTAAATTATTATCGTAATAACTAAGATAAAACACGTGTAGTGGCGTATTATTGCTTCGTCCTTCGCATCACACGTGTTTGCTGCCTAGCAACCATACAATCCACCCTTCTAGTTCAACCCTAATCATTTAAAATCACAGTACTGAGGAAGCTGAACTTTAGTCGACAACTGTATGTATACAACCTGTCAATTATATTTCCGTCTTATACCTTACCAATAAGGTTTAAATTTGCCTGCTTTAAAATAGGTTTGATTTAAACCGCTAGGGATGTTCGCTTTCGACAGTCGAGATAGATTTTGTTTTCTACTCTATTTCAAGTCTATAAAAGTTCAAATTTGAAAAACGTTTAAGTAGTTTCGTGACTAACAGTTAATTTGTTCCTTTGTGCTTCTTATACCTTTGTAATAAGGGTGATGTGATACGTGTGATGACCGGTAACACTACAAAATTTTACTGGGTACTTTCATGAATAATTCTTACGATTAGGGTTGCCAACCGTAGTGTACAAATTTGCGGTACATTCGGGGTCGACATGCGGGATTTGGCTACAAAATGCGGGACGCCTTCAACCGACTTATATAAGGTGTATCGGACTGTCAAGTGTCAACGTATTGAAAGGTACCTATACTAAATTACCTGGTTAACTTTCTTAAGAAGAAGAAATTTTTTCTATAGATACGAGTATTAAGCCGAGTTAGATCAAGTTTTTGCAATTAGTTTTTATAGTTATAATTTTTTTTATACCTACTAGAACAATTTTACATGTATACACAAAATTAAAAGATCATTTCAATTTAAATTAAATACTTTTCAAATTTTTATATGAAATACTTTTTCAATTTTATAGTTAGTTTTTGAATAATTCACCACTTTCTTATAACTGTTTTACCATTTTTAGCTCAGCGAGCTTCAAACATCTACTATCTTCGTAAAATCTGGTTTTCGTCCTTATTGCTATTTAATCTTAATAAAAAAAATGTTTTCTTGTTAAGTACCTATGCAATCTTTTATGGAGAAAATGAAACACTTTTGAACATTTTCACACAAAATTATTAAGTTTAAGAAATGTTAAGTTTGGTAAATTTTGGTAGAAATACACGAACAATAGCCAAGTTATCTGGCTAAACAGATACTTTTTACACAAATAAATAGACATTTGTAAAATTTTGTTCAAACTCTATACAAAATTTATAAATTGTGTATTCAGAGTTTTTTTTTTCTAAACATCACTTCAAATCACTCTAAATTTCGCTATAAAATATGCGGCGTGAAGTCGGCGTCGCTAGTACGCCTAGGTACGCTTGCAGAGCTGATGGTTAGCGGACATGTCGCTCTGCGCTTAGAGAATATTTATAATGATGAGAGACTGAGAGTACAGAGGAACGTGTAAGTAGTGGATATCGAGATATTGGGGTGACTGAGTAGCCCCTTTGTAGGTATACTCGTAGTTGTGATCCCTTGGTATGCCTATCGTTTGGTTACTGTACAGTCACGTCTATAAATATCTATACACTTTGAACTTATTACAGGGGAAGAAGGGTCAAAATTGAATAGAGATGCATAGAATTATATATGAAGCCGACCGTATCAATGTCGTATCTTGTGTCTTTTTTGCATATTACTTGTAGCATATACGTTTTAAAACAAACATTAAAAAGTATTTTGATATGAACTTAGCATTTACGAATATGCACCCATATTGCAAAAGAACCTATAGTTTCTGTTTTGCCTCATTAATAAAGCATTGTTACGAGTAAGAGTTGTAAGTAGTGAGCTAAATTACATCTTCTTAGATTAAATTTAATAAAAAATAGATTCACCGTCATGCACTGGCTCTGAGTCACATTAAAAACCGTTCTTTTTTGTGCTTATTATCCAGTATGGTCTAAAAACGGGACAATCGGCGTCCCGCGCGGCCTCTTTGCGGGACGCGTCGTCAAGACCCCCAGAAACGGGACGTCCCGCGTATAGCGGGACGGTTGGCAACCCTACTTACGATAGATAGATAGGTAGATGAAACTTTATTTAGTAACACTTACAACAACATATCATATTTAAAAACGTATTATTATTAAGCGTTACTGAAAAGGCATCCACTCAGCTTAATGTCAATAACGTGACTTTTCAGGACCTCGACGCTGTTCTTCCGTGGAAACCTTTAAAGCTTAGGTACGAAGCTTGTTGGTATTACCAGAACACTACTCTGGCAGGAGCGAGACGGACATACTGTCGAATGCCGCAGTCGCAATCGAATGCAACTCATGGTAAGCACATTGAACCGGTCTTCCGGACAAAAATACTAAAATTAAAGATGGCAAAATAATCACATACTCATACCATATACTTGCTTTTTTTTAATCATTATTATTCATCTTTTTCATACTTTAAAAGGTTTATAAATCATCGTTCCTAAATTCCGGCATAAATGGGCATTCGTATTGGAATTCTTAAAATAGGTACCCCTTTAGCGGGAAATGCAGTGAGTCAGACTGCGGGTTTGCCTCAACCTATTAATAGTGCCTTATACGTAGGTATGTACACCGGCTCACAAGGTGTAAAATACTTGCGATTCATTTTTTTAAGGACGTAATCAAGTACCTAACGAGTTTTGATTAGAATAACGTAGGAAAATACCCATGTAATTTTCCTAAATCATAGTAAACATAAAAACGCGTATTTATTTTATTTTTATTATACCTTGGTTTTTTAGAATTAAGTTTTTTTTTGTTTTTCCAATTATTTCAGTCATCTCTGGTAAATATTAAAATGAGATTAGAAATGCCAGTTTTTAATCGTCCTCCCAAAAATCGCATGACCACTATCGCACGAACTATCTAATCTTAAAAATCCGAAGTAACTACCTATAATCATAATACGGCGCTGATAATACCGGTGATCCCTTAAACGGATCACCGGTATTTTTGTTCCAGTACACGGAATCCTTAAAAACTCTTCAAAATTATGAATAAAAAACCCCTCAAATTAAAGATTTATCTTGGCTTTAAAACTTCCTTCCGATATCCGCTCACACGTTTTTGTATGAAAAAAAAAACATAAAAGTAATTGAGATCCAGAACAATATTTAATCGAGTGCTCAAAAAACAATATTTTTAAAATACTAAAGCGGATTAAGCCAACTCACAGCTTTAAACGAAAATAAACTTTATTTTCAGGTCATAAAGTTCTAGAAAGAACGGGATTGTTTTGTACTTAGTTCGTTATGGTTTGGTTTAAGCATGTTCATCCTGCGTATGGGAACAAAAAAGGGGGTAAAAAATTTAGAAATGTGAGGAGCGGAAGCTCGGAGCGGACGTGGCGACCGCAGCCTCCGAAATCGGCCCTTCAACGTGAGTTGAGGTACCTTGCGGATTATGCGTGCCTGGTAATGCGTGTTCATGTTAAAAATGCAAAAGTTTACATGTTGAATAAAGTAAGCTAGTTAGTTAACTGGGGTGATTTTTTGTCTGGCAATGCTCAAATATTTAAATAATCACTAGGTTATAGGTACCTACTGAAAAAGCCAAAATGCTGCTTGTTGGTATTTTGTGGAATAACTTATGGATCAACATTTTTTTTCGCGATTTCGGGTGTTGTTACCGAAATATATGTACGATTAATAAATAAGTCATATTTTAGTTTTCCGTTACGCAAGTTTAAAATATTCTTCGTCAATTTAAGTTCTCAATATTTCTCTCTTATGTAAAAGAAATAAGGCTGTCGATTATTTAGGGTGGACTTTGCTTTTAATAGTTGTAGGTATAGTCTCATTTTTATGAACTGAGCTCGTTTACTTACAAAGGCTTTAATATCAATACAATAGTATTAAATATCTACTTTTTTCTACTCCAGCACTTTTATCTGTGAACTAGATGACAGACAGCGATATTAAAAAAGTATACATTATAACGTTGTGTATGGTATTCTATAAGAACACTGCTTCTATGGATTTTCATATAAGTAATATATGAGCACTGTTGTTTTTTTTTTATTCCTATAGTGGCCTAGTGGGCACGAGGCACGACATCTTCCAGATTCTGCCACCTCTAGATTTTGCATTTTACGCTTATTTTGCTGTCGTAGAAAATCTAGCGTATGCAACAGCTCATAATTGGTTCTTAAAACTCTCGGGTCCGTGATAACAAAACTCGACTTCGTCTCGTTTTGTAACGGCGACCTTCAGGTTGAAGAACCCTTATTATATCACTGTTGCATGAACTACTATTGTTATCGTAAGCGCCAACTAGGTAGGTACTTACAGAAAAGGTTAAAAGTACATTCCACGCATATTGCATTTTATAGTATATCCCTTGCTGAATAAGAGAAAAAATTGTCTATTCATGGCATCGTATTGTCCTTTCTCTACTGAGCACATTTTTTTGAGTACCGAGCAAAAAATAATAATTCTCACATTTTGCATTTAGAGATAACAGGGCCCTTACCGTTTAGGACCTAAACTGAGTCGTTGCCATACAAAAAAAAGACGTCATGGTAAGGGCCCTGGGCCCTCGTTAAGATGTCATGGTAAGGTTATACATTTTTTTTTTACATTTTTATTAAATTAACTGTGTAGGTCATTAGCGTCTTATACACAGAGATTTGAGTACTTATGTTGCTATTCCGTTCTCTTTTTCTTCCTAGGAAGTCGTAGGCGACCATAATAAGCTGTCTTCTCTATCAATAGATAAGCTCATTAGTACGCGCACGTCCAGTAAGTCTACATCATATCAAACAACATTTTTTATAGATTGCCAAGAACATTCTAGCATTTATATTTCCGAACTGGCCGTGTTTGCGTCAGCAGTGGTGTTTACTCCACCGTAGAAAAATCCAAGCTGTCAAATTAAAATCTTCGAACCCACAAACGTTACCATTTTCACGTCGACAACCACCACCATGCTCCCACCACGCACACCGCACAGGCAACTGGTATCGGTATCGGCATCTTGGCACGCGATCCTCGAATTATCCGAGGTTGACGTCCCACTTGAGCGCGCAGACTAAACGACGTCAAGCGTCAAACACCATAAGCTGGTAATATCTAATATGTATGTCTAATTGGTGATTTCAATGGCCTCCTAGCCTAGTCGGTAGGTGCGGTTGGGTGTCATGTTGACCCATTGGCAATTGGAATAGGTACTTAAATGAAGACAACAAGAATAATAGAAAAGAGATAAGTGTTTGAGTTAAAGTTGCGATAAATAGTTGACAAACCACGAAACAAGAGAAGGTGAACATAAAATGGGAGGAAACGAATGATTTTTTTAATGGTTATATCAGTTACGATTTTTGATATTGAAATGCAGAGAATTTATAAATAAAACTTATTATTTGACGACCGGTTGGCGTAGTTGGTAATGACCCTGCTTGCTATACCGATGGTCCTGGGTTCGAATCCCGGTAAGGGCATTTATTTGTGTGATGAACACAGATATTAGTTCCTGAGTCATGGATGTTTTCTATGTATTTGTATATTATATATATCGTTGTCTGAGCACCCGTAACACAAGCCTTCTTGAGCTTACTGCGGGACTTAGTCAATTTGTGTAAGAATGTCCTAAAATATTTATTTATTATTATTTATTCACACATTCGAAACGGCCGGACGTCGTCGGCAGGTAAAATAGATTATACACGATTGTAAAGTAAAAGTTTAAGAAACGGAAAGTTTAAACGGAAGACTCAATAAATTAATACATTTTGACAGTCAATTATACCTACCTAAATAATGAATAACTTATCCAAATACAATTTTATTAGGTACATCCTCTATTTTTAAATTGAGCGTTAATGATATATGAATTTATAGCTGGGATGTTTGGTGGCAACTGGTTGAATAAAAAGCAATGAAGTCGTTATTATATATTTTTTGATTGAATGAATGAATGAATAAATGATTGATAAACAAGTATTGTATAATACAATTTATTGGTTTCATACAAAATAACAAAAATTATTATCTTTTATCTTTTATAATTTTATCCTTAATTCCTTAATTAATTCCTTTATAATTCCATAGCAACGTTTTTATAAAATTACCCAACTTATTTTTCACGATTTATTGGAGACTAATAAAAATGTCACATGATTCGTATATTTACAGAAATTGGAAAAATCTAAATTGACAGAGTAATTAAAAAAAGGTAAATGAGTTAAAAAATATTTGCAACGAGTTCAGGGGAAGTAAAAATAATTTAAATGTAATGGTATAAAATATGGATTTATCATTCGGTTATTCACTTATTCAAATTTAAAAAAATATACCATACCACTCCACTGCATTTACTTGTGCTAAAATGCCACCAGAATCCTAACCCTATTAATATGATTTATACAATATATGATACATTTTGTGGTATACCTATCGAATTTTTACACTTTCTCCATGCAAGTCAAGCCACGTTGGCTCGTGAAGACTGGTTTTGCCCGACTGCCCAAGAAGGTAACATTATAAAAAGAAATATCATAATAAGCGATTTTGCTTTCTGGTGCCAAAATACCGCAGTCAAGCTTTTAATCTTTATAAATCGACCTGTTATTCTTCAAATTGAGCGCGCAAAGTACCTAGCATTCTATTTTATCTACTAAAGAACAACGTAATCAAATGCAAATTTTGAGTCGTTTCTTCACGTTAGCTAGTACGATGTAAATGTAAGCGACGAATTTAGTCGACACATGTTATAGCATTAATTTTGAACAGAATCTTATTATTTCAAATTTGAGGAGTTCCCTCAGTTCCTCATGGATCCCATCATCAGAAATGGATTTTGAAAAAAACGGGACCAACCTGGAACTATCTACTTTCAGAAAACAAAAAAAAATTCAAATCGGTTCTGTAAAAATTCAGACGAATTGAGAACCTCCTCCTTTAGAAATATTGAAGTCGGTTGAAAATTTATAAATAACATTCAACTTTATTGTTGAATTATATAATCCCTAGGACTAAAGCTACTCTACATTTATTTATCATTTATTTATTTATCATTATTTATATATGTTAGGGCGTTTAAGAGCTAGGTAATTAAAACTTACGTTACAATTGAATTTGAAAATACTTTTAACAAAATAAGGCTAAGGCTAGAATTAAAATATAAATAATTTTGCTAAACTATTATTTTTAAGCAGAAACGTCTGCGGACGAGACCAAATTTCTCAGAAAGAAAGGAAAAATGGAGAAGTTCATGTCCTCGGGTGGGACTCGAACCCGCGACCCTGGGATACCAGCCCACCGCTCTGCTCCCCCCTAAGGCGCATACGAGGGATACAGTGGAGAAATTCGGTCTCAAATGTGGTCTCGGTAGCCCAGTTAGCAGAGCGGTGGGCTGGTATCCCAGAGTCGCGGGTTCGAGTACCGCCTGTGGTCATGAATTTTTCCACATTAACAGCATTATTATTTCTCAGAAAAAAGGATTTTCTGGAAATAATAATGCTGTTAATACTAAAATATTATAGAGAGCACAATTTTCTATTAATGAGTCAAAGAAATATACTTGTCACAAGTAAAAAATATAGTTTTATTGTGCTCAATAACATACATCTCCATGTTCTTGAAATTATGACTGTGCTGAGATATAACTGCTCACCATATCCACCCCTATATATCCGGCCGACTGTATTCCGCCTTAGGCCCTTTCGGGCCGGCCATCGACCCAGTTCGGCTGACCTTTGACCCCGTAAAGTTCAGCCGACGAGCAAAGTTCACAGTGCGCTGAAAATGTGCCTTAGAATGCACTGCGTCGGTTCTAGGAAGGTTTTATTAAGAGCTAGCCTTCGTCTGCGGCTTCGTCCGCGAAGTACGAGTAGGTAGTTACTAGTTAAACCTTTTCAACAAATTACAGATGTAATGAAAAATGTTTTCCCGTTCCCGTAAAAAAAGTTCACAGTGCGCTGAAAATGTGCCGTGGTGTGCACACCTCCGGTTCTAGGTTATTACAGATTAGTCTGCGCCCGTGACTTCGCCCGTGAAGTCGTTAAATCGTATCACTACGTTACAAATTATGTTCCTGTCAGATGAATTCGTTTTATTCAAAGTGCGCTGAAAATGTGTCATAGAATGCACTGCTCCCTTCTGGGAAGGTTTTATTACGGTAGAAGGAACTACTTCATTCACCCGAGACTTTATTTGGAGAATGCTTTTTGACGGTTTTTTATGGAATTTATTTGATGATTCTTTTATGAGCAAGGAGATGCCTCCCAAAAGGTCCCGTTAGATTTTATTTCTGATCTGACGATCCATAAGGAACAAGTGCACACTCCTCTATATTGTGCAAGTGGCCCTAAGTAAGCCGTATTCACCCTAACGCCGCCTACTGGCTTAGCGCCTACTACTAGAACCTGGCGTAGCACCCTAGTAACGGTCGAGAATGCTTGGGTCGCGCCGAACTACGATCACTAGATACAGGCTGGGTGACTAGCAAAGACACCAAGCGCGCAGTCCGGTCGAGACACGCCTTAAGTACCTACATAAGTAGTGTTGTACTTTCTCGACAACATTCTCCCTACTGAGTAATCGGAGGACGTTCTTGAGAATGGCACAACAACACCTAAGCTGTACAATAGGCTAGACGACAAAAAAAATCTAATTAGTCCGTCTGTTAGATTATTAAAAAATATACGATACGTATTTTTTCTTACGGAAATACAGGGCTTTAAAGTTTCGCGTGACGTCACACCTGAGTACAATTCTTACTCACAGGTGACGTCATCAGCCCCCACCACGGAACTTTGACGCTCTTCATATTCGTCAATTTTAGTTATCTTGAAAAAGGAAAAAATACATGTCTAATAATTTTTAATAATCTTTCTGACGGACTAATTAGAATAATAGTTTTTCAACCTAGTCATCATCCCTAAAACGGGAGATAGGTATTTGTTAATAGAACCGTATTATGTACTGCGATCGTTGTCACTCAATTGACATATCTTGCGATAACGTAGCAATCTGAATGCAGCAACGTTCTTTAAAAAAATTATCACGTGAATAACATGTAACAAGATACTGCAGCAGCACAAAGTGAAGCCATGTTTTAAAGTGCCCATTATAGTGGCGTCCCGTGTCAAAAGACATTGTTTTACCCATTAGATTGTTATACGTAAATGTGTCAATTTCCTTCACAAGTGAGTGCATCTCAGAATAGAAGGCGATTTTATAAAAGCATTACTGATCATAGGTTAGGTACTTGAATGTCTTTGTCGATATTTATTTGCGGAACAAAGCAGTGATGAGTCATAGTCTGTTAATTATGTTTCTATTTGTGCTCTTACATCAAGTATTTAAACAGAGCAAAATAACATCCATGGGCGACGATGACTGCTTCCCGTCCGGCAGCTCGTTTGCTCGTTTGTTACCTTTTTCATTTAAAAACTTGCAAACATAACAAGCCTTAATGACAGGTCTTAGATCACATAAAACCTTTGATGTTCTAATTAGGGGGTGTCCAAACTACGGCCTGGTTAATTAAGTCAAGCTAGCGTGCCTGCCATTTCCACCTGCGATTACATTCCATACAATTCACTAAGGACCTGAGGAACAGAGGTATCCAAACTTCATAATATTTAATTATAAACCAGGCATTTTCTGAACGTTTCTCTCAACACTTTAGCGAGCATAGATATGATATAGATCTATACAACGACATCATATGACGTCATCGCTCTAGCTAAGGCTAGATACTAGACGGTAGACAAGCCAGACACGCCGTCTGTCTGATCAATTAACGTTCTTATAGTAAAATATGTAAAATCATGAACTGTAAGGGTCCTTTGGAACATTTTCAGAAATCTTCACAATTTTCATATATGTTATATGGCGTAGGGAAAAGGGACGGGGCCCCTTTAACGTAAATAATCCACATCCCACTTCCAAATGACGTAGTAGTAGTAGGCAGTATCAGCATCGGCAGCAAGGGCAGAATGGTGCCGTTATACTTAGGGCTCATCATGCACAAATCACGTGAGGTTTTATTCGGTTATTTGTTGACCCCCCGCTCGATTGTCGGTTGTTGATAAGGTTGATTTCGAAGTGATTATTCATGACAGTAGAGCCTTATCGATAACCGACAATGTGGCTTTAGCCTGAAAACGCCACATATATCTGGCGAGTTTATTGTAAGACATTGCAATATTCTACTTAAGTATGCTTTAATACACTTCGTAAATGAAAGCGATGGCTATGGAAAAATAATTAAACTAGAGAAATAGCAAAATAGCAATAAGTATCGGTAATGTATCAGTAACGATTAATGAACTATCACTAACAATTAATTTATGCATTAATTTGATTCACCGATTACAAAACCTATTTCCGAAGCATGTTTTTTCTGTGTGCAAATATTGTTAATTCGAACCTGATTTGACAATTAGCCAACTGACAACGGACCCCTGAAAGCGAGTGGCTATGCACTTGGTGACATCATAGGTCGACAGATGAGTCGTTAACCGCCGCGACGCAGGCGACGCCGCGGCGCGACGCTAACCTTTTATTGCTTTGAGAACAGTGCGAAAGTACGCTATTTCGGTTTAAGGGAGGAAAGAATGCAATTATCTATTTAACTAGCAGGGGTATTCGACCTTAGTGTGTGCACATGTGGTATTTACTTTCTATGTTTGCATTTGATTCTATGATTGACCGAAGTGTTGAGGCGGTGTGACTCAAGGGGGTAATCCCAGTGAGGCATAGGTACCTATTGTAGGCAGAGATACGTACTCGTAAGTATAATACAGTCGACATCAGACATATACTTACAATTTTGCGCCTAAGTCCTTTACTGTAATGCGCTACAAACATATCTTTGACACTTTCAGTAAGTAGGTACTATCATTTGACCGATAACCTAATAGCTAATAGGGTAACTTAATAGAAATATGTACTGTGACGCACTTGTTACTGTTCTTTATTCACCGCAGTGATATAATGCAGTTGAGCTTTGCTTTGAAAACAGCTTCCCATTTTATTTATTTATTTATTTAAACTTTATTGCACAATTATATTAAAGTACAAATGGCGGACTTAACGCCTTTAGGCATTCTCTACCAGTCAACCATCGGGCTAAACCGAAACCGTTAGTCTGGTGCAGGATAGTAGAAAAAAGAGATGATAACCTAAGACATGTCAAACCTAATTAATAATATAATGTATATACTTACACATATACAAATATAAATATACCTATATATACCTAATATAAGTGTACCTAGAGCGAAACATCACGCAGACCCTTAAAGACGAATTTTTTCGAATAAATGCTTACGCAACTTGCTTTTAAACGAATATTTACTTTGAGCTTGTCTGATAGGCAGAGGGAGAGCATTCCACAGCTGAATTGCCTGGCAGGTGAATGAGTTGGACAAGAATCCAGTTTTGTGAGGGAGAACAGCAAGCATCAGGTTACGAGAAGTGCGAAGCATACAACCGGGACGGGGTGTTATAAATTCGAATTTAGTCTTGAGATAAGTGGGTGAAGTTGGGTCAAATAGAATTGAAAAAAGAGTCGATAAGATTCGCAATGACCTGCGTTCACGAATCGGGAGCCATTGAAGCTTACGGCGAAAAGCAGAAACATGGTCATATTTGCGAAGGTTAAAAATAAATCTGATACAATTGTTGAGAAGACGATCTAGTTTAGAGAGTGCCCATTTTGTATAGGTACAAAACAAAGCTTCGCTACAAGGCTATAGGCACGTACTCCGATAGTAAGTAATTACTTAGATTTGCATGAAGTTGCCTGTAATAAAGTGTTGTTTCTTAGTTCAGTTGAGGCCATAAATAAAAGTTTAAACAAACCTGTAAACCTTAGACACCTTATATGTTTAAGTAATAGGTACTGAGCAACTTTTAATAGTTTTAACTAAGAGACCAACCCCGCCCGAAACCGAGAAAAAGAATTGACTGTTTCATACATTTTGGTTGTGTTGTGTGAGAGGCATTTTGTATGGGAAAGGTATGTATTTAGCTTTACTCCTTATATATGCTTGCTATAAAAAAAATAGTTAATTTAGTGCCTACCCGATGTTTGATTGGGTTGAAATTTTAGTAACTTCTTTCGTAATTTGACGACAATGCAATAACAAAAATGCTAATAAAGATGCAGTTAGAAAGTGACTCAAGGAACTCCTCGAGGACAGAACGCAAGTATAAGTACCTAAGGGCACTTTAGATATAGACGTGCAAAGAGTGTGTATCTAAATTCGTTTTTTGCAGGTAGGTAAGTAATTATTGATCCACACACGCAAGCAGATTTTCTCATGTTTCCCTTTACTACAGAGAGCAAGTGGGAATTATCAAATTATATTTTGGTCATAAGGAGTAAAATTGGTATTTTGGTATTTTATGGAACTTTGCAATACATTAGATATCAGTACCTATACCTTATTTAGGCATGGATAAATTGTAATTGTTTGATAATGGACTAGTGGAATGTAGTGAAAACAAAACGAGAGGGGGCGAAAGAAAGTTTTATATTTAGGGACAACTGGGGAAACAAGGAAGTTGGTGTTAAATATGTAGACGAAAAGAATGATGTTAAAAAAACTGAAGTGTGTGAAGTGTGAAGGAAGTTACCTCTTGTCCAGGGAATACGTGGGACAGAATTGTTGATCGCCGTTGTAGACAAGTGTCCAAACAAATTTGCATTAAAAAATCCTTAAGTGATTACTTTGCTTGCAGAATGGTAAATTCTTAGTTTTTCTATTTTACAAGTTTCATCAGGTTTATTATATTTATGTGTATGTATGTATATTTAAAAATGTACGAGTATGTATTATACCTATATATTATTTATATTGAACCCTATATGTATAAAATTGTTTTGAATTGTGTAATTGATGTACTTATTTTGTTTTGTAAAACCACAGTTGATCTTGCACCGCCAACAAATGATGTGTTTTGTCCAAAGGTTGACTGGTAGAGAATGCCTTATAGCATTAAGTCCGCCTGTTGTACGTTTGTATTTTCTTTTGTGCAATAAAGATTAAATAAATAAATAAACAAAAATAAGATACTCGAGAATCTGTTACTATCCGGGGTTCGAACCAACCAAGAATTCATGATGTTGTAATATTTACTAATTTAGGTGTTTTTTGATCCAAAGGTTCATTAATCCGTAATTAAGCCGGAACTCAATAATAATTTTCAGCATTTTTCCATTAATTGTTGTGACGTGGCAAATTTTTTTAGATTCTCTATTAATCCCCAGAAACTCCAGAAACAACACTAATTCGCTCTCTAAGGATGAAAAATAAAAATAAAATAACAAAGTAGAAACTAGAAACCGCAAGATATTTACAGAATTATTTAACGGCTCTCCATGAGACAGGGAAAACGCTGGCTAGGTTTAGTTTATTCTGAACCTTGAGAAAGAAATTATGATATATTTTACATCTCGCGTTATTCACTAAGTTCCTGAGAATTGCATCTCAAACACAAAGACAACAATGGAGCGCTCCAGACAAAACAGCTAGTAAATTGGTACCAGTATCCTAACTTTCTCGCTGCAACGGTACATACCTACTACGGATCATTTAATACGGAAGAAATTTATAATAACAGGCAAGGGCGGTAAAGGAATTTAATTTATGTACCATTTAGTACATTGTTACAGTGACAATAACATCACTTCCCTAGCGGCCATAATATTGATTGATACCTGTGACAAGGTACGAAATAGTACCTACATAGATCAAATTCCTTGACTGTGTACGTGTTTCCCTGGATGAATTTAAAAAGACAACAGTTAGTGACCAGAACAATAAAAAAATACACTATCTAATCCTACCTTAAAAACTATTAAAGCCTAAACTATATGTACACACGTCCCTTATAACACTGCCACCTGGCAGGGTGCCCATAAGGCTGGCTGTATTGCCTCGCTGAATAGCTATGCCAATTCGTTGGGCGACGAACGAGCCAGCCCTACGGCCACCGGAGTACCGGATAAGCAAGTAATTTTTCCCTTCACTAGCTCGGAAAGCGCTGTTTTGTCCTTTAAAACGAGCGTGGAAAAACGCATTTTATCCACATGTGGGGCAAAGTAATCTAATTCCTGTCACTTACCACCGTCCAGTATAAGTGAGTCCTATATGCCCATAGTAAATATGCGCAATCGGAGGTCACACCTTAAATTGGTCAAGTCTTATCGCGCACTTGCGCAAAGAAAGTACCAGGAGCGTACTCTATGACACATTATGAAATATAATTTTGAATGATCTTTTCAAGATAACTTGTATGTGGATAAGATTTGTAATCGTATGTAGTCTTTATTTTCCTCGTGATAGTGAGGGGAAAAATGTTGTATTACACTCGGCGGCAAAGTTTGTTCAACTCTCGTGCCTTGAGACCCTCGTAAAGCTCAAGATTCCAGTTATTGAACCACTCGCTACGCTCGTGGCTCAATTTTTTGAGTCTTACGCTTGCTTAGGTCTCAATATAAGCCCGAGAGTTAAACAACAACTTTGCCCCCTTGTATAATAAATAACTATAGTGTTTTAAGCATCCTTTGTGCGGATGCCCTCGGTGGGCGAGTCCGACTCGCACTTGGCCGGTTTTTTTAATGTGCTTATGATTCTATTTTTTACGTTTCGATAAATGCTTGGTAATGGGGTTTTAAAAAAAGTAAGATGTCCCTAGTGTTGCAAGCATCCATAAGCTACGTACCATCGCTCATCACAGATAAGTGCCTACATTTGTTTCCCACCAAAGTGGTATAAACTTGTATACCACTATACATGGATTAGGTATAAAGAGCGTTTGTATAAAGTTAAAATACTGGTAACAGAATTGTAACCGCACCGGGGCGAGGCCGCCAGGTGAGCAACTTCGCAAGTTTTGCGACGAAGTGTTTGGCAGCAATTATTAGCTTCTACATTTTAATGTGCTCCGCGCATATTTACATTAAAATTGTTTATTTTTCCTAAACTGCAATCTGACATGTCAGACGAGTTCATTATGTTATGCCTGAAAGAAGTTTTCAATGACTTGCTCCTTATAAGTATGTTTTAGGAAATGCAAGATTGTGTCGTATTTTTATATTTAAAATATAAAAAAAATTTGTAACATTTAATATAAGAGCGGTTTAATAAATTATGCGGGTTTCATCGAAATTCCTTATAAAATCTTAAAATTGCAATAGATTATTACAAGTAAGTACCTAGGTACCTCTGCCTACATGAAAAATAAAAACAAGCTTACCTCCGAAGCCCCGTCACTTCGACAAT
Source organism: Lathronympha strigana (assembly GCA_949128165.1). Lineage (NCBI taxonomy): Eukaryota > Metazoa > Arthropoda > Insecta > Lepidoptera > Tortricidae > Lathronympha > Lathronympha strigana. The sequence goes on along the minus strand of OX421915.1, from coordinate 5,131,149 downwards.
GTGTCTTTGAAAGCCCTTGATTCAACTACGTGAGTGTTTTCAACGCGTAAGTATTGTGCGAGTTGATTAGGTAGGTCAAACTGCCCCATGGCTATTCACAATATAAAATGTTACCTACGTTTTATTTATATCGATTTTTATTAATAGTTCCATACCATTCCTCAATTTCATTAACACAACATATGACGCATCGGTGGCGCCCCATTGGACTCCACCCCTAAGCTTACTCGTACCATCGTCGCCAACACTGTTAGCTGGTCAATTCTAATCTCTATTCCAACGACTTAAAACCTACCAACGATCAGATAGAGGTGTTGCTGTTTGCACTACTATTAGATATTAGTCATACATTATACCTATTTTTTGTCGGTATAATCATTCGGTCAATAACTGCCTTAGGCTCAAACACCGAATACCTAGGAAAATGTGGGCTTATTTACTATGTCTAGGCAATTAGATAGTCTGTGGACTTGTTGGAGGCCAATTACACTTTAATAATCACGATAACAGGGCTAAGTCAAAGTTACATTTTTTTATTTAGAGACACTTGAGACAGTCAATATGTATATAGTTTGCATGTCGCACCCCGACATGCGAACCCCCAAGAAAACACTGACAAGAGTAATAATTAAATTATATAAAATAAAATTGCTTACCATTATGTTATGCAGACGTCAGATTTTATTCTCCATAACCCAGTATTTAGTCCACCACTTTCACCTAATAGTCCAGTATATTTTTGATTCCATTAAAATTGGCGGGTGCTGCCTCTGCGTGCGTCCCATGACTCGGGCAGGTTCAACACCCGCTCGGTGTACCCCTTACATTTCATTAAATTGTCGAAAGGGCTCTGCGTGTTGGCTTCGGCTCCACGTACGCCTCCTAAAGGTCCGGAACACCATTGTTCCGTGATGGGAAAACCATATTATATGATATCCCGAGAATGGTTAAGGAAACCTTTGAAAATCCCAAGTATATCGGGAGCTCAAATAAAACAAAAAACCGTGGTAAGAACCCGTGTTCAATAATTAAAATGTCAACAAACCACGATAGTTTAAAACCCGTCAAGAGCATGTCGGGCCATGCTCAGTGTAGGGTTCCGTATTTTACCGTCCGTCACAATAGTGAACTTAAAAAGGGTTTTAATAGATATCATGCCCATAACAATAAAAAAGGGCAGCTTTTTCTTACGATTTACACGCCCTATTGAAACGATACGTTGTGTTTTTTTTTAAATAGCTTAACTGACCAAGTTCAAAAATATTTTCCTTGTAAGTCTTCATAAAGCTCTATTTTTATGTTTTTTTTTTTCATATTTCATGGACTTGCTAGTTCCGATAATATTCACTTTATCAAAAAATGTTTTTAGCAAACCCATATTCTTTTTCAAATACCAATCCAATGATACCTCACAATTCAGGGTTAAAATGAAACAAAAAATCACCCCCCCACTTTACGTGTATGGGAGGTACCATATGAATAAAAGTCTTTTATTCTACCACTTTGTTGGCATAATTGATATGTATTTCCTATTCATATCAAATTACAGCTTTCTGGTACCAACGTTCACTGAGCTAAGCCGCAGACGGACGGACAGACAGACATGGCGAAACTATAAGGGTTCCTAATGGACTACGGAACCCTAAAAAGTGTATATTATATAACCCCTATAAACCAAGTAGGTACACTAGCAATACTTCCGTTGATTGCTGCCATTTGAACTATTTGAAGGTACAGTAGTACGACTCCGGATAATTCAACCAACCGTTTTAGCGACGTAGATATAGGCATGTGGTTGGTTTTCATACTAGCGACTATGAAAGTACATCTGTTTAGTACGACTGCTTATATCGACAGCCCGCTTTTAACGACGGGATTTCACACGAAATTGTTCGGTTACAACGATGACGAGCATTGTAACCGAACAATACACACAAGATAGAACCTTGTTTTAAGTAGATGTTTTTAAACCTAAACGCGTAAGGGTTTCATTCGTCTCGTGAAATTAATATTCTCATTTTCGATTGTTCTGTGAGTTACATTGAACCATTATGAATTATAATGCATGTGTGATTATTAAAATAGATAAACAACATTAAAATTGCCAGTTCGTTTAGTACGACTTCCGGTTAGTACGACATGATATCGCCAGTCCCTTGGACGTCGTTATAACTGGATTCTACTGCATGTATGTATATTACAGTTGAAGATACTGGTAATATACGACGAAACGGACAAGGGAACTATAGATAGCGCTGTTACGAGTATAAGTTGGTAAGATGACGTTATTCAATTTTTTCCTACATTTAGGAATAAACAAAACCTCGCCACAAGTACCAAGGCTATTCGTACTCTCCATTTTACTCATTCCAATTAATAATGTCAACACCTAAGGTGTGAATATTTATTTATTTCTCAGGACATCGTTCCCACGCATTACAGGCTGCCTTTTTATACAAGAAAGAGAAAATGATATTCAAACGGAATTACAATAAGATATTTTGGAAATTATATCATAAGTAGCTATTTCTTATTTTCATTGATTCGTCTTTGAATACGTCAAGCCTCCTACAGCGCTGCCGAGAGGCCCCTGGCCGACCGAGAAAACCAACAATTACTTACACAATGTCTTTCTGAAACTGCCTCCATTATTGCAAAACGATCCTTACGATATACATACTTAAATTCAAAATCGAAAACAGGATAAGATACGATGTGGGTTCCCAAAAAATAAGCGATAAATTTCGATATTCTGCCAGTCATCAAAAAGCTGTCAATAGGCATCCCCTAACAGCTAATTGTTTATTTAAATAGCAACCCAATAAGTACACAATAGGGCTCATTTTCCTGCGCCCCGCGCCGCGCCTCGGCCAATTTTCCCCCGTGTTTACTTTGTACCGTAATCCTGGAGAATCACGTACTTCCCATTCATTTATATATTTAGAAAATGGCAAACAAAGGTGATGGATTGGCGTGTTAAAAGAACAATAAAATTTAGTTTCACTGTACCAGTTTTCTTAATCTTATACAGTTGCCTGGCAAGAACTAGAGCTTTGTTATTATTTTTCATAAGTGACTTCATCCCCTCAAAACATTTCTATTTTCTATTTCGTACGATACCTAATACATACATTATGAGTAACATCAGAAACTAACAGGTTTCTCCTAAAAGCTATAGACGCACGCATCTACTTATATCTCGCATTCATTCGAAACATTAGGTAAGTACTCGTACATTGAGCATATTGTATGACCAGCCGCAGACGGGCTGAACAAACACCTATGTAGCTACAACCAATCATTTACCTAGCCCAGACTATGCCTACACCAGTATCAGTCATTGTTGCGTTCGGCGATGATAACAAAACAAACAATACTCCGCGCTCACGACAACACTGCACACAGATAACCAATTCACGACTTCCAACGTGAGCGCTGGAAATGGAACACCAGTTTCCCACACAGTTGCGATTCACGCACACTAGAGAAACGGCCGGGTAAATCTCCCACACTACTGGACCGGCCACTCTAACCTGAGCTGCCACCCCTATTTTAGTCTGTATTGCTACAAGAGAATATCAAAGTCGAATCCGGAGCTCTGTATACAGTGGTCGTTAGGTCGGGCGATAGGAGCTGCGCGCACACTGGCGCACATAGGTAGATTTCCCGGGCCGGGCGTAGTACTAGAGACACATTGATCCAGAGGCGGCGGCACAGCGTCTGGCAACATCGATTGTGCAGTTTCCTGCAACCGGCCGTTGCTTGGCAACCGCCCACCTCGCCTGCACCACCCCTCGAATACTCAGCTTTATTAGAATTTTATTTGCCTTACGTAATTAGTTTGTTAAACAGAAAAGTTACGTTATGAAAGGTTACGTTGCGTTATTGCGGCTTTGTGCTTATATTTACGAGAGGGGATGAAGTTTTTCTGAGTTTTCTATGGTTTTTGTTGCCTTTGAGGCACAAAGGGCGGGCCGGTCGTAATTAGGATTTCGTAATCTTGATAATGCAAGTCAATGTCAGTAGTGGTTAGAGTACCTACGGGGCTTTTTTATTTTGTTAAATAAGTACCTACGGCTAAACAACCACATTTGACTCAAATTAGTGTATAATACCCGAGTTACAAATATCGGATAGTGACTACTATAGGAATATCAGAAATTATGAGGTTTGAGTCAAAATATTAATAAATGCTGCATTGAATAAATGCTGTTTAACAGTATGACTAGATTTAAAATCTCATGGAGGCTAGGCTATCCCAAATAGATATGAGCGCCGCGCCGGCGCGCCGCCGCCGCCGGTAAAAAATCTCGCGCCGCCGCCGCCGACGCCACCAGCGGCGTGGAATCGGCGTGACCTTGATGAGGCATGCCGAAATTACACTTATTTTGGAACCTTAAAAATTAAATGTTTTTAATAGCTAAAATCGTTGTAAATGCCGCCTTCCGATATGTTTTGACGGATATTATGTTTATAATATTTAATTAGTAGGTACATAGTAAAACCAACTTTTTTCCCGACGATATTTTTTATATACGATGATTTTTAATCAGTGATCAGGTACTATTTTTTCTAACTCAGTATGATGGAAATCACGTTTAAGTCGAAATTACACATCATCATCATCATCATCATCATATCAGCCATAAGACGTCCACTGCTGAACATAGGCCCCCCCTTTGGACCTCCATATGTACCGGTTGGAAGCGACTTGCATCCAGCGTCTCCCGGCGACCTTCATAAGGTCATCTGTCCATCTTGTGGGTGGACGTCCTACGCTGCGTTTGCCAAGCCGTGGTCTCCACTCAAGCACTTTTCGACCACATCAGCCATCTGCTCTGCGTGCAATGTGGCCTGCCCATTGCCACTTCAGCTTGCTAATCCGAAGGGCTATGTCGGTGACTTTAGTTCGTCTACGGATCTCCTCATTTCTGATTCGATCACGTAGAGAAACTCCGAGCATAGCCCTCTCCATAGCTCGGAGCGACTTTGAGTTTTGAGATGAAGCTGATTGTGAAGGACCACGTTTCGGCTCCGTGTCCGTAAGTCATCACTGGTAACACACATTGATTGAAAACTTTCGTCTTGAGGCACTGAGGTATGTCGGACGAAAAGACATTGCGTAGTTTTCCGAACGCTGCCCAACCGAGTTGGATTCGGCGGTTGACCTCTTTCTCGAAGTTGCACCTACCTAATTAGATTACTTGTCCTAGGTAGATGTACGAGTCAACAACTTCGAGAACCGAGCTTTCAACAGAGACTGGAATAGGCCTAACATTGGCATTTGATAATTTTAGTCTTGTCCATGTTCATTTTCAAGCCTACCCGTTGAGAAACTTGGTTGAGGTCATCGAGCATCGTGCTGAGTTGTTCCATCGACTTTGCCATGACTACAATGTCTTCGACAAATCGAAGATGAGTGATGTATTCGCCGTTTATGTTGATGCCAAGTCCTTGCCATTCTAGAAGCTTGAAGGCGTCTTCCATTGCTGCAGTAAACAGTTTCGAAGAGATAACGTCTCCCTGCCTTACGCCTCTTCGCAACGGAATCGCCTTCGTGCTCTGCTCCTGTACTCGAACCGACATTGTGGCGTTACTATACAAACACTTCAACACTTCGATGTACCGATAGTCAATATGGCATCGCTGAAGAGACTCAAGCACTGCCCATATTTCCACCGAATCGAAGGCTTTCTCATAGTCCACAAACGCTAAGCATAGTGGCAAGTTATACTCTTCGGTTTTCTGTATAATTTTCCGTAGCGTATGGATGTGGTCTATGGTACTATAGCCTCTTCGGAATCCGGCTTGTTCAGAAGCCATCAAGTTTGTTCGAGACGATTCGTGATGACCTTTGAAAACAGTTTATAAACATGGCTCAGAAGCGTGATGGGTCTGTAGTTCTTCAAAAGGCGTCACCTTTTTTGAAGAACAGCACCACCTCGCCTCTGTTCCATGCTTCAGGCGTTTTGCCCTCGGACAAGACGGAATTAAAGAGCTTCTGGAAGACTTTAAGTACCGGTGTTCCACCCGCTCTCAGAAGCTCTGTGGTGATTCCGTCATTGCCCAACGCCTTGTTGTTCTTAAGCTGCTTTAGGGCCTTCCTAATCTCGTACAAACTGATGTCCGGGATATCTTCGGTGTAGTATCGGGATAGCCTGGCTCTTGGGTCTCCTACCAAGCTGTCAACGGGCTTTGCGACCGAAGTGTATAACTGTCCATAGAACCTCTCGATCTCACCTAAAACCTCTGCTTTTGTTGACGCTATGCTGCCGTCTTCCCGTTTTATTTTTGTCAGCTGGCTTTGCCCAAAAGACTTGTCCTTTGCGAACACTTTGGAGCCTTGGTTTCGCTTAATAGTCTCTTTAACACGGTTAGTATTAAAGAGACGCAGATCATGTCGCAAGTACTTAGATATACGTCTGTTGAGCTACCTATATGACTTAGCGTCATCCGGAGACTGCAGCTGTGGTGAGCGTCTTGTAGCCATGTTGTTAAGATTTGCTCGGTCAATTTCTGAGGTCTATTTTAACGGCGGGGCCTAAAAAACTTGGACCCTACCACGTGGACAGTTTCCACTAGCCCGTCGTTAATCTCGTCAACTGAAACCAAGTTCTCTAGGCAAGAAAAGCGGTTACAGAGCTCGATACCTCCAGTTGAAAGCTTTCGGGGTTTTGAATGTGGGCTTGAGTGGGTCGGAGCGTAGACTTCATCAGGCTGGACCTTTCAAGTTTAATATTTATATTCAGTGAGCCCCTGATCATTCGGTGATCACTACTGGTTTTTATCCTGTTGATCACAGAAACATCACTGAATATACGTTTCTTGTCGGTCATGATGAAGTCTATCTCGTTTCTCGTGGAACCATCAAGACTCATCCAGGTCCATTTCCTTTGGGGTGACTTCTGGAAGAAAGAGTTTATCATAAAGAGTTCCTCTCTCTCCAGAAAGTCGGCCAGCCTCTGTCCCCTAGGGTTCCGTTGCCCATAACCTAATTGCCCCACTTTTAACTCATCACCACCTTTCTTGTCCAACTTAGCGTTGAAGCGAAATTACACGGATTTTTTTAAATCATAATTTTAATTTTGAGATAAATTTTATCCTTAAATGGTCTCTTTCCATATTTATACATATGGTATGGTACTGCCCTCGTAGTGAAGAATGCAGTAATTGCAAAAACATCATTTCGAGAAAAACTTGATTTAAGGTTTTCTTTAAAACTGAACGTCTAGCGAGACGAAATAATAATATTGTGGGTTTTATAAAACTGTTATACAATATTTTCCATGATATTATAAAGTTAAAAGTTAGAATATATGAACACATTCGATTTTTAAGTCGATTACTGCAACTTATCTTTGCATGTTTTTTGCTACACGCGATACATGCTAAATAAGTATGCAGTATACGCGGCGAATACTGCATTTATATCTAGACTACATACATTACTGCATTTCATACTTGAATGGCAGTTAAACTCAAAATAAGTTTTCAAAGAAGGAATGCAGATTAACTTTGTGTCAGAAACTATATGGCACATACTATTAAAAAAATACATTAAAATGTGCCCAATTACAAAGAAAAAGTAGGTGTCAAGATCAGAAGATAGAAGAGAAAAAAATTGCAATTCATAAAACTTTGCACCACTAAAACAAGTAAAGTAACTCCACGGTTGAATGACGATCTAATATTGAGCGACTAATGATACTTGCAGTATTGACCTATGCGACACGCCGACCCTTTCGTTATACTAGGCTAAAACGCAGCAATAGCACGTACTGTGGTTCAGCCTAGTTTAGCGTTGTAGATATTTTTCACTCTGTTTCGTGTAAAATGCAGTAATCGACCGAATACTGCATTTCTTTTTAGCACGAGTTTAATGCTGCATTTTAACCTAGTATTTCAAAAATATTTTGATCAAATGCTGCATTTTTACTTAATAAAAATCTATGTTCTGTACATTTAAAAATTATGAAAAAAATATACATATATAGATATTGATTCACAGGCTTCATTTTTCGAAAAAAGTCAAAATCTTAATTTTGTCGATTACTGCGCTCTTCACTACGAGGGCAGGGTAGACGCACTGATACGACAAAGCGCCTGGACTACACAGTGGAACGACAACCAGCCCTTTTACCGTATGTAAAGGGAGTGTCAGATAAGGTTGTTTAAGATTTTAAAGAAGTTCTCGGTGAAAACTATCTTCATCCCCTACAGAAAACTGTCACAACATTAACGAACGCCGAAGGACAGTTTCTCACTTGAACATCCAGAAGTTTACAAAATTTTGTAAAGAAGCACATACAAGCGTCGAAGATTCTCCTCTCAATTACTCAAAGGTTAGCTGGAAGAGATCCCTTATAGGGATAAGCTCGCCTTTGTACCTTTGTTCTTATCAAAATGTTTATTTTTACTATATTTGTGTACAATAAAGTGCTTACAAACAAACAAACAAACAAACAAGCAAAATAATGAACCCAGAAAATCGGCAGTTGCCGAACATCTTTTGGAGGCAGGAACAAATTACTGGATTGAGTGACATTATTTGACATTCGAATTTGTAAAATACTCAATTATTTTACGCATAATTAAAGAAATTTGTGATATTATAACGTAATTTATGTTATTTATAAAAAGTTGTGGTTTTATTACTTTTAATCCTATAGACAAGTGGTTTCAAGGCCACGCCGCCGATTCGCCGCCGCCGCCGATTGATTTTGACCGGCGCGCCGCCGCCGACTATTTGGCCATCGGCGCTCATAATCCCAAAGCCTACTTGGAAACCATAAGCCTGATAGATTAGAAATTGTAAAACCCCTGCAAAATAATTAATACAAAATATATGAAACTATATTTTTGGATAAATGTTTTTCTAAACATTACAACCACATACCAATTAGTTTATCGATTCAATTTCTCGTCGATAAGTTGTATAAATATCATACTGAATTAATTTAACCCTGTTTCTTATCGTATAAATAATTTTGTGTCGCTTCAGACCCGGCGCCACCCTCGGCGGTATAATCCCCAGCTTTCATGTTTGAAAACCGACTCCATTGATAGCCCTCCACTTTAATTGGCTGCCATTTAAGACCTGTGTTTAGGCTTCTAATTGTCCTTAATGAGGGAAACAGTTTATAACGAAGTTTTAAGCCAATCAGATCAAGCTTTGACTTTGCAAAGTTAGGGAATGACAGGGTTGTTCGAACTTTAAATATTTCGTAAAATTGCAATTAATGCCAATTTTGTGACACAAACATCTAGTTTAAATAAATAAATACCTACCACTTTTAAACCTCTATTAAAAACATATATAAGGTTACTCACAAAATAGCTCGACATATTTCGGATCGATTTGTGAATAACAACCGGCGCGAGCGCTTGTCATGAATAAGGGCCACGAATCGATCCGAAACACTGTCGAGCTATTTTCCACTTTATAGACTTGAGTAACCCTGTATAAGTATTTTAATGTGTCTGATACTCACGGGGGTTTTCTATTTAAACACTTACACTTAACACATATACTATTATTATTTTCTTAGAGTTGTCCCGGCTTTACGAGTATGCCGCTACTCAAGGGAGCCTGGAGTCCAATCTAAAAGAAACATAATCTTTCTAAAATGTCTAATCTCAAGAAACACTAATTTAAATATTTTGATACAATCGCATACCTATACCTACTGTCGATTATAAGAGTAAGCGCCACTTGCGTCAACCAGGGTAGCCAACTTACCTGGAGTTAACTGTCAAATGAATACGTTAGAAACGCTTTTCTCGGGGTTACTTTACTACCCCGGTTGGTGAAAGCAGTCTTAAGAGTAAGAGTATTTTAAGCTATTGCATAGCTTCTATCGCGGGCCTTGAGCGCGGGGACCGAATCCAGAAATTCCGTAACGAAAAAAAACCTGACGCTCCCCACTCCGACGGACCGAAACCGACTTTATTCACTTTGTTACAAAGTTCTTTATCGGGGAAAGGATATATCTCCATACGAATGTCGCTAAGTGTCATATTCTATACAAAATATTGAGGACAGTAGCCCTTATTACCAGAGATACGGCGATGTCAAACGTCAAAATAAACACTATTATTTTTTCCCGCCAGAATCAAATATGTTAAATCGATTTTGTAATCGATGCATAATATACTGGCTGGATCGAATTAAAGGCAAAAGGCGCCTAATTTTTTATTTAGACTGCGAATCGTTTTGTTTTTTTAATCGATATCTTAGTGCAAATGCAAAGTCGTACTAAGTACCATTTTAAATTTGTGAATTTAGCACGTTAGTGCACAACGGAATAAAGTGGAAATTTCATTGGCATAAGAAATATTAGTACCTACAAAGAAGTAGAGTATCGAAATATGCCTTTGTCTTGTTTATCAAATATTTTCTATTGGTATATTAGATTTGTTCCTTATTGTGATAATCACAAAGGTGACATTGCTGCGTGCTGTAAATATTGTTCGAAGACGATGATCACCGTATGTTGTTCGCCTATAAAAAAGCTCTCTTTCACTGCAGACGAAAATGTACCCAAATTTATTTTAAGTTTGTATTGTTCAGTAGTGTCATAAACAAACAGAAATTAAACTTAAGTACATATTTGTCACTACTGACGAAAGTGCACAAAAAATACATAACTGTGTTTTTAGGAAATTAGTTGAAAAGTGACCAATGTGCCGGGATCCATTAAATCTATGTAAATATGATATGTTTAATGCTGTCATAAATTTGATTTGATAATAAATAAAATCCCACTAATATTATAAGCGAAGAAATTATAGAGGGTTTTTGAAAGTTGCAATAGAGTATTAAATTTAGTAAATTGGAAGTTGTATTTATGCAATGTGATTTAAAAATGTCGATAGCGTGATGTAAAACATTTGCAATTAATGCAAACTTCATACGTTTCAAATACTTTAAACGTGTACTACTACGTGATTTCCCGTTTAAGAAGCATATTACGGTAAATTTAAGTTGATTAATTCCAACAGTTATTAATAATGTTCAAAAATCCAAAAAATATTTTAATTCAGGTACACTGGCGCCATCTATTTGCTTAGAAATGAAGTAAGTGAATATGCCACGACAAATTCATGGTTTTATGGCAATATTTTGCTAATCAGCAGAACTTATTTTAAATAAAATTGTGCCACATTTAATACGTTTATCGGAAGAAATGGGCACAAAGGCATAAAAGGTACATTTTCCCGTTCATATTATGTTTATTACACTGCCATCTATATATTACACGTAGAACTACTTAAGAGCTGTAGGTATCTAACTGTTTCGTTCTAAGGAAACATACTAAGCCGCGAAGTCTTCTAGATTTGTTTGATGGCGCTGTTAACAGTTTAGTAGGTTTTGTCAAACAAAATCTATGAAATGAAATGGGTAACCTAATGGTATAAATTGAATATACTGAAAAATTAATCACAGCCAGTTACTTAAAAACTGAATTACATATAAAAAAACCCAAACACAAGTCTTATTATAATAACCCGTATTTCGCCATTCTTGGTGCAAAAGAGCCCAGAACACTAGCGGCATTTCCATGCTGGATGGCTACGGACAACCTTGGATCGGGCTCCTCTCCCTTTTGTCTGAGTCGACGGCTCATCACGGGTCATGCAGAACAATTTGGGTTCCCCCAAAGCAGCCCGCAGTCTCCACTACCAAAGGTATGAACATGTATTGTATCCATGTCCTACAGACCTAAGTTGGTTATCCACGAATGTCATCTGATAGTGAAAATGCTATAAGTTCATGAAAAGACAAGTTGCATGGATAGCGCGACGGTGATTGCTGTCAAATGTGAGTAACTGTATAGAATTATCAGAAATTTACACACAAATGTAACAATGTGTTGGCCTATTACGTAAGTATCCCGCTATCCGTTTGGGATGTTATCTTAGAAGGGAGCGCACACTAATGCCGCTTCGCCGCCGCTAAAGTTTCGGCAGAGGGCTCCTGCCACGTGGGAAGTGCGAGTAATATGGGTAGTCGAAAATGTGCTGACGCATGTAGCATCCCACACCAAACACCGCCCCGTCTCCCATAGCACCAGCGTCACTCCATCTTGCTATCACTGCGCCTAAACTCAGTGGCTCCAGAACGGAATGAACAGCCGCTGACTGACAGACCTCAGGACAATATCATTGAGGCTATAGTGACAAATACGCGGAATCCAACCACTACAAAGAAGGCAACTCAATGTATAATATGGCTAAGCTTAGATTTTTTCGTATGATTACTATACTTAAAAGGCTAAAAATTACTGAATATGCACAACTTGATGGATTAGGATGGCACTTATTACAGTTCTATCTATATGCCACTAATCGAACTAGGTATCGCCTATATCCTCCTTAAATTGATTTGATTAAAATTATTTTAACTTTGCGCAAAAACATTCTTAGATCATGTCGTTAGATTTAGATACATTTTACTTGGCATCTATTTTATTTTTGTTGTCAAGCAAACTGATGTTGCGTTAGTGAAGCAGTCACAAAACCAGAGCACGGTTTCTTCAATTAAATTTTGGACAAATTTCCATGCTATGCTAAATTGTAAAGATGAACTCTTATCTGTTACCATTTCAAAGTAAATTAAAAACGCTGAACGGATTAAGGTGAAATTTGGTATAGGGATGTTTTGACTCCTAGGAAAGGACAGGATAGTTTTTGTTACGGAAATCATCCTATATAGAGGTGCAAAGCGGAAAGAAAGCAAGTGAAATAGTCAATTCAATACTGTGCATTGCACTTTTTTACAGTAGTTTTGTTTTTATCTTATGTTGAGTAGGTACATGCGAATAAAGGCCTATGCCGAACCTATCATAGGATCGTCCTTGGATAAGACATATATACTTACCTACTACCTAATGAAAGTTTATATGCGCGACGTAATTATTTTGGTATCCTCGCAATGTTTTTCTTCACTGGGAAGTAAGTTGTAATCAGGTATCGAATGGCATTCCATGGGTTAAATTCAGTGAGCTTAAGACATTGTTTTAAACTGTGATCAAAAACACTCGGCCTTGATTACTTATTTAATTAAAAGATACGAGTAATTTATGTAAACTTGGACGTACTTTTTACCATATCTACAAAGTATTCCAACCACTGAAAGATTAATATGTGGTAGATACAAAGAGACATACAGCTGTACAAAAATGCTGCTGATTCGATTAAATGCGTAATCGGTATCGTATTGTGATAAGCAGAAAAAAATAACAAAAAATGTTTGTCAAAAAAACATTCAGTCCTATTTTTTCTAAATCAGATTACAATATTGATCACCAGCATTTTTGGTATATCCTGAATTATTAACGAGAAAAAATAATAACAGGTTACTGTAGTTGCAAGTTAGTTATTTGTTTTATACGGCCCCGGAATTTAATTAGCAATTTACAGTTCAAGTCAATTTGGTCTTTAATACTTATGCTAATAAAAATACACTACCAAACATTATAATACTACGCAGACGAAGTCGCGGGTAACAGCTAGTCACTAATAATGGTAACTTTGTAACTTTACTGTTAGAAATAAAACTGAAAAGGACCAATTCCCTTAAAAATACAAATAGCTCTTAAATGCTACAATTAACTTTTTTTTTACTAGTATAAATCTATCTTTCGCTCGACTAATATTTTGTGTAGCCGCCATCAGCTGCTTTTACGGCTGCTAAGTGAGTTTTCATTGAACTCACGAGGTTTTAAGAATAGTTCCCCCTAGCCTCCGTAGTATTAGTGTAGTAGTATTTGTTGATGAATATGTCCGCGTAAACTATTATTGCTTTTTCAACCGACTTCAATATTTCTAAAGGAGGAGGTTCTCAAATCGTCTGTTAAGTTATTGCATAGCTTCTATGGCGGGCCTTGAGCGCGGGGACCGAATCCAGAAATTCTGTAACGAAAAAACCTCACGCTCCCCACTCCGACGGACACGGAGGTGTGGCTTGAAGGCCATGCATCGTCTAACGTAGTTTCAGTTCGGCAGTCTTCGACACGGCGTTGTCGACACCGCGTTGTGTGCTTGTTTATTTATTTAATAATAGAAAAAATTGTTTTCTTATCGGTCACCACGCTCAAAAAGTGTAACTTGAATTAATATCAAAGAAAAAGAAATACTGCATGAATAAAATAAATAAATAATTATAATTGCATAAGTTGATACAAAATGATATGCAATAGCTTTACCGTGGCAGTCCCCGAGTGCCACACGTATTTTTTATTGGCAGAACTTAACCCTTAATTCGACAAAACATGGGACGGTCGTGAGTTTAAACCTCCTCGGCAACCAAGAGTCTTAGTTATTCTGGTCAGGGTCGAAGGTCATGTCCAGTAGTTTGGACTATGTCAAATTAACAAATAACACCAATGATGTCCGGCGAGCTTCAAACTAAGTAGGCATAAATAATAGATGGCATGGCATAATAAACGACAAATAATATGACAAAAAAAGAAAGTTTCAATAGGTTTATTCCTCAATTTAGTGAAAATAGTATGTAGGTGCTATACTATGAGCGTTAAATAAATATAAATAAATAAATATTATGGGACAATCTTACACAAATCGACCTAGTCCCACGGTAAGCTCAATAAGGCTTGTGTTGTGGGTACTAGGCGACGATATATATAATAGATAAATACATATAAATACTTAAATACATAGAAAACATCCATAACTCAGGAACAAATATTCGTGATAAACACACAAATAAATGCCCTGACCAGGATTCGAACCCGGGACCTCCTGCTTCGTAGGCAGGGTCACTACCAACTAGGCTAGGAGGCCGCGTTGGTGGCTCAGCGGTTAGAGCGTGCGAGTTTCAATCCGAATGTCGCGGGTTTAAACCCCGGCTCGTACCAATGAATTTTTCGGAACATATATAGTTTACCCTCTGCGTTGGAAGGTCAGATGGCAGTCGCTTTCAAATGCCAAATTCAAATTGCCAAAGCGGACCCCAGACTCCCTGAGCATACGCCGCTAAAACGCTAGGAAGAAGAAGGAATAGGTACTACTAGACAGCGTTACAAATAGGTACTTATACTGCTCGCCTTATTTGTACGTATACTTCCAATTTCTGCAGGACATCAGGCTTACTAACTACCTACTAATGTTTTAAGTTTTCAAGATATAAGACAAGTAATCTCTGAGTAATCACACTGAAAAGAGAAAATGCTTTGCTGTTGAGGCTCAGCAGACTATAAGGTGAAAATACAAATTCATAACAAAAAACGCTGCAGGTATAATAACGGTGTACGAGGCTGGCTTTGCTGCACTCTGGCAATCCAATAACCAGCAGACACCGTAGATGCAATCTCCTACTATTCCCGCGCCAGACCCGTAGGTCTGTATTACCAAAGCGTACAATGCCATTTGGATCATGTGAACCAGGGGGTCTACTCAGTACTAGTATACCCTCTCGCTCGTTAGCTGACTTTTGGCATGATACGCTAAGGTGACAGGTAATCCAATAACCAGTAGAAATCATGGATGCAATCTCCTACTCCCGCATCAGAACGGTGAGCCGGTGTTACAAACGCGAACTTCCAATATGACTTATGTAAACCGGCACTCGAGACCTCCTCGCAAATCTCGGCGCGATTGGCGCGAGTCCATATGTCAAGTCACATAACTTTTGATAAGATAACGGTGTAGGAAGTATCTCCGGCTTTGTAGCATTCAAGAAATGCAACAACAGTAGGCACCGTGGATGTCCCCTACTACTCCCTCCCGCGCCAGAACTGTAGGCTGGTATTACCAACGCGTATTTGCTTGCCATCCTACTCACGTGAACCACAGGGCCTACTCAGGAGATCTCTCGCATATCTCCCGCGATTGGTGTGAGTCTATATGTTAAAACGTGCTCTATGTATAAAGTCACGCAACTTGTGACAAGATATGCTGAGGTGACAGGTACCTATTATAAAGAGGTAACAGAGCACGAACTATCTTTGGCTTTGTACCACTTAGACAATCCAATGGGATTCCCTGCTAAGGGTCCCTTGCTACTCCTCAGAACGGTGGGATGGTATTACCAATGCGTATTTGCCCGTTGCCATCCTGCTCATGTGAACCAGGAATCTAGTCAGGATACCCTCTCGCAATATCTCGACACGATTGGCGCTCGATGTATGAATTCACGCCACTTTTGACTAGATATGCTGCAAAGCTATTGCGTACTGACAATTTTATAATTGAAAGAAAAATGGACAAATTCCCCGCGCCGAGCGGGATTCGAACCAACGACCTTTCTGAACACCGGTATCGGTTTGCAGACGTGTCTGCTTAGTACAACATTAATTCATTGCGTACTGGTAATTTGGCTCATTAGGAATATGAACCAGGCGGTCTACTGCAAGTGGTGCAATTGGAAGATAAGTCTTTCCTCTTCTCTAAATCAACATGATAATAAGAGATTGTAAGTATGGTAATTTTGATTCAATTTTCATGTCCTTTTAACTATTAAACAATACTTAAAGCAAGTGCTCGCTAAGCGATGGATACATCAGCCATGTACTCAAAGACTCTTTGCACACATTGGACGCAAATGCAGTTTGCCTTTGGGTTATAGATACGGGTAGGATTACCTGTTTTCGATGGTGAACGCGTGCGTGTTTCATTTGCATTTGCAAACTTATGACATGACATTGAAATACAAACATAAACCGACATGTTTTAAAAATCGTTCGTAATATTGTTTTTTGTTAAAATGAAACTTATTTTTGCGTGAATATCTACAAACGTGGGTACTTATGAATTAATTATGATAAAACTCTTTTGATGCCATTAAAACCACTTTTATGAATTGAAACTAGGTGTTTATTTTAGGCCAGACGGCAAGAGTAGACAGACGAAGTGCTATTTAAGGAACTGAATACGGAGGCCTCCATTTTTAGGCCTTGTAAAGTGAAGGTAAGGCATCAAACTTTAAAATTACAAAGTTGTAGGTAGTAATAGTTAGTTATAAAAGTATTGGTGGAGATTATAAAGGTGTAGATAATTTATGAACACGAAAAGCAAAAATCGAAGGTCACACGGTAAGTTGGTTTAATTAATTTATAGACTTGATAAAAATGAATTTGCAGATTAATAAAATCCCAGTGATGCAAATCAGAACAAATCCAAAAAGTACCAGGAAAGCATAAGCTAGCAGGACTCGTAATCAGCGCAGCAGTTTTCATTAGAGCGGGCTGTCTGTCCGGGCCAGACACAAAAGAACTGCGAGAACTGCCGCCGGCTATGTGATGTTTTGTCCCCTTCCGCTGTGCCTGGGCTAGTTTTGACCCGTCAGCTACCTTTGGGGACATTTTAAATGCCAAATATATTTTCTACCCTATCGGACGCTTTTACTATTATTCTTTTCGGCAGAAGAAAAATCGACGTCCCATAGTCCAAGTGTCCGATAGTTTGACACAGTTTGTATGGAGGTGTCGATTTCGAATTTTTGTTTTCGAAGTTGGTCCCATAGAAAAAGTTGTTAGCAATCATGAGTAGAATCAGAATATATAATTTTGTATCACGTAAAAGATACAGCCTGTATAATATTAATAGTTTATCGTTTAAACCTTTTGGTGTAATACTGTAAGCTTATATGTGATGAAATAAATGAAATGAAATGAAATCTAAACGTTATCTATGGCTATAAGTATTCGTGACTGTAAATAACCTTACATACGAGTGTTATATCGAACTCTACGGGTAGAGATAATATTGAATGAGCGAGTGAAGTCTTACAAGAAAATCCGTTGTTTGTATGTATGTTTGTTCGACGAAAACTCGAGTATCGTTGATCGGATTGTCGTGAAATTTGGCAGGTGGTTAGATGAGAAAAATATAATTTTTAAATTTGAATATAAGCAAAATCGGATGAGGGGTTGCCGATATATAGGGGTCGCGACTTCACGTTCAGGGCGAACCACTAGTCTTCGACAATGTGACGACGGACGACGACGACGAGTTCGACGACTTCCTACTAAACTCCGCAAAACCATCTATTGACGGGGCGTACCAGTGTGCGTATCATGAGTTGTTTTCGATTGCGATTGCGGCATTCTAAAGTATGTCCGTCTCGCTCCTACCACTACTCTGGCAGGAGCGAGACAGACATACTCTCAAATACCGCAGTCGCGCAATCGAATGCAACTTATGGTACGCACACAAGGGCGCAGACGGCTAAACCGGTGAATAATGCACCGCGATCGCCACCTCACAGCAACGATACCCAAACCCATACACTAAGAGTTAAATAAGAGGAAAAAAATAGACATACAAATTTTGAGACCAAACAATATAAAAAATAAATATATATATATAAATATATATATGAGAATTCCTTAAACATGGACCGACGATCTGGTCGTGGGGAAGCGTTGGGTGCGGTATATTGTGTACAATTGAATCATTAGGGGAGGCCTTTAGCAATCAATGGACGTCTTTTTAAGGTTCCGTAGTCAACAAGGAATCCTTATAGTTTCGCCATGTTTGTCTTCCTGTCCGTCCGTCCGTTTGCGGCTTAGCTCAGTGACTGTTAGTAGAAGGAAACTGTAATTTGGTATGAATATATCAATCATGCCGACAAAGTGGTAAAATAAAAAGTGGTTTATTTTTAAGGAACATCCCAAACAGGTAAACGGTGATTATTTTTTCGTTTTAAGCATAAAGTGTGAGGTATCGTTAAATAGATATTAAGAAAAATAGGTGTTTACTAAAAACATGTTTTGATAAATTAAAAATATTTTTGGAAATAATCGCCCCAGACCAGAAGTTTAAAAAATGTTTCACCCGATGTTCATGATTTTTGAGTTACGGTTCAAAAGTTAAACCGTAACTCAAAAATCATGAAAGTAGATCAAGACTTTCTAGGAAAATTATTTTGAACATTGTAAATGTAGCCATTTTTGTTTTTTTTTTTACAAAAAGTCATACATAGTTTCTTAGTAAAGTGAGTTGAGTTGTAGAGTGCTGCGAAGATACTCCTTTTTCCTAGTTATGTTCTTGGTATCTACTAAAACCTCTTCTTAAAATCGCAAATGTCTACTTGGTGCACATTGTCTGAAAGCTCTTTAGAAAAAACGAATGTAAAGGAGTTCGAACAAAATTTTGATTAATGGAATATTTTAAGAAATAATTGCTCTGAAAACCTGAAAAAGTGTGTCCCCCTCTAACTTTTGAACGGATGGTCTAAACAATGTAAAATAATTCAGGAACATATTATAAGATGAACTTACCACGAAAATTATTGAACAAATTTGGTTAAGCAGTTTTCGAGTTTTTGCAAAAAAGCTATTTATTAGAAAAATAAGTAACTGCCCTGATGTTATGAAGGCACTTACGCCTATTTGCTTGCACAATTTTGTATTGTGTGATATTACGGAACCCTCATTTAGGCGTGGTCCGACACACACTTTGCCCGGCTTTACGCCGGTTTATCCCCTACTAAAAAGCTTTGGTATCCTCAGTAGCCTGCCACGCTCAAAGACGTCACCGTTTGGAGGGAAACGTTCCGATGCTCTCAAAATTATATACTTTTTTCCAGAGCCAGCTCTTAGTTTACTCGTTACGTTAGGTATAAGATCGAGAACAGTCGACCGAGCCGAGCCGAGTGGTAAGAAGGTTATAGTTTGTTCGAGTACCTAGGTATCATTACAGTCGAAATATACGATTTTGACAGACATTAAAATAATAGCCTGATTTTTTCAAATTAAGCTCGAATGGGATATTTATAGATGATATATGCAAAAATCCTACAAACTTTTCTTCCAGAAGTAGATAGATAGTAAAAAAATAAAACTAAACTAAATCATTTTTAAATTAACGGTAGCAAATAGTTTTCTTGTATGTGAACATGACGACATATTTGTTTTCTATCTGTTAAAAGAGAAACCGAAGAAAACTTATTCACATAAAACCATTGAATCTACAAAATGTACGGCGCGGGTGATAGATGTGTTATTTCGCTAGAAACAAATTATAATAGGTAGAAACTGGTCCTGACCCATTTAAAACGGCTTAAAATACATATATAAGGTGCTACTTTATTAGTTGCAGATATTTGAACACATGATACTCTACTTTAAAACAATTAACTTTAAATAGAAATTATGAAATCTTTTCATATGATTTTTTTGTTTTCATTTACCGAACAAAAAAAAAAATTATAATTTCGTCTAAAAAGAATCATCATGTCCATTTCACTGACAAGACGTTTAACACTATCCGTCATATCACTCATGTCAACAATAGTTAGTCTTAAATGTCATTATGGTCGAGATTTATCGACGTGAAGTGGCCAGTTACAGTTAACTGGTAGGTAAAAGAGGTACTAGAATCTGCTCAATGAGTTCTCATTTACTGATCACATTAACAGGGTGTTTTTACGTAGCAAATTTGTTTTAACGTTTTCTCCAAAAAAACATCCTAAAAGGTATAATGTTTAATACTTAAATTTACTCCAGGAACCGAGTACTATCAGCTGCAAAAAAATCTGCAACTAATAAAGTAGCACCTTATATAATATTGTCTTCTGTTACCGCGATTGTTATTCATTGAAATTAAACACTTTAGAATGGATTCATCGCGTTTATTAACACCATGACGCTACGTTTCGAGCCCTTTACAGCACTCGTTTTCACAGGGTTAAGATGATGACTCATCATCATCATCATCGTTAACATCTTAACCCTGTGAAAACGAGTGCTGTAAAGGTCTCGAAACGTGTTAATAAACGCAATTAATCCGTTCTAAAGTGTTTAATTTCAATATATACATATAAATCTTACAACAAAAACGTCTGTAACATGTGTTTACATATTTGTGACATTTAGCATGTAACGATATATTGTTGGATTTTGTTGCCTACTTAATACCTAGACTAACGATATACTCATACTCATACTCATTATTTATTGATAATTATAAATTACATGTCAACTTAGGTATTTATTCTATTTCAATCAATGTATATAAACACAAAAAATAACTTAAGACTAAGCTTAAGCCTAGTCAAAAAGTCCCCCACGAGTCGTCCCTGGCGCAAAAGTGCCCATCACACTGGCCGCGTTACCACGCTGAATGGCGACGGACAACCTTTGCACCAGGTACGAACCCGCGCGGGCGTCAGCCGTCCTTTGACTAATTCGACGTCCCACCTCCCTTATAAAGGCAATAGCCTCCGACCCCCAGCACCCAGAAGCCTCGACTGCGATGGGTACAAAATAATACCTTGTACCCAAGGCCGCATATTTGACCCGTTTTTTAGCGGCAGCAAAATCCGCAGCAGCACCAGCTGTCCGCACTGTCCGACTGAGATGTGAGGCGGCGAAAGTGCTGACGCACGTGGCATCCCAGAGTCAACTTAACTTAAATACTTGCTAATACTAATCAAATAATAAACCAGAGTCAACTTAACTTAAATACTTGATAATTGCTAATACTAGTTGTATTGTTAGTAGGTACATAATTTACACTATTTTAAACTTTTATTATTTATTTATTAGGAATTCGTCGAAACTATAGAACGACCGCTCGATAAGCCAGGACTTGAGTTTGTATTTAAATATCGCTAGACTAGGAGCGTCTGTTATTGAGGTGGGCAAGTTGTTATATACCGTCGGACCCATCACGTGTATACTTTTTGCCGTTTTAGCAAGGCTGCGAGGCACGGCGGCTAACTTGTGCCCATAGCCCGTGACACGATCGCTTCCCTCGCCTCGTCGGTGATACTGCCCCAGGTTTTCTCTGGTGTAAGTGGCTATCTGTAAGATCAGGAGACTTGGCAACGTCAGTATTCCCAGCTCGGCAAAGCGCGGACTCGCAGACTCGCGCCAGGGCACTCGTGCCATCGCTCTTATAGCTCGTTTTTGGAGCCAGAACACGCGCTGCCAATCTGCCGCACGTCCCCAAAGCTCAATGCCGTATTGGACGACTGACTGTATGCTGGCATAGTAGCAGCTGCGAATTGCGTGAGGCGGAAGGACGGCCGTCAACCTACTAAGAGCGAAACAGGCTCCTCCCATTTTGCCGCATAGGGTATCAATATGACTTTCCCACGTCAGACCTTGATCGATCCGGAATCCTAAAAAGGATGTAAGTACTTTTGACCTGCTCAATACCGCCACCGGCGAGGCTCACATGCAGCGGACGGCGCTTACGGCCAGACAAATCAAACTGGATAAATTGAGTTTTAGCCAAATTTAAAATAAGTCCGTTTTGGTCGAACCAGTCACGTAGTTGTTCGGCGACTATATTTAAGTGTGACTCCAGTTGGTCGATGTTTGGAGCTGTTACGATTGCTGCAACGTCGTCCGCATACATATAGACCTCGCCCCGGGCAACCGCCATCGGAAGGTCATTGAGTAAGAGTGAGAAAACCACATTTGAAAGAAAATATCCGTCACGCTAAAAAAAATTGCTCTTATCAATTATTTCCCAAACACTCAAAATGTCCATACAAGCTGACTGTCAATGACTGGATTATAAGCTGTCATCGATCTCGCTCTCGTACCTACCTACTTTATAGCTTATGTATATTTTACCTATACATTCCGCATACAATATTTATATTACAAGACAAAGTAGAAAATCTCCACGTAAATAGGTATTGCATCAAAACTGTTGAATATAATAAAAATAGATTTATGCCACACCTGGCCATAAAGTGCCCTTTTCCGCACGCTACGCGTACGGAAAAAGCCGATTTCTGCCCAAGTGTAGGCATAAAATTATGTACCTAACACATGAGGTAATAAATAAAGCCCTTGGTCGCATATTAACGTCCCTCGCTTGCAGCTCGGGTCGCAAACATCTGCGATCTCGGCCTTTCTTTCTTTTACCGCACTAGTTAGGTAATGTACTATTTTAGTAGCTAGTAGGTGCAGTCAAGTCAAGGTTGACTCAGGTATACAAATACGGTTGTATGCATGCATATATCCCCCTTTTGCATATATCTATATTTTTATACTTGAATGTACATACATAATGTATAAATGACAACTTTTAACGTTTATTAATGATGCAATATCCTCCTAGAAACACATTGTTGCCCAAACAAGTATTTTTATTTTGCCGCGTTTCACGGCACACTACCTAAGTAACGAGCCCGCTCTGTTTCTCCGGGAAGTCCAATAATTTGGCTGCAGCGTGCATACAATAAACGATCGATAACACTCGGACACACCGCCTTACTCCATTACCATTACACGTTGTACTCGAATCAATCCTAAAAGTGTCGGTACGCGCGCAGCAATGGTAGAGGTGTATGTTTGAAGTTGTTAATTTTTCCGAGTCGTATGGTAAGAACGTCTCGCCGGCGTGCAGTGCCAGACCTACCCCACAGAGGAACGCGTTGCCCCCCGCCGTCCGGTGCATTGTAATGACTAAAGAAAATGCCAACTACTAATCGCACGAACAACAGTACATATAGGTAAGAAGCCACGCGCTCAATTAGGATTAACACGCAAAGGTTGACGCCGATACCATTGCATCTCGCTGCATCGTAATCTACAATTTAAAGCTAAGATGGCCAGCTGAATTACTTATATAGTTGGGAGCGTTGCTTTTCAATCCGAAAGTCGCGGGTTCAAACCCCGGCTCGTACCAATGAGCTTTTCGGAGGTACGAAATATCATTTGATATTTACCAATTTCTTTTCGGTGAAGAAAAACATCGTGAGGAAACCGAATCCTAATAGTTTACCCTCTGGGTTGGAAGGTCAGATGGCTGTCGTTTTCGTAAAACTAGCGCCAACGCCAAATTATGGGATTAGTTGTCAAAGCGGACCCTAGACATAAGCCGGAAAAACGAAAGTATTCTTCTTCCTTGTTCGAAGTACATGGTACCAGTTGAGTTATAAATACATACACTGTTTTCTTTGGAGACTTGAAGGGAATCTCTACAGTGAACAATTTGCCTGCTAAAGCTCAGTGGTGCCACCCACGGCGATGCACAAATCTCTGCCATTTTCTGACGCACTGTAGGCAACATCGTAGTGTCCTGCCATTCAAATCAATATATGTAAGAAAAACGGACTGTACATAGGTACACATAAAAACACAATGTAGCGCCAGCAGCGTTGTATGGGTCTGTGCACTAAAATTTAATTACTCTAAATCTATACTAACCTAGTCGCGGTAGGTGTCAGGATGCAGACGGTTGCCATGGCGACCGACGGATGCGACGCCATTGCACGAGGACTTAGTTAACGAGAGCGTGAGACATGATCATCAAGCTATTTTTATTGTACACAACGACGAGGGAGGTTTCTCTTCACGTTTATTTTTCACGAAAAACAACGTTTATATTATTCTCAAAGTTATGAGAGAAGTTACGATCGTCACATACAAATAATTGAAATAATTTTAAATAGAAAACTCCCGTGAATATTACACATATTAATATACTTATATCGGGTTACTCACGTCTATAAAGTCGAAAATAGCTCGACATGCTCGACAGAGCAATCGCCGCAAGCGCTTCTCATGATTATGGGACGCGGACCATTCCGAAACATGTCGAGCTATGTTCGACTTTATAGATCTTTATAGATAGATTTTGTTCGATTTAAGTATATTAATTGAAATAATTTACAATTAATAATGGTTATTGTGTCTCCCATTTCCCCCTCGTATTTTCTTGGAAACGCTCGTATTAGTCATGCTACTTCAATCGGCCTCGGTACTTTTAGTACTGACACTGACTGAAATAGCATGACACGTTCAGGCATTTCCGTGAAAATACGAGGAAAAATCATTATGCACTACACCGTCAATATGTACAGTCACCTGCAATAGTATATGACGCTACGAAGGCCGCAAAAATATGTGACACGCCCTTATGGCGGTACAAACAAGAATGTGTCAGATTATTTTGCAGCCTTCATATACTATTGCAGGTGACTGTACTTACATATCTAAAATATCAAATTATAATAATGAGTAACAATGTCCAATACGAGTAGGCAGCATAATATAATAGAATTTATTGCAATTATAGCTCCCAATAAGAATTGTCTATAGCAATAACAACAAAAATAAAAGTAACATAATTAAATAAATCTCCTAATCATAATAAATAAAAATAGCCCACTGGTTTCGACCGGTGCAATCAGTCAACTCAGAGCAGCTTGTGAAGAGCTGTTGGGAAGTAGCTACCCGAGCACACCTGGGGGACTCCGTCATCCGACCGAGTCCGAGTCGCGAGAGCTGTGTTCTGGGGGGCAGATGTAGAAACCTAAGTGGCGAGTTTGGGGGCCCATCTTATGTGGGCGAGTCACCGTCTGCCGGAAATAAAATTGCATCAATGCAAATCGGGTCATGAAACCGAGTCCATTATTATACAACTCGACTACGTCTCGTCTTGTAACAGCGACCTTTAAATTTTAAGAACCCTCATTATATCACTGTTGCATAAACCCCTATTAACTTGAATGAATAACAATCGCGGAAACAGAAGAAAATATTACAATCAAGTTGATTGTTTCAGAGTAAACTTCTGAGAGAGTTGTGCCCGTATAAAAAAATAATCATGATACTTGACTCTACAAGTCTACTTACATCATACTAAAATTTCGTGATATTTGACTGAAACCACTTTTTCCCTATGTTCCATTATAGGGACTTGGAAAAATCATCTTACCAATATATTTACTGTTCCTTTTTGAACTAATTTTTACCTGTTGACGCATAGGAGTTCATTCGTTCCTTCGTGTCTTTGTCTCACCGTCGCTCAAATACGCAAGAGCGATAGAGAGGTACATATCAAAATTTCAGTTTTCGAGTTTATTGCAGGCTCTCGTGTTCCATCCAATACTGCTTGATCGATAGTAGCAAAAATATGTGACACGCTCCGCGCTCTTATAGCTGTACAAATAAGATTGTGTCAGATATTTTTGCGGCTTTTATAGCGGTTGATACTATTGCAGGTGACTGCTACCTAAAGCTATTTCTGGTAGTGCATTCAATATTTCTAGAGAAGAACAGAAATAGCTGGTAAAGCTAAAGAATCAAGAAAACTGAACGTGCCTATTAATTAAGTTATTAATCGTGCTTTAATAAACTAAGTCCGTATGGCGCCTCTACACTCTCGGCCGAATGTTACGGGCGAATGTCTGGGACGAATGCAACCCTGTACACACTCATTCGAGAACCTCGGGCGAGGCTTGGATTAGTAACAATTGAAGCTTTTTCAGGTAGTTTGGGTGTGTTAAAAGGTGTTTAAAACAGCTTCGGTAATGTGACAGGTGTCATATCAATCCAAATTATAAACTATGAAACTAAGCATTCATTCATTCATTCGTTCGTAATTCAAAACGAGAATCTAAATGGTTTCACGAGACACAACACTAGACTTTAGAGGTACTACAAGAGTCGCATTTGCATTAGTGGGAAGTGGATACACAATTTATAAAACAATAGCAAAGTTTCATAATTTATTTAATTTGTTAAGAAAATTGTCAGGTGCCATCGCACGTTTTCCGTTGCAGCCGCAATTGGCCACGACAAGCACAGCACTTTCTCCATGTTAACAGACAGTAATGTATTAGGTGGGCTTTTTAATTTTTTTGTGTATAAAAATCATTTTTTGCTATTTTTTTTTATCTGTTTTCTATTCAGACTCGCGAGCTCTTTCAATCCTAGTAGGGGAAAAAAGTGTCCTAAAATTTTTATACATTTTCAAACTTTCCATTGCGCTATACTAAATCTGTGAAAAAATGGTGGCGAAATGGATAACAAAGATAAGGACACTTTTTTTGTTATTCTATTGTTTCCGAATTAGGCGTGGGTGTGGCTGTTACAAATGTAAGAGTGGGTGGATCATTAAGTATACTTACTTAAATATAGTACTCGAATTCGAATCCCCATTCTTTGGTATTGTGTTTATTACCGGTGAATTCAGTGTGCCCCTCGTATTTGCACCTCTGCTCCGTCGCGAAGCAAAGTGGGAAATATCAATTTCCGAAGCACCGAGGGCAGGTGCGGCCTACTTGCAAAATAAACTGGAATAGTGGGAATTCAGTATCCAAATATTGAATGTTTACGTTTCCCCGCTTTTAATGTTCCTGCAGACCTGTAGTGAGATATGTAAAAATAGATTTTGCACATTGTAAGTAGGTACCTATACCGTCGTCCATGCGTCATAGCAGGTATACCTACTACTTAGGTAAGTAAAATTTATTTAGTAATAACTAAATAACTTCTGTTAACTGGTGATGGCGGGGCTTCTGTTGTACAATTACCTACTTTTTTTCTAAGGCTTCAATGTGGTTTCGAAACATTTTAATAATTATTTTTATAAATTTCAAGTTCTACATTCAATGGTACAAGGGCGGGTGTTGTCGGTAAATGTTTCTAGCATGATTGTATCGCCTCCGCCAAATCTTCGTATTAGGTTGCCAAAGCGTAAGCCTTCAGCTTAAACCATAAGCTGTCAAAACGGTAAGAAGAAGTGTTTAGATAACTTCAGATTAATCGCCTAATCGGACATCAGAAACTTAAGTTTCGCAGTCAGGGAACTCGACAAGATACGAAGAGACCCTACCCATCCACAGCGATGTGCTCGCCAAGACTGGCCGCAGGCTTAATTCCAGTAACCCACCACTAGCTACGCTAAACACTATAGATCCCATGTGGAAGATAGAGAAGGCCTGGCTCAACGAATGGCAATCCAACAAGGTGCCAATTGATTGACACCTTCGAAATGAGCCCCCGTACAAGATCTCCAGGTTTCACCACTCAAAGACGTATGTGGTGCCTACTGAACCGGTTCAGAACCGACGTGGAGAACTCAGCATACCACAGGAAAAAATGGGGATGGTGTGAATCGGCAGCGTGTGGATGTGGAAACCCAAAACAATTCGCCACGTGTTGCTAGAATGCCCCGACACTAAATTCGGTGACAACATGGAAGAGCTTAAGAACTTGACTGGGGAAGCCGTAAACTATTTTATGAACTCTAGCTTTAAATTTTAATTAGTTTTGTTGATTTTATTATGTATTGCAGTGACATGTAAATATTTTGCCATACGATAAATAAATAGGGAATAGATAAAATATTTTCGCTGAACAAAACTATCTAAAGTAGAGTCAAATTAATGTGTAATTACAGGCTTTTAACCGACTTTTTGTCTACAGTTTAAAAATACTAAAACAACTACTAATTACGATGAACGTGACTTGAATGTAAACAAATCATAAAATATCATTTTGGTCTCGAAGCCTCCGACAAAAAGCAATCCTTTAATGCATTTCATTAATTAGTGCCCGCTATTGTGAGGCCCCTGGTGAATCTGATATTCCATACACATACATTTGATTCCTCAATTCATACCTATATGGGCTGGACCTGTGTATTTACTGAGCTAGCTAGTTTTTGCTTTAAGCGAACCAGAATATTGTGAACTCTCTTTTGGGTTCGATCATCTTTAGGCATCATCGCTGAGCCAGACTAGTAAGTAAATCAAGAAAAAGTCAAATAGACATAGCTCTATGGTTTAGAGATACTTATTAAGTTGATGATACTTAGCAAAAACTATTATTTATTTTTATTTATTTATTTATTTATAAAAACAATTACAAAAACAGTATAAACATAACATACATGAGTATCGTTAAACCAATGTGGTTTGTCTCGATACTTGATGGCTTGATTAAATTTTAAGCAAAGGAGTTTCAGATAACAAGATAAATAAATGCTCGTTGCTTGCCTTGATCAATCGAGTGACGAAGTTAAGCATTGTATTTTTAAGCTATATTCACAATGATCTACTTAAGACCAGAAGTCGGGACACTTCCAAGGGAAAGATAAAATTGAGAAAAAACAAATCATCATTTTCAAGAATGCGGATCGCAAAATAAGCGCTAGACATGAAGCGAAAACTCGCCGTAGCTATAAGAATATGTAAACCAACCAGCCCTAGCCCTAGTACATAAGGGTGAATCCAGACGACGGAATGCGCTTTAAAAGGAACTAAATATAATCAACACGTCTGCTCGCACCCCTGCAGACGTCTGTCTGTTAATGCTATTGGGAACTTTTGCTTTGCATACGCCTCTGTTTATTGACAGGAAACATAAACGAATATAATTTGGCACAATTTTTCCCTCACTACGGCAAACTACGGTTAGCCTACATGTCAGTGGAAATAAAGGTGTGATTGTACGAATGTTTATATAGCCTGTTTACCGATGCTGGGCAATGAATAGTGTCCACAACCCCGCGTACAATGTTTTGTACATATTCTGCAGCCAATTACGAACTCTCATTCCGAATAAGGGCTACAAATTCAAACTACTGCTCTAGGTTTCAGGAGGCTATATATTTTCGACTGAACTCCAAAATAGAGAGAGTTTCTAGAATTGGAAACAAATCTTAAACCGTTGTCTGGTTGAATTTTAAATTTTGAATCACCATAAAGGATGACTCACACTAGGACGGGACGGGACGGGACGGGACGGGACGGGGCTTTTTTTAGTATGGAAGGCGTCACGTGTTCACAGAGCCCAAAACTCTGACAGATCGGAAGCATCGGAAGGCCCCGTCCAGCGCCGGCCACGCTTTTTTGGTATGAAATTTGATCGGATCGGAGAGCACGGAAACAATAAGCTAAAATAAGTAAGTTACCAAATGTCATAAACTTGTATGTGAAATATGAGGGCGCAGCTGCTTTCTGCTTAGTCGGTTTATATTACTTGGGACAAGGAGGAGTTACTTACAAAGACTGTCAATTTCTAAATAAAGTCGCCTTTCTCGTGATGATTGCCGGAATGAAATTATTTAAAGCGTTATAAATCAATTTAATTAAAATATATTTACAGCATGGAAATGCTATAGATAAATTATTCTTAAGAAAGAGTTGATTTTGATCGTATGTAAAATATTATAAATAACTTTTACCTACGATATCCAAGGCAACGTGATCTAATTGAATGCAATAATATATTTATAACTTGTAATACCAAATGATTCTTATATTTGATTCACTGACAAATTTTCACGCATTTACATAGTACAATTTAATCTTCCGTGACCCATACTGACATGAATATGAAAAAAAAAAAACGGTTGAATCTCTCGTATTTTAATCACAATTGGCGTGACATGTTTAGGATAGGACATCGGATAGGGTGATGTCACCTTCGCAGCACAGCCAGCACCCGTTTAGAGAAAGTCAGGAAGTGTTAAAAATATTTATTGTAGATAATTATACGCCTATAACACTCACTGGGGACTCCAATAACACTCAAGGAGGCATTTAGCAACCTAAAACCGATGCTTGGTTTCGTTGAGGAGCTGGGGTGGTTGGAATAGGGCTACCTCGTAGCACGCAAAAAAGGCACGATGGATGTCGAGTTGCGGAAAAGGGCCCAGATAAACTAACTAACTATACGCCTATGCTACACAGTGTGAGGCTAAGTCACCATACAAAATATCAAGGTGATATTAAAGTAGAAAATAAACTCAAGATCTGTACGGCCGGTTGGTTTATCAGAGTATTATACAATATTGGATTATGTATTAACAAATACAAACAAAACATACAAATTAATTTATACGTATACTGGTATTAACGGTTTCCCGAAGAACGTCTTAAATATTACGGTTAACAGTCTTCATTATTTACTATTCTGCTACTGATTGGAACTTATGTTACCACAGACGGCTCGAGTGTCTCAGAATATACGTCAAAAAGAGGTATATTGCTAAATGTCATAAATTGCTGCGTGAAATACGGGCGTAAAGATAATATTTTATTTAGTCGGGTTAATCAAGCACGTGGTATTGCTGCTATAAAAAAATAATTAATAATAGATAAAATGAGCACGGGTTTTTAAAATCAAGTGCTGGTATTTGCACATGGTACATACTATTAACAATTACGTTTTTTTTAATCGCTTAGGTAGGAAGAAAAAAGTTTTTTGTAATTTCATACATGCCAAAAACTGCTTTAACTGTATATGTATATGTAAGTATAAAAGCTATCGTGCCATTTGTGTACTGCCACTGTACTCCATACTAATATAATAAATGCTAAAGTAACTCTCTGTCTGTCTGTTACCTCTTCACGCTAATATCGCTGAACGGATCAAGATGGAATTAGTAGGTATGGGGATAGTTTTACTCCTAGAAAAGGACATAGGGCAGTTTTGGTCAACTTCTACGGAAACGTAGTCGCGAGCAAAAAATAGCAACATATATAAGCGTTCACTAGTCGCAAGTAGGTATTTCGAAGTATGGTGCGATTCGACAAGCGCCCTTGTAATAATACAAAAAGTGTGGTGTTTCATCAAATTTATTTATTTCTAATAGAAAATTACATTTATGCACAAAAGAATACCTACATGCTTGCCTGATAGCAGTTATTTTGCCTTAATGTAGGTAAGTAACTTTTTGACTTTTTGCGGTATAGTTTGATCACATCAGTTTGATCGCAAAATATGACGAATTCATAAAATGTTCTTCAAGGTATGGAAGTACGTAAAGCTTCTATTGAAGTAACAATATATACAACGTGCGAACTAATTTTGACAGAAAACGTCATAAAACCTAAATATGTTGCTGGCGTGGTAGGCAAGACCATAGAGGTATGATTGCGCGCTAACGCTATTACATATTAGTTCTGTAGGCACGACAGCACACGCCATTTTTAGGTTTTTGGCGTTTAAAGGGTTAACCTTTTCGCTGCCACGGTAAATAGATAATAAAGTACGTCATGCTCCCGGCAGAACCACCTCGTTATTAATGAAAATAGAAGCATCAGAATGTATATAAAGTATACAAGTATCTACATAATTCTTTGACCATCTGTAACAAATATACATGCCTGGGGTCCTTGTAAACCTTGTTGTAAAGAAGTCTTGAGTCTTGAAGAAAACCACCATAATTTATTTCATACCACACATACTATTTACACATTAATGCAATCAAATAACTTTACATCAATTTAACATGTATAATGTAGAACTGATGTATATGTGAAGTGTAAGAAGTATATGTGGTAAGAAAGATGGTAAATTGCTTACAGTATGCTTAGCACAACTTACACTGTCGCCTGTCAATTCATACATTAAGTCGCGCCCGATCTATGAACTCGCGCGCGAGAACGTAACATATGCTAGCCCTACAGATATATATACACTATATACATTCTGATACATATACAGAATGTATGAATGTATATATAGATATATATACATTCTGATGCATTTATTTGCATTAAAGACGAGGTGATCCAGCCGGGGATCATGACATTAAGTGCCACCATCACCAAGTAACAAAATAATCATAGCTAAACGTATATTTGATATGAAGTCATGGCGTGTGAGGCACGAAATGTAGGGACAGGTGAAATAGTCGTATTTTTATAGGTACCGTAAACTAGGACTACTTTGACTTTTGTGGTCAACAATTCACTTAGGTATATAATGTACAAAAGAACCGGATTTTTGAGCACAGGTTTTAGAGTTTTATAATTTTAACAGAAAAACATGATAAATTAATGAATAGCTTCATGGATTCATCATACTATTATATTTCTAATGCTCATGCTATTGCACGATAAATTACTAGTTGTTGGATTAACAATCGATGAACGCACCATTTCAAGTAACCTGAGTTTTCCGGTACCTATACATCACTTGTATTTGGAAATCAAACAACAACTAATTTCAATTTATTGGTAGGAATAAATACTCCTAAGACTTAGGTGCTAAAAATTCTTAGTAAAAGGTTGAATACGTATTTAACAAGAGTATAGGTACAAAATCTTCAGATACAATCATCTTCCGATTGCCGCATGCCAAGTTCTTGATGCAGAACTGTAGCTTGGTGTCCCGTATTGTCCATGGTATATGAAATTAAAATACAATAATAAAAAAAAGGTTAAATCGCTGCCTATTCATATTTTAACTGTAAAAACCTTTGTGACAGAATGACCCGACTAAATTCATGATTATAGGTCAACGGGAGGTATCCTATACGTACATTTTGATTCTCTAAACAAATGTATGGGAATGTATCGATGTATTCTCTGATTGCGATGATGTAGAGGCAGCGGGGTGTTACTAAGCGTTCTACGGTACCACCAATAGGTAGTGCCTTACTAGTACTAGGGCAGCCCTAACTATAACGGGTCTAGGCGGAAAGACGGACGGATGGACGGTCGGATAGATAGACAGACGGACAGACGTACAGCAAAATATAAGGGTTCCGTTTTTTTCCTTTTTACGGAACCATAAAAACAAGACCTTCAGTACAATACATACTTTCAACCGTTTTCTTATCTTATTTAAAGTCAAGAGGCCCTAACGAATATACTTCGACCCATTGGGATCCATCCACATCCACCCCTGAGCTCCATCTCCATGTGAGGGAATATGGAGCTCAGGGGTAGTGCTCTGAATTCCTTTGGCTCCAGGTATCCTGCAACAGGGTCAAACACAAAACGATGTTCGGAGTCTTTCCGGTGCACTTTTCGAAAGTTTGATTTTCTTATTGAACCTAGCCACATAAAAAAGTACTCCTTTTTTTTGAACTGTATAATAAAAATCATGTCTATATATCTAAAAGCTGGTAACTGTTGGCCACGGGAAAGATTGGCTGTACAGTTCAGCTGAACACACACTTTTTTTTCTTGTTGTCAAACGGAAGAATTTCTATTGAGGCAGCTAGAAAACGAACGATAATTTAAGAAATGTCATAAAATGTGTGCACTTTCTCTCACTACCAACTGATAGAGATTTAATTATCCAAATGTATAATGCGACAGTGATATGTTAAAGAAAAACCGGCCTAGTGTGTATCGGGCCACGTATTATTAAGGGTCCGTCACACAATGAAAAAGTTGTGCAAGCAAAAAGGCGTAAGTGTCTTTATAATATTAAGGCAGTTATGTCCTTTTGTAATAACGTTTTGTATCCTATCTTCCAGATTTATTAAAAAAAAATTTGAGCTCGCGTTCAAAAAAAAGTAAGAGGGGGACACACTTTTTCAGAAAATATTAGATTAATAATAGTTATAAAAACATCTAAATTATTTTCAAAGGCCTATCCTAAGCCTAATGATTTAAATGACGACTTAGATGTCGAACGAGAAAGGAGAGTAATGGCTGTAAGAGGCAATATGCTCGCCCGCAGGTTTGCACGTTGTAACGAACAGGTGAAACTGACGCTTTTCAAAGCCTATTGTCAAACATTTTATACGTGCAGCCTGTGGGTGACATTCACGCAGAGGGCCTATAACACAATACGGGTGCAGTATAACAACATCTTTAGGATGCTGCTGAGGCTGCCGAAGCACTGTAGTGCCTCTGGTATGTTCGCCGAAGCAAGAACTGATGACTTTTTTGCCATTAGGCGTAAGAGGATAGGTTCACTGCTAAAACGAGTGCGGGGCAGCAGCAACAGCATGCTAAGGTGTTGTGCAGAACGGTTGGACGGCCCGTTTATACAATATTTTGTGAAAGTCGTTATAGGCAGGGCCAAGTAGCCCCAAAATCAGTATTTAGTTATAAGTCTGCTTGTTTTTCTTTTTTTTTTATTCCTTCTCTTTTCATACTTTACTCTTTCATATGTAGCACTAACTTTTTAGCATAATTTAGGATAAGTTACTAACAAAGATATGGATACATATGGTCCGAAATAAACAATTTTTTTTTTTTTTTTTTTATCCGATGATGTGCCAAAAGCCCCCCTAAGCATATTTCTGTTCGCAATTTATAGGTAAAACTAAGTAGCGGCATACAAAATACACTTATAGCTATAATATATTATGTATCATATGCTTTATAACTACTGAGTCAAATAGCTGTGACAAACGGACGGACGGACAGACGGACTGGACGAAACTAAAAGGGTTCCGTTTTACCCATTTTGGCTACGAAGCCCTAACAATGACTATACAAGTTAAAAACTATTTTTGCATAACAACGCAATTTTGACACACATCTATATATTACGATTTATTATATAAAACTAGGTTTAGCAAAGGACTAAAAGTTTTTAAAATAATACTACATCATTTAACTAAGTATGTTATCAAGAACATTGACTGAGTGGTATGTTGTGGAGTAGGAGTAAATAAGTATAAGGATTAGCTATGCCACTGATCTGCTGAAAAATTTGTTTAAGAATGTGCAAATCCGCCCAGCCTGCAGACAGATAGAAAGACAGATAGACAGACACACAGGTGAACAGATGGTCAACGAACAGACAGACGGACGGACGGATTGACAGGCGAACAGACGGACAGACAGACGGACAGACCGACGGACGGACGGACAACAAAGTGATTCTATAAGGGTTCTGTTTTTCAATAATAATAATAATAAATCGTAGAATATTTAGAAATAAAGTCACTTGGTTTATAAGGTATTCCGTTGAATTGAGAACCTGTTTCAGTATTAGATGTCGCCCAAGAATGAGTACTACTATTATGAACTTATTGTACTTCATTAAAAAAACATATAAGTTAAATATCCCTGTTTTATATTTTTAGATGTAGAGTTCGAAAACCCTGACTACTTAAAAATACTTTTTTGTATTTTAATAAACTTAGGTACCTACTTATTAAAATACAAGAAAATTAAACTTCTTACTAGGTGGTCAGTTGCCCATTCTTGTAAACTTAGAACGCAGCCCATTTTTGAAAATAATAGTTTCACGAAAGGGAGTCCAAATCAGCGTTTATACAGGCTGATTCATAAGATGTGAGTAGGATTTCTACTACTATTATAAAGCGTACTTCGTAATCAACTTTAGTTTTCTGACAAGCTTTGTTCTTCAAATATTACACTCCGGAAACAAGCGTTCTGTTATTTTCTTTTAACGGAACCCTAAAAAACCTCCATTACACACATACTTACAATAAAACTTTCTCGGTTTTAGTAAGAAGTCTATATATACATGGGCACCATTGTAAATCTCTCCCTCATAGGCAGGAGCTGTCACTAAGCGTGTTACGTTATTACTTAGTAAGGCAGACTCTTACTATAAAAGGCCTTGACAGACAGACAGACAAATGGACGAACGAACTACAAAGTGATTCTATAAGGGTCCTGTTTTTTTTTTCCTTTAGTGGGAACCCTAAAAACAAAACTTTCACTACGCACTTACAATACAATCTTTCAACCGTTTCCTTAAACCCTGATATTACTTGTCTTGTTTTTTCTATATATGTATACGTCACAGTAAGATTGTGAAAACCACTAAATTGTATATATAATTTTCTTCGTGAAATAAATGAACTTAACTTAACCGGCTTATAATCTAACTAGGGAGATTCTAATGTATGGGAAAATTGTGAACTGTGTCGAATCGTTCTATAGATGATTAGACCACCGGTTGGCGTAGTTGGTGGTGATCCTGCCTGCTATGCCGATGGTCCTGGGTTCGAATCTCGGTAAGGGGGTTCCGAGGAATTGTTCGGACTAATCCCTGCCGCTTCTTTCCGCCATCGCCCTACGCGACAATATTTCCACTCTCACCATTTAGATGGTTGGCAGTCCTCAACTGTGCGCTTTTCCCGGAACTTCCTGCCTCGCACAGCTAAACTGTGGAACGAACCGTCGCCAGCGGTGTTTCCGGACCGATACGACCTTCAAACCTTCAAGAAAAGAGCGTACTCCCACCTTAAAGGCCGGCAACGCACTTGCGACACCTCTGGTGTTGCGGGTGTCCATGGACGACGTTAATCGCTTACCATCAGGCGATTCGTTTGCTCGTTTGCCACCTATAGCATAAAAAAGGGCATTTATTTGTGTGATGAACACAGATATTGGTTTCTGAGTCATGGATGTCTTCTATGTATTTGTATATTATATATATCGTTGTCTGAGTACCCGTAACACGAGATATTTTGAAGGCAATTACGCCTTTTTGCTTGCACAATTTTACTATAATATTTATCAACCCATAATTATGTGTACTTAATTTCAAAAAGTGCAAATGACGGACTTAATATCTTGAGGCACTCTCTACCAGTCAAACAGAAACTTGTCTTTGGTACACGATCATAAACATTGACAATGAATTCTTAGACACAAACCAAAAATAATATATTGTTCTATTAATTGTACAGTCAACTACTAAGATATGAATACAGCCATAGTGCCAGAAATATGTATACAGGACTTTATTGCCTGAACATTAAGGTGTTACCCGCCTGTAAGGGTGCCGCGTAAAAATTGCGATGTCCATAGAAGAGATATAACCATACCAAACCTTTTTTAAGAAGCACTTGCAAAAAAGAGTTTGCTGTCCAAATCTTCAATACAATATGGAAAGAGCCATAGCCTCTTAAACTTCCACGTATCCTAGTCGAACTGTGACATTAACTATCTTCGTTTACTTGTATTGATTACAATGACCAAATATCTTTTTTGACGATACCAAAATGCCCGAGCTCTCCATCCTAAAATAGAGGGAGCTGGTTTTGAACGAATCTTCAGTAGTCAAAAACCTGCGAATAATACTTTTTTTTAATAATTACTTATCTTTAAAATTATACTTTCGGGAAATATTGCTTAGGTACGCTCTTGCTACTCCCTCGTCAGAAAAATTTTAACACTTCGTTACCAAGCCCCTTAATTCGCGGGCTCTAATGTAGGCAGGGTGAGGGAAGGAGGTACTTATTTATTATGTATCAAAGTACATGATAGCCCGCGAATTACCGGGCATGGTAGACGAAGGATTAATCCTTCCTCCACTTTTAAAGTCAGTTGTAAGTAGGTACCTAAATAAATATTTCACAAACATGCTCAGAAAGTCAGTCTCATTTCATTCCCAAATAAAAGACGTAAAGTATCTAAGTAATCATTTAACCACCTCTAGCAGGGCGCGGACGCAGCGGATAATAATGGATTTTGTAGGGTTAATTCCACTCCTAGTGGAAAAAAAAACCTCCTGGCCCCGGGGGCCCCGCCCCGCAGGCCGCGCCTGGACGTAAATGTTCGAAAAAAGCACTAGATAAGGTGCCGTGGCGGAAACAAGGGTTGCCTCGCCCCAGCAACCACCTCGTCAGTCAATCCCTTACTTTCTCGCCTCGCCAATAATGTACCCTCATCACAAATACTCATCAAATGTATCCTCATCATCATTTCACCCTCGTCACAAAAGCTAATCGGCTCAGTATAGTTTTGTATGTATCTATGATGTTGCAGTAGAATACACTACACAACAAACCCACATAATTAATAATTATATAGTGTTTTGTATTTAAATATTGCTTATGATGATACCTAATATCTATATTTTACCTGAAGCAGCAAACAGACTGACTATTTTTCTTGGAATGAAGCGCCGAGCGATAATGTACATAAGACAAACTCCACAAGTATATTCCGACGCATATTACTATTACACACGATGCAGGAACATAAAAATATAAATAATGTATTATTATGTATTAATAGTTTAATAGCAATCGCTAAGATTAAATATTATTAAAACGGTGAAGCAAAAAACATTGACATTTAAAGTCGATGACAGCTAGCAAACCTGCATAACATCGATGCGCGCGCAAGGCTTGACAAAAGTGACATTTGAAAAAATCGTCTAGCCCGGATAGCCCGGACACCTCGGATAGGCCCGTCCCGTGTCGGTGGGTAATCGGTGACAGCTTAGAAAGATCGGAAGCCCCGTACCGTCCCGTCCCGTCCCGTCCCGTCCCGTCCCGTGCTAGTGTGAGTCATCCTTAAAAGGGCTCAGCTAAAACATTGTTAAAAAACTTTTAAAAGCGTAGGTAGTCGCGCAAAAATAGGTTATTTCTTCAAGTTTAGTCAAAAAAATAAGATTCAAGTTTTTACTGAGCCTAACAGAAAAAACATTTCTCTTTTCAGTTCTGGTCTGATTTTCAACCGACTTCATAATTTCAAAAGAAGGAGGTTCTCAATTCGTATGAATGTTTTTTATTTGTATTCTTATTATCTTTATTTATCTTCTTTCCTAAATTAGGCTTTTACAATATGTCTATAAAAGTAAAATATAACACAACATATAAAACATAAACAAATTATAAAAAACCTAACCTTGAGTGCCTTCGGCAACGGAGCAGGGTCCAGGGTGCCGGTGTTTAGGGCCGCAGAGAAAAGACCCGCCGGACTATACGCGCCGTGTCCAGGATTACCGCCTTCTGCATCTGACTCTTGATTATTATAATTATTTTTAATGTTTGTTACCTCAGAACTCTGTCATTACTGAACCGATTTTAACAATTATTTTTTATCTGAAGGTTACAGATTGGTCCCGTTTTTTTCAAAATCCATTTCTGATGATGGGATCTATGAGAAATTGAGAGAACTCTTCAATGTTGAAAGGTACATGCATGGTGATTTCAGTGGTTTCTTAAGACACTCGACCATTTCTTTACGAAAATCATCAATTTGGTGGAGTGGACCTGATGATCAAGACCAGGGATGGCAAAGCAAGATGACAAGGGAGATGCTTGTTAATTCCCAGCTCTATCATCCGATTTGAGACATTCATCTTTTGTTTGTAAGGAAATACCTTCAATGTAGTCCTTAAGTAATTGAATTTTGTTTTGGGGGGGGGGGCAACATTTGGGTGAAGTGGACCTGATGATGAAGATTAGGGACGGCAAAGTGGAACTGGTCGATAAACCTAGCTCTACGTATTATTCATCTTTTTGATTTGATTTCTATTCTGATGATGGAGGTGAAAGAGTAACAAACATGCATGAAATGATTTCTGTAGATACTTACATTGGATGTGTTAGTTGCCAAAGCAGACGCCAGGCTCCTTGAGCAGTGGCAAGTGGGGGGTGGTGTAGTGGCACAAGTCTTAACCGCCATAAACCTGTATGGCGCTTAAGCTAGTATTACATGACACGTTTTTAGGGGCCCATTGGTCGAATCGCCCCGTGTAATCGACGAAAGGGAACTAAGGGAGTCGAGGGAGGAGGGAAGGGCAGAGGCAGGCGATAGTCGGCTTCTAAAAAACGTGTCGTATACTAAGTTAGGACCTTTGTAAGACACGAACCTGTAGAACAAACTCACAAAATTTCATGAGAATCGGTTGAGTAACGCGACCTGTAATTACAGTAGAGAACAACCGGACATACGAAAACATTGCTCAAGATGAAGCCTGAAACTGAGACCTTCGCTTACGCTCGGTCGAATATACTGTATTATTATGAAATAAGAGAAACTTGGTTACTTTCCGCCTTGGATGATATTTGAGGCTTTGGACCAGTATCGTAACCACCTCCTGATAGTTAGTAAGTCCAGTAGTAGTAGTAGTTAGTAGTAGTAGTTGGTAGTGGTTGATATATTGACATGAATAATGCTAGTTATTAAGATTATAAATTACTGTGCCCTGTCAGGGCCCATGTGCTACTGAATAGTATG
The DNA here is from genome assembly GCA_949128165.1 of Lathronympha strigana. Classification (NCBI taxonomy): domain Eukaryota; kingdom Metazoa; phylum Arthropoda; class Insecta; order Lepidoptera; family Tortricidae; genus Lathronympha; species Lathronympha strigana. Next base: position 5,090,780 of record OX421915.1, on the reverse strand, counting down.
TAAGACCAATGTATACCATGGATGCAATAAACTATGACTATGACTATGACTAAGTTCCAATAAAATTTAAAACCAAAGACACGGCAACGTTATAAATCAATTAAATACTTGAAACCATCACACAAAGGCGTCACTAATGAATATTATATTAAATGCCTGGCCCCTCTCATGATCAAAAACCATACATCCATACAACTGACTTTTCAATTACCGGACCACCCTCCAAAAATACTAAATCATATCAAACGCAGATCAGAGTAACTCGATAGGCCAATCAACTATGACCTTTAATGAAAGGGGATAAAGATGTAAAATGTTGATTGAGATGAATGGTATCGGTATATGCGTGATGGGGTTCGGTTGGGGGTCCAGACAGAAAAATGCACTTGGAACCCCACGTCTAGACTGCAGACTGTCTGGCGGGCCCCGGAGACTGCGAACTTGGGCAAACTATTCAAGGTCGAATGAGGCTATTGTTGTTTTAGATTGTAGAATTAAATTATTCGTAAATGTTATGCCATGTACGATTTATGGGCTCCGTACTAAACTAGAAAGCCTAATACTTTCGCCGTGTTCGTCCGTTGGTCTGTCCGCAGATTAGCCGGGCAGAGTGGCCGTTTGTAACAGAAAGCTGCAATATCGAATGCGTAAAAGTTTATATTTTACGACAAAGTAGTACAATCATCTTCAAAAATGTTAGGGGGTAGGTATTTTTCAGATGATAAAACACAGGTAACCATAGAGATTATTTTATGTAAGCATGTCGCTGAGGCAACAGATTTATTTATTTACTTTGATTTCTTGTTTACATTGTCTTTTATAATAAAGACAATTGGTTAAAACGACCTCAAATACTCAACAGTAGGTAGGTACTAACACAAACACGTTCCCTTAACGGGTTTTTGATTAAAAAATCTTGATATCTTATGGTTATGATACGGTACAATCGATCATACTGCGAGTTATTTCAAGATCGTATATATTATTACGACAATAACATTACTTTGATATTCAATTCAATAAATTAAGTCGTATTATACCGATTAATAACAAAAACATTAAATTTTAATCAATCGCCCTCAACAATATGTCAAAGTTCCCAGTGTTCGCGCGCCTCCCCGCAACAGACCTAGTGGTGTATAATTTAGTGCAGTCTGGGCGGCTATACCTAGCTGGCGCGAGGGGTAGGTCAGGTACGAGTACGCCTGCACTCTGTACGAAATGCGGAATTACGTACATGGCGGGGATTTTGTGACGCGTGCAACTTTTGTTTACCTTTTAAAATAAGCTTTAAGACATAGTTGGGCATTTTCAAAAATAGGGAACCATTTCCTTTTTTTTTTAATATATGAAGTTTTGGGGTTTTTATAACCAGAATCACGAGTGCTATTGATTAAAAAAAAGAAGAAGAGTGTCCCGTTTGTTTTGGTCAGTTTCGTAACGCATTTTTTCATACATTTGGTATGGGCCGTTACAAAACTGACAATATTTTTTTGTATGGAAAATAGAGGACCCATTTTCATTAAAATGGTGCACTTTTTTTCTGAAAATGCCCAGTTACAGACGTGGTGCATAATGTTTTGCCCTCGTATTTTCTCTGAAATGCTAGTATTTGACATGCCACTTCAATCGGTACTTTTAGTACTGACACTGACTGAAATAGCATGACACGTTCGGGCATTTCCGTGAAAATACAAGGGGAAACCATTATGCACTACATCTATATTACAAGTTACATATGTTTATTCGAATAAATATAAAAATACATATATTAAGAGCTCATTTTGTCAATCGATTCGATAATATATTTTTTGTTAAGGATCCATAATCAAAGGTGGGCAAGGTTTATAACGTGATAATGAAGGTATGTTTCTTGACCTATCACGTGGTGACTAGATGGAGTTAGAGTAAAAGTAAGCTAATTCTTTCACAGACTGTGAAGGTGTTAAGTAAATGTCATAATTAGACCCCGTTATCTTATCGCACTGTCATTGCTTTTCCGTAGAGCATGAATGTTTTAAAAAACCCATTTTGATATTAATGTTTATGTTATGCAACAACGCGGTTGAATTTTCGCCTTGTCTTTGCTCAATCGCAATGAAAACTTCTTGATTCAAAATAAGTAGATAACCTCATTTGGCTCACGACTTGTAATCATTAAAACCCCTATGATAAACAGTCTTAACAAATACCTGAGAATTTTATTTCTTATATCTTATCACGTAATATATGATAGTAACTCCTCTTTTGCCAATTATCATTGACATATAACTCTATGTAGTACACTATCCGCAGTTAGATACTCGATAAAACACATTCACGCTCTACGGAAACGTAACGTCAGTGCGACAAGATACGGAGTCTAGTCCTAGTCATCTTTTATATAGAAGTTTAACGTATAAGGTAGTACTTTAAATGTTTGACAGTTCATTTGCTTGGTAGAGTTAGAAAAGTACATTACCTAACTAGTGCGGTAAAACAAAGAAAGGCCGAGATCGCAGATGTTTGCAGCCCGAGCTGCAAGCGAGGGACGTAAATATGCGATCAAGGGCTTTATTTATTACCTCACGTGTTAGGTACATCATTTTATGCCTACACTTGGGCCAGGTGTGGCATAAAAGATTTGTTTCGTGGTTTGGCTCTAGGACGGAGACCAACATACAGATAATATTTTATTTTTATTCCGATTAAATAACTGAACCAAAAATACTTACTTACACTTAAATCCCGGTCACGTGTCGTTATTTAAATGGAATCGCACGCCCACATCATGTTACAGCAGTCTTATGTGGGCGTCAGCTCAACCTTCCAACAATTCGGTATTTTACACAATCTTAATGGAGTTTCATAACAATGGAAGTATACAGTTACTACAGTAGAGTGGGCGATAAACTCCTTCTCACCCTTCAAGGCCGCAGGACCGGATGGGGTGCTGCCAATACTTCTTCAAAAAGGATATCAAATAATAAAGAGAAATCTAATAGAGCTATACACAGCAAGTATAGCATTAGGATATATACCGAAGAGCTGGAGAGAGGTGAGAGTGGTATTCCTACCAAAGCCGGGGAAGAAATCGTATCAAGAGGCAAAGTCGTTCAGGAGCATCAGTCTCTCCTCCTTTGTACTCAAAACGCTGGAGAAAATAATAGACAGATCCATAAGGGAGAAGATGGAAGCAGGCAGAAACCCACTCCATGAAAATCAGCACGCGTATATAGCGGGGAAGTCAACAGAGACAGCTCTACACAACCTAACGGTAAGGGTAGAGAGAGCCCTGGACACTAAGCAATATGCACTAGGGTGCTTCTTTGATGTGGAGGGAGCATTCGATAGGGCCACTCATGCTGCGGTGGAAAAGAGCTTAGACAGGGAAGGAGTACACCCGACGATTGCGAAATGGATTGGAAGAATGCTTAGGGAAAGGTCCATAAGGGCAGAATTGGGAGGTGTATCGAAGACAATTAGTCCAAGGAGAGGATTTCCTCAGGGTGGATGTTTATCACCCCTGATGTGGTGTCTACTATTGGACTCAATGTTGAAAAAAGTAAACGGAGGAGGTGTGTACCTGCAAGCATACTCAGATGATGGGGTGATGCTAGTAAGAGGAACGGTACTAAGTACAATAAGGGACATAATGGTAAGAGGCCTGAAACAGGTATCAGACTGGTGTAATGAGAGAGGGCTAAAACTAAACCCAAAGAAGACAAAACTCGTACTCTTCACGACCAAGAAGAAAAAAGAGGCAATGAGACCAATAAAGATAAATAACGAAGAGCTAGAGATGGTGAATGAAACAAAATATCTGGGGGTAACTCTAGACAGGACACTCAGATATAAGACCCACATAAAGGAGCAAACTAACAAAGCAATCAGGACACTGTACCAATGCAAAAGGGCAGTGGGAAGAACGTGGGGGCTGAAACCTGGTATGATTGAATGGATCTACAAGGCAATAATCCTCCCGAGAGTGTTATACGGGGCCATAGTGTGGTGGCACAGAACCCATATCAAAGAATACCAGAAGGACCTAAGCAAAGTACAGAGACTAGCATGCCTGATGATCACGGGGGCTATGAGAACGACCCCGACTCATGCGATGGAGATAATGCTAGGAATGAAACAGCTGCACACTGAGGTGAAAAGAAGAGCCACAGAGCAATGGTATAGAATGACAGCATGTCAGGAATGGAGAGGAAACTGTGGGGATAAAGGTCACGCGAAGATTCAAAAAGAAGCGCTGGTCAACATGGACATGCTGATAGCAAACAATGATCTGATAAAAAGGGAGGAGATATTTGACAAGAAATACAGAATACATATAGGAGAAAGAGCAAACTGGAAAGTTCAAATCGTAAACCCGACGACAGTTTGCTTTACGGATGGCTCGAGAATGAGCACGACTCAACTCGCAGGAGCAGGAATAGTCATACCCAAGATGGAAAAAAAGATATCAATACCACTAGGCAGATTTGCTAGTGTGTTTCAAGCAGAAGTAAGTGCAGTAACGAGATGCGCACAAATCATCAAAGAAAACGGACAAAAGGCCGAACCGGTAGTAATCTACACGGACAGCCAGGCAACGTTAAAAGCACTTAACAAGACATCGGTTACCTCCTCATTGGTGAAAGAATGCAAAAGGGAGTTGAACAGGATAGCAGCAGACAGGAAAGTAACAGTGGCCTGGGTACCGGGTCATCAAGGAGTCACTGGGAACGAAAAGGCAGATGAGCTGGCAAGGGAAGGAGCGGCGATGGAACACATAGGCCCAGAACCAGTCCTACCAATATCAGCGGAAGTAACAAAGGGAGTAATAAACAGACTATTAGAGAGAGAAGCGGATAAAACGTGGAAAGAAGAACCAAGCTGCAGGCAATCCAAGATGATGATCGAAGGTATAAGCCACAGGAGAACCAGGTATCTTCTAAAGCTAGGTAAGAGAAATCTAAGAATGGTGACCGGTATCATTACTGGCCACAACACACTGAATAGACATCTAAATATCTTAGGTATTAGCAGGGATCCATCCTGTCCGCACTGCGGTAGGGAGGAAACCAGCAAGCATGTGTTAGCAGAATGTACTATGTATGCGGCTGCACGATATAGTATATTCGGCAAAGATACACTGCAGGATACCGAACTAAAGGATGTCAAACTTAAAGATGTCCTTCTGTTCTGCAGGAAAACGAGAAGATTTGAGGAAGAATGTAGTATGGGAAGGCAGCCGGGACAGTAACCTGCAGCTCAAAACTCCAGGGAATTGGGCTGAATGAACGCGAGAAGTGTTCGATAGCCCGCCTGTGTCCGGCCGGGCGTCCCTACACTACATCTACATCTACATCTACATACAGTTACTTAATAATTTGAACTTTGATAAGCTTTCAATAACTAATATGTCCCCTATCCGCCAGGGCGGCGCCACGGTCAGACACAGCATTCGTTCATTGGCATTCATTATTCAAATTATTCTGAATAATTTTGAGAATGAATACAACTGCTGATATTGGTCACCAAAGTGTTTCAAAATGTAGGTACACGATCATCAACAATGAAGAAACCGACATGATTGGTTGAACTTGGATTTTTTTAGTAAAGTACCTTAATGCCTACTTGTAATTTGTGCTTTGTGCTTGAGTTTAGTAAAAGGACCAGGAATCAGGATTTCGGGATTTTTTTGGAAGACGCCGACCTACCGCTGATCAACAAAAGTGTTGATTAGGTTTGCATAGATATTTCCAAATGATTTAACTTGGCTTGTCGACAACCAAAAAAAAACCGAAAACCTGATTCTTCCGGATCTGGACTTGCTTGAGCTCATTAGATTTGATTCAAAAGATGTCCAAACATTTTCATATAAAATTTAAGTTGCAATTACGTTACACTCATAGTTCATTCAAAATCGTGACCTAATTGAAAGGATTTTTATGAGATATTTTTTTTTATTATTAGGATCGAATCAGCTCGTTATTCTGGTTCGAATGAATTTCGTATGAAAAACAATCTGGTTTACGGGATTTTTAATTTTTGAAAACGCTCAGGTACCTTTAGCAAAAAAAAAACCGGCCAAGTGCGAGCCGGACTCGCCCACCCGGGTTCCGCACAAAGGATGCTCCTCCCCCATTTATGAAATACTGGTAGCACGGAACTCTGCGGTGCGGCAATTATACGGTTTTCGGATTTTATGCTGTAGGTTCTAGTGCTACAAGCTCTTGCTTTTTGCTAAATTTCGTGATGGGGAGTGGGAAGTACCCTATACGTTTTGATTCCAATTGCAAATGTATAGAAAATGCGACATAAATGGCCGTGTCTTATGATTGCGTTGACGTAGAGGTTTTGTTTTTTCACAGCTTCAAGAGACCTCAGACTTGTATGTGACATTAAATTGCAACGGTTCAAACTCACGTATTTTTATCACAATAAGCGTGACATGTAATTTAATGTAATTGAACATTTTTGTAATGTAATTGATACAATACATATACACATGTCTACCATCTCCAGTTCTCCTTCAATTGCTCAAAGGTTAACTGGAAGAGATCCCTTAAAGGGATAAGTTCGCCTTTGTACAAATATTTGTGTTATTTATCTTGTTTTTTTCCACTGTTTTTGTGCAATAAAGTGATTTACTACTACTACTACTACATGTGTATGTGGTATTAATTTCAACTTGCTACCTCGACGCGTTCCGGAGATAAAGGTTTTTGACAGACTGAAGGACGGACGGACAACAAAGTGATCATATCCGTTCCGTTTTTTTCCTTTTGAGGTACGGAACCCTAAAAACATCATATTTATAAGTACGCGTTATTTATGTATAAGCGAATTTAGTTTTAAATTATATTTAAAGCGTAATCGCACGCCCACTCCTTGTTACGTCCTATCAAGCTTTCAGCACCTACAATGCGATATTTAAAATCTTAACGGAGGCTTCGTTACAAAGGGATAGCGTTACATCATAATGAGCTTATAATAACAACAGCCTTTGACGTAAGAAATTATTTCGTTTGATATGAGTGATAGTGCCTCAAGACGAGTTTTAAATCAATGAGTGTTACCAGTGATGACTTACGGCGCCGAAACGTGGTCCTTTACTATCGGCCTCATCTCAAAACTCAAAGTCGCTCAACGAGCTATGGAGAGGGCTATGCTCGGAGTTTCTCTACGTGATCGAATCAGAAATGAGGAGATCCGTAGACGAACTAAAGTCACCGACATTGCCCTCCGGATTAGCAAGTGGCAGGCCACATTGCACGCAGAGCAGATGGCCGATGGGGGCGAACAGTGCTCGTGCGGAGACCACGGCTTGGCAAACGCAGCGTAGAACGTCCACCCACATGATGGACAGATAACCTTATGAAGACAGATCATTTGGCGCGTCGAACCCCCTAATTCCGAAACGCATATTTTGAAAACTGTAAGTTCGAGCAACATACTGTACAACAACGTGTACAACTGCAATTACGGACATAAAGAGGGAAAAAATCACGTGACGACATGTTTCCGCTTCCGATATTTTTTGTATCGCTAAGCTACATTCATGCCAAGTTTTATAAATTCTGCCATCTCGTGTCTACCTTTGAAATTTGTTAGAGTTGGGAACACCGTACTATTAGCCATTAGTTATGATAATAATGGGTAAACATTGCTTTTTATCGGTGTCGATGAACTTAGTCGATTTTTAATTAATCAAAAGCACTGGTACATTTTTGCGCCCGTCAATCCAGAGTATAAATATTATTATTTAAAAATTAATATATTAAGCACTCATCTGTGTGCGTGTAACGTGAATAAGTGTAACGAACTAACAGCTCAGAAAGTATTTTATTTTATATGCGACTATCGCTGACGGCACTGTCCTACAGACGTAGCGCTACGCCGTAGCTGATAACATAGGATTTCCGATTTACAGCGAAAATTCTTTGAAAACGACGACATGTGATTAGCTCTGAATGGGTTAAAGGATGTACAAAAAATGTTAATGTGTGTGTGATGTGCAGCGATTTCTCATTCAATATTCAATCACAAAAAATATGGGAAATCGAACGTCTGGAGTATTGTACTGAATAATCTACTGCAATATTTTGACATGGGTAAATATTTTGTACGTATTTCATGAAGTAAAACAAACACCGTCGGTTATGCAAACCGTATGCTGGGAATGCATTTGGATTTTTTAAATTCGGGTCGATCTTACACAGATCGACTTATGCCCAAATCAAACAAAGGTAATATTATGGGCACTAGGCGACGTCATGCATATTTAAATAGATATATTCATGCTACACCAATTACTCAGAATCAAATATTTGAAATAAACACAAATGTTCTTACAGAGATTCACATTACCGACTATGCCGTTAATTTGAAATTAATAAATGATAAATAGTAAATGATTATAAATTGAAAGAGATATCATATACCACAGAAAAAGTGAACAAGGCCCCCGATGAGCAGGGCTGGATACGTAGAAGTGGATTAACGGAGATGCACTGCGATTAACGTCAAACAAAAAATAGAGCCTTAGGCCAGTCGTGGCACACAATAGGGCTAGTACTTAACAACAGTATCAAATCAAAGTCAGATGTTTAAAGTCCGCATGCAGCTGCTGTATAATGTTATCGCTTGCGTACTAATAACATGGAAGTCGGGGGAAGTGGCAGTTTAGTTGCAACAGCACCCCAAAATGGGAAACTATTTTAACCAAAAATTTAAAAATTGAATTGAAAATCCATTACGGCCATGAGCGTAATACAGCTCATTAAGTAGAATGCTCCATACAATATCATCATTTACGAGTGAATGTGATGAAATGTAGGGTTAATTAACTATTTCTTGTCACTGGTTGCTATGGTTACGGTCTACTGGGCCACTTTTAAAATCACGGTTTTATGGCATTAAAATTCACAAAATATGTTTTAATTGCTAGTTATATTCCCTTTCCATTATGGGACCATCTACCAAGCATGTCAGTGGAACATACTACAGCGTTTTTTCTGACGAACTGTGCTGCATTTTTCCCCTGGCTGACGGGACAGAATAACAACAGGAAATACTCGTAGTTGATTCACCCACTATTACTACATTTTTATGTAACAAGGACCTCGGGCTTGTTTTTTTACAATAAATACCAAAACAAGAGGTTGTCACTCAAATTACAATTTATTACATCTATGTTTCCCTTAAGCAGCCTACAGTTGCCCTTCAGTTTGCCAAAGGTACGAGTAGCTGGCATACAGCCTTTCATTGTGCAATAGGGATCTTGACACATATTTAAACATTATAAATTTAGTCGTGGTAATCTAAATAGAAATAAAAATAATAAATTGATGTTTTTATATTCCGTTATGAAATAAACCTTTAAAAGTAAATGCGGCTATTTAGCTTAGGTCGCTTCGGTGCATCGGCGGGTGGGGCTGCCCGGGCGATCACCGGGTTCATTATCAAAGTTCACTAGTACGCCACACATACACCTTTACCATCGCCATCTACAGCTGACTGCTTATGCACCTTATCACAATGAGATACGGTTGACTAATAATCATTCACTAACAACCGCTGATAGTAAAACGCACACGAAATCGTCGACCAATCACCAACGACCCCTCGGCAGCTTCAGCTACTAGACACGTTTAAACAGCAACTAATCTTACTGCCCATAGATAGACCTTATTCGCTTGCGATAAAGCTCACATTGAGCCAAAGAGTTGTGTCGGCGGTGATGCGGTAGTATGTTGCAGGGGTCTAGCTGTCTGGTAGACGCGGGGTGTCGAAGCGTGCCGACGGCTGCCGGAAACGCCCGAACCCGGCGGCTCTGACAGCTCAGGAAGCTGCACTGTGGAAATGTGCTAACCACGCCGCATTGAGCAAACCACGCGGTTTTCAACCTTTTGACAATGTATTAGAGAGGAATCTTGCGTGTATTCAGGTGTCTTTATGTGCTTGCACAGATATTAGGAGAATTAACTGCTCGAATAAAACGTTTACGCATAAAAAGGAAATGCGGCATTTTTAAAAGCAATCAGCTTTGGTTGCTCTTAATAAAAAAAGGGCTACAAGTCTTATAAACCTTACTTTATAAATTTTTCAGCAGAAGGCTGTCAAAGCAAACAAAATGAGAAATATCTTGACTGTTCATTTTCACACGGGTACCACGCACACTTTCATGAATGCTTTCCTTCAACGAAAGATGCCTTGCTTGCTTTTTAATGTAAACACTAGGTATGGTAAGTATAACTAACGATGAAGTATTCCATAAAAGAGAGTTATAAAGAATACAGTTCACGCATCAATCAGTATATGTAAGACTGGTATCGAAACATTCCGAAAATATTTAGTGTTATAAGTAATTATTACTAGAGTGTAAGGTTTCCGTAATTTCTAAGCATGCTCTATTTTGGTCACGGCAAGGCATTTATTTGATTTGAATATTTTGTTTCTATGTTTCTTTTTAAGCTATTGCATAGCTTCTATCGCGGGCCTTGAGCGCGGGGACCGAATCCAGAAATTCCGTAACGAAAAAAAACCTGACGCTCCCCACTCCGACGGACCGAAACCGACTTTATTCACTTTGTTACAAAGTTCTTTATCGGGGAAAGGATATATCTCCAAACGAATGTCGCTAAGTGTCATATTCTATACAAAATATTGAGGACAGTAGCTTTTATTACCAGAGATACGGCGATGTCAAACGTCAAAATAAACACTATTATTTTAGTCCCGCCAAAATCAAATATGTTAGTCGCAAACTTATGTTTCTTATTTCAGTTATCATAAACCTATAGTTTCAATGATAAATATTCCTGAATAACCAACAGCTACTGTAAGATAATAAAACCCACATGTATTGTAAAATAATGTTGACAACTTTTCTATCAAAAACATTGAATTTGAAAATGAATAATGATCCACAAGAGTCTACAACAAAATATGGGACCACCATTGACGCGGTATTTTCTAGGTATTTAGAGGATATTAAGTCGCAAACTTATGTTTCTTATTTCAGTTATCATAAACCTATAGTTTTAATGATAAATATTCCTGAATAACCAACAGCTACTGTAAGATAATAAAACCCACATGTATTGTAAAATAATAAAAACATTTTAAACAATATTAACTTTTTATTTATTAAATAATAGAAAAAATTGTTTTCTTATCGGTCACCACGCTCAAAAAGTGTAACTTGAATTAATATCAAAGAAAAAGAAATACTGCATGAACAAAATAAATAAATAATTATAATTGCATAAGTTGATACAAAATGATATGCAATAGCTTTACCGCGGCAGTCCCCGAGTGCCACACGTATTTTTTGAAATAGTTTTAATGTCTGATGTGTCGGTATTTAGATCGTATTTATATCGTTTTTTTTTTATGGGACAGCCCTCATGAAAAGCACTGGCTTCGCCCGAATGCACCAGGGCCATACAGAATAGGGCGTATTAGTTTAGCCTTTATTTTTATTTTAAGCTTTTGTTTTAATATTTTATATAATGTAACTAACCAAGATGATTTTTATTTTCATTTTATTTGAGTTGCAAGCTGAAGAGATATTTTTACATATGCTAGGTGCTAGCTTAGTTGTCAACGTCGTAATATAAAATAATGCATATCCACTGTTTACCGAAGATACCTACGCTAGTAGTCCACATACAACGTGTTCCCATTTCGCCTCGCCTCTATACGCTGAACAAGTGTAATTACCCATCGATTTTCCAACACTACACCCATTCTATTGAATTTCCCGAATGTTATTAATGGGCTCCATTTATAATCCGTGCCTAAAGAATTGAAACCAAAAGCAAAATTTAGAAACTAAAATTCTAAATCAATTTAATAGCATCAGTCGCGATCGCACTTACATGTCTGGGTTTAGGAGGGAGCGAGCACACACGATGAAAACGTTTTTTTATATTGTTTCCACACGTTCAATGTACATGGGAGAATGGCGCACGTTCCTCGTTGTATGCGTAGCACGTCTACGGCGTAGCTCTCAGCGTAGGCGCGGCTACGAGTTCGGCCGTGCAGAGGAAAAACGATGTAAATACTTACATTGTTTTATGATGTACCATTGTTTTGTTTGTAGTTAGGAGGCTATTCATCTACTAATAGGGGCTATTTACAAATTGCTTCAGGAGGGATACAAATACTTCGACCAACTGCTGTGTTTCTGACCAATAAATGTTTAGAGTCTGTGCGGAAAAGAAAAGTCATGGATTTAAATTATACATGTATTTGTATATTGACATAAATATTATTTATTTCTACTATTTAGAACTAGAATGTGTATAACTACATTATCAATGTAATAGTTTAATATATGCTAACCAAATTACAAGTAAGTTAACCCACTACTAACGCGTAGCCGGTATTAAGAGTAAACTGACATTATGCGAGCGCGTTTGATGACATTACCGAGTTTAACAGGCAACGGATAATAACGTCTCATTATCATTAACATGCCTGCTATATTACTTGTGTCACTATAAAAATGAAGGTTAGAAATATACAGCATTACATCAATAACCCTATAATAAAGCACGAAAATAAATAAAACCATTTGTTTTCATAGTAGCATAAAGTACTAGTGTATATAATACGTTTTTTGACATAAAATATAGCAGTTTTATCACTGACTACACTGACTTCTACTCGTAACAGTCATCGACTGCTCGAAACTCAATGGAGTTGCGTTTTATCAGTGTTTCCTTAATTTCCTAAAGGAACCTTCTGCCTCCATCACAGGACATGGTCGTCGAAGTTGCGTAAATAAGCCAAATTGCAATTCAATCAGACATCATATCAAGGACGAACGAACTTATTTAAATACAATTTGAAATACTACTAAGAAACTACTTTTACAAACATTGCGAATAAAAGCTTTCAATTATATTTCGAGTTATATTACCAATAAAAGTTATTACATAAAGGAAAAATAAAAGGTACTTACTAAGAAAAGGAATACAATAATATTGTTACATTGGGATATACTTAGTAGTTACATACATTTGACGGCTGGATCGATCCACATGCGTTACGCATCGAATCACTCGCAATATATTATGGCTCGTTCACGATATATTGAGTAGAAAAATATTCTGTAATAATACATTGTAATTAAGAATGACAAGGTTTTTCCCGCGAATTGTTTCACGTCGATGATATTAAAGGTATTATTTAAAAATCATACTAATCAACGCAAAGGCGATTTAGTGACTTAACCCTTTACCGCATGGATTTTTTATTTCCTCCAAAAAAAAAATATGATATAAAGTACGACAAATGTAACATAAGAAAATTTTGAAAAAATTTTTTCAGTCAACCCAGTGGAAAATATTGGTAAAAAACAACTTGTTCCAAATTTGGAACAGCATGCATTTGTGGTCACGCGACGTGTGTTTTTTTCTGTAGCCAAATTTGGAACAACATGCAGTAATAGATATGAAAAGGTAGTTTACTTAAAAAAAACTTGTTTTTATTTGTCATGTTTAATTTTAACAACAGACAGCATAAGAATAAATCTAACATAGAAAAGAAAAAATATATGAGGTCACTTGTCAACTCGTATTATTAAATAAGTATTAAGTGGAATATATTACTACAAGTCATTTTACATGAAAACTCTGGAAACAATTCCGGTCTTTATTAATACAAAAAAAAAACAGACACATTTGCTGCAATATATATGCGACTTTAAGCTGCATATTTTGCACCTCTGTCTTTCATTCCCCAAACCGGCCAATGATCTATGCCATCTTCTGCTACTTCTTTTGGAGGCATGTCTAGTTGCCGTCTTCTAGGTTTTTTTACACTTTCAATAGCTGCGTTAGAGACGGGACGCCCCCTTTTACGAGTTGATGGTGTGAAAACCTGGGACGATTCTCGCATCAGTACATCAGCGATGTACAATTTAAAGTCTAGTAAGGGCATGTATGTCAGATCATTTTTTTGGTTCAGTTTCCGACGCCATAAAATCCAGCTGTTGACACATGATAAATCAATATTTTTTGTTATAAGGGTAACATCAACATTATCATATCATATTTACCTCCTTGGAATAAAATATAAATAGCCACTTCCCTTAGTGCATGAAGTTCCATATTTGTCAATTTGATAAAATATACACTAATGCATAGTGTTCCATATTAGGTACAAGCGTTGCAGCCCGTAATGCATCGTGATCCATTTTTGGAACAAAGTTTAAAGGCCTAAAACCATAATAATTTGTATGAAAATACTTACGAGTTTTTCCATAGAATGTTGCTGGATCCATTTTTCTAATACCCAATACTTAAATTTTGTTTATTCTGCCAAATTTGACGAAGAACAGCTAATTTGAAACTTCACAACCGCAAGTGTGCATAAAAATCGTTGAACGCCGAGAGAATTTCAATATTCCGTGGACTAGATACTAGATAAAACCTCTTATAAATACAGAAGACGTTCTGTAGGGTGCATAGTTTTACATCATTACCCACTAAGTGACTTTAATATCGCGTAAGTCGAGAAATGAGGGTATTTTCTTCGCGTTCCTAATTTGGAACCGCATGCGGTAAAGGGTTAAGTAGTACGCTACTACTTCAAACGTCATATGTTCAATGAGACGACTATCCCATATCAACAATCCCTTTTAACACATTGAGCGCCGGGAACCCGCTAGGGGAGTTCTCTGTGGGTGGTCGCTTTCCGCTACAAAGCGGGAAAACCACGGAATCGGCTACGAGCGTAGCGCGTAGCACTCGCTGGCACTCAATGTGTACTGTTAGCCTTGATAAGGGCTGTATTTCCTCCTTGCTTTAGTTATCTCTAAACCGCTAGATAAAATGTTACAGTCATAATTCTAACCTTACTTAATAAACACACGCATCTAAATAAACGATAACTAACTAACTAATAATAAAAAAAACCGTGAATCAGAGCCAGCCTCAGGCCCGTAGGTACCAGGGCTGCACGCCGCGGCGGCGGTGGGCGCTGCAGTCGCATTGCAGGCGGGTGAACGGCCGGGCATCGATCGCGCCCCCGCGCCCCCGGGGCCCCGCACTTGCGTAGCCCGGGTTATGTAACCATGACGCGGTTGCCGTGATTCTTCCGGGTTTCAGATGGGAACTCTGAAAATTAGGATGGTATAAGAAATTATTTTAGATGAAGTACAATAAGCACTATTAAAAAACGGAACATGGTTACCTTTTGGACACTGTTCATATTTCATTCGTAAAAAATCTTATATTGAATGGGACCTGAATGCTTCATATGAAACTCCATAGTGACTCGCATTTTAAAAGATTCGAATTAAATGTTCATTTAACTTCAGAGTCATCATCCCTATTGTGAAAATTACACAGAATGGCTTTTAAGCTGATCACAACAAAAGCCTTGTCGAAATATTTCACTGCATCCCTGCAGGGTATTGTTGGCAGCGCAGCGTAGCTGTAAATGAGTTAATGAATGACTAACCTTATCAAGTTACAGACTATTTAGAAAAAACTTGGGTAATACTTAAAAAAGTTTTTTAGTTAATGAAAATATAACTAATTAATCTTACATTAGCTAATAAATAACATAAATTTACTTAATTAGTAAGTATAGCAATAAAATAAATAGCGTTGGTGGCCCAGCGGTAAGGCGTGCGACTTTCAATAAGAAGGTCACCGGATCAAATCCTGCCGATTCATAAAAATGAGTTTTTCGAAACTTATGAACCTATGAAATATAATTTGATAGTTGTCACTGCATATGATACGAGTAATTTTTATAATAAAGCTAGTAAAACAATAATCTTATACATGTGAACTCACCTTGTGATACGTCATGGCCCTTAAAAACTCATATAAATAACCTTATACTAAAAATGAACTCTGTTCGCCTATTAACAGAGTTGTTTTTTATAGTAAGTAGTCAATTACTGGCGGCCCTCCAATAATTAGCCACCTTATACAAAAAATGAATTCTATTTATAAATCAACAGAATTTATTTTTGTACAAGGTGGCCAATTTCTAAAGGGTGGTTACTGACGATTTACCCTAGATGCTGTTAAAACTACATCAAAATAAACAACAACAAAAGTAACACTCAAAGGACACGAAAAATAACTCCTTGTTATTGCATCTCCAAAGTTTTCGTTCGTTTAAGAATTCAATGCATATTTCGTCCCTCCATCTATTATTACAGGATCCTTTGAAAGAACAGGCCTTTTACTTTCAGACCCTCGCGGTTTACCGTAAAATCCGTTCTCATTGTTTTTGTATAAAAGTATGGAGTTGTGAGTGGCTTTGGCTTACCTGCATATGGGTTATTTTTATTTTTATCTTTTTTGGATTAAGCCTTACGTTTCGATAAACATAAATAAACTAAAAAGAAAGAGGACAAAGAATAAATATTTAACATAATTATAGTAAATTAATTCAATATATATCGAATATCTATGAAGTTAATGTATATGAAGTTTCATACATTTTCCGTGCCATCTTTCGTGAATCCATCTGTACGACTCGCCTTATAGTTTCATCTTCATTAAATTCAAAATTTCACATTGGGCCCCCAAAATCACTACATTGGCTATATACATTTTTGTTGACTCATGTCTTTATATATTTATCGGCTCGTATAAGTGGGGCCCATTCCATATATCTATCCATATTTCATCCTGCAGCCGCAGCTAAAAGCTACGTCACTGGAATCTCCGGGCTCGAGGCTCGCCGGGTCAACGACCTCAGCCGGTGCCGGAACTAAATCGAATCGAATTGAGGAAAATAACAAATAACGGAAATCCCTAAACCTGGGGCCCTGAAACAAGCCTCTATTTATAAAAAATTATATTTACTTAACTTATTTTCAAAGGATACATCCGAATATTACTATTTATTAAATAATTATAAAAATTAATTCATCAAGCGAAAAAATAAATCTTAGGATAATTTCAGTAAGTACTATCAAATTATAGTTCACATGATTGCATAAAAAACCCTTTACATGTAAATCGGTTTAAAAGACCCTTATTAGGTTTTTGTCACACTTGCTTAAGTGTGACAAAAACCTAATTTACTTCTAAACTGCGTTCGTAGCGCTACGCCGTAGCCGATGGCTCAGTTTTCCCGGGAAAATGCTTCGCAGAGGCGTGACGTCAGTGGCACTGAATGGGTGACCGATTCTAACTTCAAGATTTGCACTGGTTTTGTTATTTTTCTGATACGAATTTATCACGACGCACAGTTGCACCTTGCGCGGAACAAAGAGCGTGATAATTATCTTTGTAAATATATACGTCGACCGTAGGTTCAATTAGGGTAAGCGCCATATAAATCGCGGCTCGTTACCCTAATTGAACCTACGGTCGACGAATTATACATATATATATATATATATATTATTATAGGGTAGCTTGATTGAAAAAGGTAAAAGAAAGAGAGGACGACCCGTCCGGCGATGGAGACACGACATCGTGGCAGTAGCCGGGAACTTCTGGACCCGTGGGGCCCAGGACAGGGAAAACTGGCACAAATGGGAGGAGGCCTTCGTCCAGAAATGGACGGTTCCATAGTAATATATATGTTTATAATATATTTTAAAAGTAATTTTATGTTAGTACTAAGTGTATATTTCATCTTTTCGTATAAACTATAACTGTACTTAAGTTAATGGAAATAAAGGCTTTTTTATTTTACTTTTTATTTTATTTTATTTTATTATATATTATTAAGGTCATTTAAGTTTCTATTATTATATTTATTGTTCATTCTCTTTCTAACGTTAGATGCAAAAAGCAATACAAAACATAAACACATTATAAAAAAAGATAACCTAGAGTGCCGTCGGCAACCGGGCAGTGCCCAGGCTGCCGGTGGTTAGGGCCGCAGAGAGAGGAACCGCCGGACTATACGCGCCATGTCCAGGATTACCGCCTTGTGCATCTGACCTCTGATCCAGCCACCTAGCGAGAGTCGCTCAAGATGTTGGTCGAAACTCTTCGCTGAGACCGTTCGCTGAAACGACTATCGGGACAATGATCGTCGAGTCAACATTTGTGTTTTATGTATTTAATGTACTTAAGTATGTGTTTAATAAAGCACTTTGAACCCACATAACAAATGAAGATATTCAAATCTTTATCCTGTTCTGGGACTACCCAGTCTTCCTCTGACTCTAGTAATAAGTATCCAGCGCTATGGAAATTATTTAGTCAGCATTGACCGCAGCTGCAGACGCCGCAAGCGGTAGACTACGACCGACATACTGAAAATAAGTTTACGTTCTGTCAGACATCTTATGCGCCAGGTGAGAGTTAAATTATACGCGATGACCGTGTAACACAAAAGGAAAACCGACTTCACAAAATATTTTAAGGTTCCGGCATTTTTTGGATATCAGCAAATCGTCTTCACCAAATGGCGCTTTGTGAGATGTTTTGATAAGCTATTAAAAAATAGTTAAATCTCCAGTGATGTGCGTAAAATATTCAAATAGTTCCGTCGATTTTTCCAGAATTTGATACTTACTTAATATTTATAATAAAAATATTTTTTACTTCCGAGCGGTCCCGGCTTATGCCACGGTTCAGGGAGCCTGGGTCTGCTTTAGCAACTAATCCCAAGATTTGTCGTACATCCAACCTAAAGCAAAAAAAAAATACAAACAAAATATAATGTGATCGCGTTCACAAACCAGATCCCGGGCTATTCTTGAGACGCCATCCGAGGTTCAAATGTAGAAATCCTCAATATTATTTTATCAGTCCTTATACTGTGCCGTACTCTACTCGTGTAACATTCAGGAAGCTACTCGTGCTTAAAAACACAAGCCTGAATGGATCCAAAATCATTAACATCCATTAAAATTTCTCGATTATTACATAACAAGCTTTCCATTTTGTTTTATATCCATCTAGCTTTTACCTATTTATATAGCTAAACGATCTACTGAAGGTCTAAGAATAAAATTAATTTGTTTCCTGAAAAACGCCTACATAAATCTACATTTATTAATTAGCAGGACGACTAATGACGACGAGTTATTATCTTGTCAGAAGAATGTTGTTATTTATGATGGACGTTACACAAGAAATCTCTTGCCACCTTTTTAGTGTTCTAATACTTAGGAAATCAATAATATACACAAAACTCACAAGCAGATCGTGGTGTACATATTCATATGTATAGTTTATAACAAATTTAAAAAACGTTGTCAAAATACGAAACTTTATACGATACGAGTTATACAAACGCTTCCGTGTAAAATAATTACTTAATATAAACAAATCAATAAATATAAAACAAAAAGAAACGAGAAACGAAAATAAACGATTATCATAATACGATTGACCTAATAAATAGGTATAAAGTTAAAACAAAACAGAAGCTATAATAACAAACAAAAAAAATAAAAAACATTCTGCAGTGAAATGTAATATATTTATATTTTTTTAAATACTTGGCTTAAAGGTTTTGTAATCAGGCCATTAATATCCACAAAAAAAAGTTAAAACAAAATAAGTAAGATAATTAACATATTTAAATAAATTCGGTAATAAGTAAATCAACAAAAACAAACGACAAACGCAATCAAATCAAAATGAACATCATAATACGATGCGATGACCCAATAAATAGGTAAGTATAAAATTAAAACAAAAGAGGAAGCTACGGCAGGCAGCAGCCGTAGCGGCGTAGCGGGGTTACGGCGCCGGGCGCGGTCGGCGACCCCTGGCCGTGAACGGGGGGGCGGCGGGGGGACAGGGGGGGGCGCCCGGGCCACGTGCGCCCCCGCCCAGCTACGGGGTGATCCACGGAGGCTGCACTCTCCCGGACGAGGGAAATAGATAGATAGATAAGTCATAAAAATCTCAATTTAAATTACTATAGAAATCGATGCAGGACGGTATTGAGATTTTAAAATCTGTTGTTACCTATCCTTATGATCTGGTTATGATGCGAATGTGCATTCGCATCACTATGGCTTATTGGCATGCACCGCCGCTACAAGCCCGTTACGTCGAACGTAATAATAACCAAACAGTTCTTATAATAAAATTAGAATCGGCCTTTCAACGTGTCTATTTAAATTTAATTGCCAAGCAGCCAAATCAAATTTTATTTGATACCGTCGATTGATATATGTGTTCTCTGAAATAAATACCTTGTTATAAAAGGTGAAAAAGTGTACTTTAAAATATGTACAGTCAACCAATTGGAACCAATTGGTCACAGTGACGCTATCGATCAGATTGTAACAAATCTCATACTGCTTGTCATTTTGACATGGTTCTAGAGTGGTCTAGGGTTCCAATTGACTGACTATACCTAAATCTGATGACTGTTTCGCAATTTTTGATCGAAGAGGTAAATACTCGAGGCTTTCTGATAATTAAAATGATATAAAACCGGTATGTAAGTTACACATAATTATGTGTTGAAAAAGTAGTCGTTTAAAAAATAAATAGAGCTTTTTTTTTCACGTTCATATATTTTTTTCGATTGAATTTACATTTACCTACAGCAAATTTAACAAAAGTTGCCAAAGTTTTGTAGGTGTATTTGGGTATGTAAAATCAACTTCATTTTATGCCTAATTAACGTGTATGAAAATAAGTGAGGTTTTCAGTAGTACTGTTTAAAAAAGCATACACACATACTAAATCGGCACCAGACAAAGCTTTGAGCCGGTTAATAAAGAGCAGCCTGTACGTTCCACGCACACAAGCCGCCCTGCACACAGGCGCACCCACCCAGTTCTGCAGCCGGGCCTCCGTACGGACGCCACACCTCCCCTGTACCTACACGGCGGCACGCACACATCCACAACCCCGGGAAATTTTATGTGCCTGTGTGCGTTCTCGCCTAGTAAGAAGGGTCTTTGTGTGCGCGGAAAAACTATGTTAATGTGAGACTTCCGCGTTTTACTGTGTCACGTAGCGGTGTGTGTGTGTGTGTTGAGAGTGTGTGCAAGGGTGCATCGACTCTGGTTCCGCTTCCGCAGGGTACAACGCCCTGGGCTTGATTTATGGGCAAAAGGTTTGCGTGTGACGCTGTATGGAAACGTTAAGTTGTAATCAGCCTAGTAATGATAGTCAAACAGTATTGATTTAATAAAGGGTGCAGTATTAAGGTGGGACAATTTATTTCAATCGATTATTGGCTTTGAATGTTCGATAAACCAACATGGAACTGATATTTTTACTGTATATTTTACTCAGTTTAGTTAGACAATTCAGAGATTCAACAGCCTCATTTTCAGCATAAGAAAAATAATGTTTTAACTAGTCATTCTGAATAAACGATGAGCCCTGAATAAATAAGTAAGTACCAAGACGTGGTACTTGAATATTTTCTTTTACAACCCCCCTTGTTATTTTTTTTATTGTCAATATTTTGCAAGATCAGCTATAATAGCTTGGCACCCGCAAAGTAGTGTAGTTCAATATCTTGCACGCCTTGCGTAAGGCTGCAGGCTGCAGTGTTGCGTCATCGCCCAAACCCGGGCAATGCTCCGCGACGCGACGCAAACCCAAACATTCGGAACCTATTCGAGGAATATAATTCGTTATTGATTTCATTTTGATCTGACATTGAACAGGATGCTCAGAAAGTATATTTGTTTTATTTAGGTTCACTTTTTCTTGATATAGAGTTTATTTTGATGTAATTATTGTTTTATTCATCATTTATCATCGTCATATTTATAACAAGTTCTGATTATTACAAATACCGCTTCGGGGCGACATTCCAACACTAAAGAGCAGACACTTCCCACTATTTTTATAGTGCGAATGGGCTGCTCTTTTATTTAAACTTTGCACTGGATCGATTTGAACTTTCGAACATCTAAGGGTCAAAAGCTTTCCGTCTGGTCTTTCCTGTGGACTGCCCAAAAGTAAAGTGCTTGAGGGCCTTATCCACATGACTCCTTAAGTATTCCTTTTCTATTGGGATATATGATGAAAATCATTATCATAACCAAGCTATTAAGCTGTTAATTATTGTCCACAGCAAAGAAAACCACAGTTTGCGCTCTGCAGTCAAATGTGCTGGTGCTGTGTGAGCATGGCGCATTATATTACATATCGTATCGCAAAAATGATATGAGAAATGAAAGAAATGAGAAAAGAGCGTACTCCCACCTTAAAGTTACAGTTAGTTAATGTACAGTACTAAAATATCTATGGGTCCTGCCCGAAATAAATAATTATTTAATTTAATTTTAAAGGCCGGCAACGCACTTGCGACACCACTGGTGTTGCGGGTGTCCATGGACGACGTTAATCGCTTACCATCAGGCGATTCGTTTGCTCGTTTGCCCCCTATAGCATAAAAAAAAATGATATACAGTTATTACACGTAATTTATTTTACGTTATACCTAGGCTACACCAGCGCTTTATTCAATGCACTTTGTTATGATAAAATCCACCTCAGATAAAAGGAACATTTAAAGCTGAAAGTTCTTTCGAGTAGCCGGACTTCCTACAGGACGCTATGTTGCCACAGGTTAAAACTGCGGGCGCGAGCGCCACTGAATAAAACCATCATATACAGCAGCAGAAATAGTTAGTACATTATATATACGACCTTCAATCCTTCAAGAAAAGAGCGTACTCCCACCTTAAAGGCCGGCAACGCACTTGCGACACCTCTGGTGTTGCGGTTGTCCATGGACGACGTTAATCGCTTACCATCAGGCGATTCGTTTGCTCGTTTGCCACCTATAGCATAAAAAAAAATAAGTACATTGTATATAAGTGTGTCATTATACACGAAACAATATTTTCCACGTGAGCTGAAAGCGAGTGCGCAATAAGGTAGCCGATGTGTATAATGACAATGCACACACGTTTCATACGACGTTTTTCAACACGTGTAAGGAAAAATCGTAGTTATTAACATTTTTAAATAAGTTAACTTAATTGTCAGAATCATGTTAGAATGCCTGCATGTTAATTGGCATATGACTTGACTGATCTTTATTGAGTAATTGAAGTTTCTTGCGATGCCTTTTGGGCTCAGGGAACCTGGGGTCCACTTTGGCAACGAATCCCAAGTTTTTAAGGCACTCATTATTGTGTATAAAATAATTTAGCAGGTTTTAATCCATGCATATGGACATATTCCTTTTTAACGCATAAGTTATTATGCCGATTATGCGGCTAAAAAAAGTTTGAAAAAAAAATCTTTTTAATACGACAAAATTTTAATGTATTATCTAGGTACGTAACTTAGTCTCGTAGGGTACAAACTTAACTTGATGGGTTATATCATTACCGTACTACGAGTAGTTCAATAATATAATGAAAAAGGAAGCATGTTTAATATCTTGGATTATTAGCCTAAAATCGGTATGATAAGAACCTCATTACGAGCAAGTGTGTTGAAAATGTACCTACTTACCTAATTCTAACCAATAAGTTTCACATATATTATAAAAGCAACACCTACAATCTGACAACAAAGAGTAGACAACAAACAAAGAAGATAAATTCTTTTTTTTTTGTTAAATGAGTTTTAGCTTTAAAGAAACAAATACTCGTAGTGAGAGGCGTAACTGAATAAAACAAAATAGTGAAGCTTGAAAACTAATTTTGCAATGTTTTTTTAAGGTTGGTGGCTATAATTTCATTCAAACATCACCTGTTAAATAACAAACTTACTGCTCCCACTCATCCGGTAAATAATGCATACAAATTGACAACATACCTACAATGTTACGAGTAATGTTACCCACAACACAAGCCTTATTGAGCTTACCGTGGGACTCGGTCGATTTGTGTAAGATTGTCCAATAATATTTATTTATTTTATTATTTATTTATGTTTACTCAGTGGCGCCCTCCATAAATGTCTACCTTTTTTGTCAGACTGTATTTTAGTACTTCCTATGACTCCCTGTCCAGTGACTCCAGTCAAACCACGTTCTTCCGAGCAAATTAAGTGTTAAAAGTGAAACTTCTATGAAATAATGACGTTTACTTAACACTTTCTGGCTGAATGTGCGTAATAAGTAACTCTCGTAAAAACTTTAAATAATTAAATAGTTCTGATTACACTAGTCGTACTGTGTCGGGAGAAACTATTATATGAATACGTTGCTTGGTGCGGTGCAACAAGACTACGCGGACCCGGCGAGTTACTCGGGATTCTCAGGAATGGCTCGCTACTGAAAAATGATTTATTCATTATGTAAATTAGATACCCCGTGATTTAAAATTAAGTCAATGAGAAATCAGAACAAACTACGCTGTCTGACATCGTTACTCTTCAAATATTTAATTTAAATACTTACCCCTGAAAAAGTGAACAGATATTTTAGTTAAATTATGTGATTTCGATACATTCTAATGAACGCAAATATCAAAATAGCAAATAAAGACACACAATTATTTAGCTAAACTGTGTTTTATCTATATTTATGAATATCGCCATTAATCTTTATTGCAAAAAAATACAATCGTGAAAAGAGCACATTTAAACTTACTTAAGGCATTCTGTAACAGTCAACCATCGGGCAAAACAGATAATTTTCTCCCTGACGGAGTAGAATATACATTTAGTGTTAAATGATGACATAGTTATTAGAGTCGTGTGTGCGTTTGTGTCTACTACTGCCAGACCAAGCTAAGTTTGCATCGATTTTGATATTAGAGACTCCGCAAGAGTTATTTTAAACGTCAGTTCTATTTCACTCACAGACTTCTGTGAAATTATGACGTATACATTAAAGACTTTCACAGTCTGTGCTATTAATATCTATGCAAAATTAGATTAATCGGACTGTAATTAATTTTAACAAGCTAGATGGCGCTTTTTGCCGAAAATCTCAACCAAACCAAGTAAACTTTTCAGAATATTTTCCTTCATAAAGCGATATTCAAAATTAGGTAGGTACTTCTACAGAGCAGCAACGACTTACAGACAGCAGTTAGATAGTATAATAATGCGATCAATGATTTTTTTGTAATCGTTTACGCCATTCAGGGCTAATCACTAGCAATCACTACATACCGGGAAACCCATGTTATCGGCTACGACGTGTCGTAGAGCTACGAGGAGAATGATTTAAGTGAAATGAGGAGGATAAAGCCATAAAAATTCCCAACTTTAATTTATAAGTAAGTAAACAAACAATATATATGTAGTTGATACATCCAATAGTTTCATGAAATATATGCCTGTTACATTTTCTTAATATCAATGTTCTGAATATCAATGTATGTATGTAGTACCTAGTGAGTATGTAAAGTCACCTTGGATCTATTCGAGTTCTATTTTAAACAACGTAGGTCACTACAGTTTTCGCCATCTAGGGATGAAGGCCTGAACTACTTCGAGGGCAACATGTAAAATAGAGGGCGTTTTGACGAATCGTATTGTAATAGTCGACCATTATGAAACTACCAAATGAGTACCTAGCTAGACCTGCAGTGTGCAGGAGGTAACGATAAAGGAATTTAGTCTGTGAGGTAACGTAGCAAAATCCGAATAAATCCCTGTATTTATTTAGATGTTTGATAATAATTATTAGTCAATGTAATCAATATCAGTTTACTGAAACGTACATTTTATTATTTTGTTTTATAGCCCCTTAGTTTCGGAAAAAAATGAATAATCATTTCTGGTCATTTTTTCTACCACTATGCGTCAGTAACTTTGAGGTAATTGCGTCCCTGCAACGCATTTTTCCCAATTTCAGTGGTCATCAACCTTTTTGCCGA
The DNA here is from genome assembly GCA_949128165.1 of Lathronympha strigana. NCBI lineage: Eukaryota > Metazoa > Arthropoda > Insecta > Lepidoptera > Tortricidae > Lathronympha > Lathronympha strigana. The sequence continues at coordinate 5,065,090 of OX421915.1, read as the reverse complement.
TACGTATTTACAACAGTAGGTATATATTGTACTATGTATATTAAACATTATTTTAACTACTCTCTTTTCGTATCACTCTAGACTACATAATTTGGCTATTTTAACGTTTAAAGGATTTAAAAAAAACTGTTATTCAGAAAATTAACTGAATAATATTCAATTTGCTTTTTCTGAATAACATATTATGTTTCTCTTCCTTACCTCAACTAGGTAAAACATAAATTAGTTTATTTAGTGGATAAATTATTTAGTGGCATAAGTAAAAATAAAAGCCCTTCGAGCCAATTCTTATTTTAACGACAAAAAGGTTTACAACAACTGGAAATCAGCATTGTATAAATGCGTCTACAGATAAAGGACGCAATTATCCGGATTATACTGTTTTCTATCGAAGGCAGTTTTTGATGCGTCGTTTTGATTATATTCCTTAGAATAGTATATTGAAAATGCATGTCAGGAAATTTTTAAAGCGTAACTGTAACATTTCACCAATAATTTTTAAAAGACGCAATTAACCCTACTAGGCCAAAAGCGTCTAAATTTCTTTTTTTTTAACCTATATATGCATATCGTTTCTTTGTACAGTAAAGACAAAGTTAGTTCACGAATTATTTAGGTAAAGTGTTATAGTAGGCGCAAAGTAGAAGAATATTTCTATATATTAGTAACATTTTGCATAAATTGAGGTTTAGGGACACTAAAAAAATCAAAAAAAAACAGTGACGCCTTGATCCTGGTTGATCTTAGTGTGTTTGTCTCATCTCATTTACCGAACACGCTGCGGCAAAATCGAACCAGTATCAATGTATTAAACCACTGGCACACATCGCGACAATTCTTAACCTTGTCACGTACCGTCAAAGTTTCCCACATCGCTCCTCCGAAAGTCTTTGGCAGCAGAATTAATCATTGTAGTGAAAGGAACAAACAAATTGAATCTCAATGCTTCCGTTTTTGATCTAAAATTATGTTCTTGGTATATATATATATATATATAATTACCTATATGTTCAATCTTTATGATCTGGTATCTTTGTAACCTAGGAGCGATTTATCAAAGATGGCTTACGTACGGCTTGCATGATAAAAGCACCCATTACGAAAATAAGGAAACTTTGTAGAAGGATAATCCGCAGACTTTAGATTTCCTAGAACACTTTCTGAGTGTGATATCGTATTCTTTAAGGAATGAAATGTAGGAAACCTAATAAGCATAGACCATGCAGAATAAAAATATTACGAGTCCAATTTCCCCTGATCTGAAGCCCGACAGAGAAATATCCCTGTAGAACTTTCATAAAACATCCGAAAAACAGATCATTTTTTGATTCAAGTGAACTAAACGTGAAAAGAATATCAATTTCCATTGTGGCGAGATGAAACGTATTTTTTTTTAAATACTGATATTTTTTTACTAAAATTAACCTGATGACAGCCCTATGTACGAGTATATGTCGCGCCGTTTCCCGTTGTCAGCTAATAAAGCGCCCCATAGTTCGCCCGAGAAGGGGTATTAAATATTTAATTTCCCGTTTTTTAGCGGAGCGGCGACGGGGCGCGCAAATTGATCTGTCTGTCCGTCTGTCTATAGTCTATACATTAACTTTGCAGCGAGCGTCTATCTAGTACGAGACGCAGATGTATATTCGTCAGCGTCTTTAAGTACGGACATAATTAAAAATAAAATAATAGGTATACAAATTTGAGGACAATCTCACACAGATCAACCTAGCCCCAAACTACGGAAAGCATGTACTGTGGGTAAAGGCGACGATATACAGTCAACCAATTGGAACCCTAGGCCACTGTAGGACCATGTCACAGTGACGCTATATATCTGATTGTAAGCAATCCCTTACTGCTTGTCATTTTGACATGGGTCATGGGTCTGAATGTGGCCAACATTCAGACCCATGACCCATGACTCAAAAAACAGCGGAAAAAAGATACACTGTGCCGAAAAGAAAATGTTGAGATGTGCAGGCGGCGTTACGAAACTTGACCATGTACGGAGTAACTACGTAAGAGGCAGTTTTAGTGTGCAACCTATCCAAGAAAAACTCGTAGAAGGTCGATTGAGTTGGTATGGTCATGTGATGCGGCGACCACCAGAACACATTACCAAAGCGGTCCTACAGATAGCTATTGCAGTTCGAGTACCAGGTAGACTTCCAACAACCTGGATGACAGTTGTCAGAAACGACATGAAGAATAATAACATAAGACCAGAGACGACCCAGGACCTGGATGGCGCCGCATAATTAGATGAGAAGGCGCCAGGCAAAAGAGTTTAAGATACTTTTGATAGACTCTTCATTTCCATCTTTTTAACTAGATTTTGTTAGAAAATTAAACATGTGTCGTTGTTATACCTATGCTGAGTCCTAAGTTCCTAACTTCTGATTTGTCTCTCAGACTAGACACTCCACTGTCTATACTCTGCACCGGCCATATACAGGGTGGAGCGCCAGACGGGCATGTTTTGATTTATTTTCCGAGGGCTTATAAAGGCTTTGCGTCTGATGGCTACATCCGTGATAACGTTTGGATGCATTAAGGGGTGCTTTGTGTGTACACATTTGTTCCAAACCGTGTTATGTTTTGTATTGTCGACAAGAAGAAGGTAAGGATTTCTTTTTGTATCTATGACTATGAATATGGTCATTTAAAATGAATATGCAGGCGCCACTGGCGGGAACTTGGTACTTGCTTGGTACTTGGGAACTTGGTTGCTTAAGTGAATTCATTTAAAAAGGAACTTATAGAGAATGGGCTATATTCACATGAAACTTTATGTTTACATTTTTTCTTTGAATATATGTTGCACTTCATATTAATTATTATTAGTTGTGAAAATAATTATTGAAATTGCAAAAATATGTGAGATATCCAAAGCGGTTGAAACGCCGAAAAGTCGAGTGTGACGTCACAACGATATTTTCTTGGGTTGGCAGCCAAAACTCGCAATATCGTATTTAACAACACGCATTTTAGCCATCTATTAGAAATCTCGTCGGGTCCGATCCGATCTATCATGTACCTTGCCTCTACCTACCCTTTTTTTTACCTCTACCTACCCTAACACGACTCCCTTAGTTTCCTATATAACTATACAAATACAAAATACAAACACAATTAATAATTCTAAAAAATAAATAAGCATTAATGATATTAAATCACATCAAACATTTTAAATGTTAAATTCACGCGATTGAACCTGATTCACCCTGAGGTTCTTTTAAATTCTTAATTTTTTTTGTAGGTAAATGGGTACAGTCAGCCACACAGCTAACAATACACCCAAAGTGCCAAAAATATATATACACGACCTTAATGCTCAGACAATAAAGTCCTGTATACATATTTTTGGCACTTTGGGTGTATTGTTAGCTGTGTGGCTGACTGTACCTAGCTGTGGCAGTGTAAAAATGTTATTTCGGCAAGCCGAAGCTCCGGCTTGCCTAAAGAACATTTTGACGCTCCGACAGCACTGGTAAATTTTTTGTTACCCCGCATAATGTTTGTATGTTTATCGAGTCGAAATATAGACAATTCCCAATACACATGCGTAAAAACGACAAAAAAGGGTTCAACCCGTTTTGTTCAAATTCGCGCGAGATACGACTTTTGCACAATAACGCGCGAAAATACAAAGTTTACATTTACAGGTTATCCTAATAAATAGGCATACCAAAAGATCCCAACTATACAAACTACTCAGCCACCAATATCTCGATATCCACTACTTACACGTTCCTCTGTACTCTCAGTCTCTCATCTTTGTAAATATTGTCAAAGCGCGGAGCGACATGACCTCTCTCTACGAGCTTTCTAGCTGAACTGCCCAAAGAGTATAATAATATATATATGAGAAACTAGTTCCTTTGACCGATTGAACGAGATGGGAGCGCTCCCTTCAAATACCGAGCGGGCACAACTCTGTTTAACAAAAAAAAACTGAGCTAAATCGGCCCAATTTATATACCGGCCGTTTAACCTTTTATTTCATTGTGACGTCGACACGGTGATCTAGACCATTCTTTAGCTTTAATTTTCTCTTTGAAATGTATTTAATGTTGTTTGTGATGATGTAAGTATCACAAACATATTATGTAATATGATAAACAACGAGAATAATATTTTTATCAAGAAATGCTTGGTGATTACACGCTTGATCTGGGTCCCTATCAAGTATCAAAACTCTCTTAAAACTAGAAAAGCATCATCAAAGAAAATTTTCACTTTCTAGTGTTGAGTATTATGTTTTCCCTCTATGCTCAATCTCGCATTAAGCCCACAAACCAAGCCTTACTACAATCGATCCACAATCGCACGGCTGGCAGCAATCACAAATAGATTTCCCATAATACCCGTGAGTCATAGTGCACCGGCCGCACAATACTGGAAGCCTACCTACCGCAAAAGTTTTCCTTTTCTATCACACTCGCGCACGAGATTAGAAGTGCGAGGGAGAAGCAAAACTTTGAAGTTCGCGGTGGGTCCTGTTCCAAAGCATTTGTTTGTGGGACTATGAGTACACATATAGCCTTTTCGTATGGTTTTGTTTGGCAAAGGGAGGCAGACGTCGGGCTAATATTTGATCTGTTCGTACACCGATTTCGAGACTACAGTGCAGCTGGAGCGAGGCGAGGATGAGATATGGAATATTTATTTATTATAGGTACAAGAGAGCAAAGTTGTTGTTCGCATGCAAGCGAAAGCTTTCGAGATTGTACCACGGACAGCACCATGGCACAAGAGGAGCACACTTGCTGCCGAGTGTAATACACACTTGTTCGCCACACTTTCACGAGGACGCGTTATTACTCAATCAATTCAGTGTAGTTGTAATGTTTTACCCGCCCGCGTAGGAAATTGATTATTCTGTACCTCGTTTGTACACATTTTTTATTTGATGATGACTACGTATTAGGCTGGTCCGATTAGTCACCGTTGTGGATATTGGTAATTACGAGTATGAATATTAATGAATTATTGATCGCATGAAATTTCATTATTAGGACTGTCCACGTAAGAAATATGCTCATGATCCTAACACCTTCGCCCATATTTCATTAAGATACAAAACCATGTTTTTTTCGCTAAATTTACGTTTACATACTACGTCTCAAGATCATTTGTGACCCTTTTAAGAAGCCGCCCTGTATGTAGCTAGCTTTAGTTACGGCAATGCCTTTAGGACTATATACCAATTAATGTCTTGTCTGACGGTTGATTGTTAGAATCGTAGCAAACCTGTCACCCAGGCACAACGTTGCAATATATCGCCGTTCGAAGAACCGACAGCACTTTTTTAGCTTTATAAACTTTTCCAGCTAGTCTATGGTCCAAGATATCTGAAATCTCGCCTTGAGCACAAAATAGGTACTTTGTGACAACTCGGATAACCCAGAAATAATCATTCCAAAAACATATAAATAGCATAATTAACACATTAAAGAAGTTTAATAACAATAATATTAATAACACACAATTTGCAAATTAGGTTGACAGACAAAATAAGAATTACTTATAGTAAAATTGTTCTTAAAATAAAATATTACTTATACCAAAATTCTTTGATAGTAATAAATTATATAGATACTTACAGTAATAATTATCACGGATATAAAGTTGTACAGCCCAACGGTCGCCCGTATCCGAAGCGAGGGCCATTGGTACTATTTACAGTTCTATCATTTAAGAAAAGCCTATGATCGAGTCAAGATCTAACAATTATTTTCATTTCATTTCATTTATTTAGGAAACATAGAAGGCTTACAGTATACACCAGGCGCCTACAATGCTAGATTGACATATTATACATTAAGTAACAACTATAATCAAAGTAATTAAGTACACAACAGATTTCAACAGTACGAGTTGCACATTGCATTTATTTTACTTAGCAGTAAATGCCAGGTGTCGGCGAACAGGTCGGCATCTTGCTCGAGCACAAGGTTGTTGAGCAGCCCGGGCGCACGTGCGCCGGGCGCGTTGGTGGCTCGGCGCGTGCGCTGCCCCGGCGCCGCCCGCTCCGGCGCAGCGAACAGCGGGCGGCGGCGGCGGCGGCCCGCACGTCCGAACTGCTCAGGGACGAACAATCGGATATTTCCTAAGGCTATTGGGTTATCGATTTGCCCTGTTAACAAAAGACAGTAATGCACGGCGAGGTGGAGTTTACGCCTATAGTTGAGAGTTTCCAGCCCGACCATGCCCGCCACGAAAAGTGATGGATATAAAAATGGATAATATCCATATTGCTTTTTGTAGATGTGACGTGCAAACTTTCTCTGGACTCTTTCGAGCGAGAGTCTGTAAGTCTCCTCGACAGGATCCCATACTATCGAGTTAAACTCCAACTTGCTACGTACGTATGCGTTATATAATATAATTGGAACAGATGTGCTAGTAAATTGTGGTGACATACGCATTACAAATCCGAGCGCTTTATTGGCACTTTTTATTACTGAGCGGATGTGACTATGAAAATCTAATTTGGCATCAAGCTCAAGACCTAAGTCACGGATAGTCTGGACGCGAACCATAACATTGCCACCGAGGTGATAAGTAAATTCCAGTGGGCACTTGCTTATTATGTATGTGACAGCGTCATGTCGAATAATGGCAACCACACTAGCCCTTCAGATGCACCTTTAAATGTATCCTGTAAAAAGATACACATGGACCCTGTTGGTATACCTGTAGTATACCTGGAGATAGAGATATGTCTCTGACGACAAAGTTTTCAAATGCACTTTGAAAACCTATATGGACACCTTATATATGTACACACAAATACGAAAAGTATAAGTCAATGTTTCTATCTAAATATCAACGTAGCCGCGTAGGTACGTCGACGATCCCAAATTAGTTTAATTTAACTCACACAAGCAGACGTCTCCAGAATGATTGATCGGAACTCCTCCTTTATGTTACTGTGCGCCTGGTACCCCGATTATGAATGACAACTTGATTTCAGCATGACATGCAAACCTTTCATTGTATAACATTAACATACATATCAGTTTTATTGTTTGTTTGTTAAATTTAGTTGGTGTAGGAGTAGTAGAATGAAAAAATATATAAGTACGTAAAAAACACGCATTTTGCACAAAAATAATCAAAATTAAACTGTTGTATTTACAATTAATAAAGAGTTATATAGAACTGTTGTTAATATAGCCAACACTGAAACTGTACAATTGCAGCCAAAGTTCGAGAAAAAAAGTCACACTTAATTTGCATTACGATGACACGATTACACTTAATAATTGGCTTAAAATACTGGCGAGTGCCCGCCAAATCGCAAAAAATGTCGAGACGAGGATCTCGGCCCTTTTTGGCAGAGTGCCAAAACCGAAATTTCGGCTCGACTTTTAGCCGAGACTGCCGAGACCGAGACCGAAATCTCGGGACCTTAGGGATGAGATCAGCTAATCGGTAGGGAATTGCGATGGTGCCGTGATTAGCTAAGCATTTTCATGAACCCGCTGCCGTTCCTTTACACACGCTAATCGTAACAAACTATTAGTGTACATATTTTTAGTGTTCCGTAGCCAAAATGGCAGAAACGGAGCCCTTATAGTTTCGTCCAGTCCGTTTCTTACACACGCTAATCGTAACAAACTATTAGTGTACAGTCAACCAATTGGAACCCTAGGCCACTCTAGAACCATGTCAAAATGACAAGCAGTAAGAGGTTTCTTACAATCTGATTTATAGCGTCACTATGACATAGTCCTACAGTCGCCTAGGGTTCCAATTGGTTGACTGTACATATTTTTAGGGTTCCGTAGCCAAAATGGCAGAAACGGAACCCTTATAGTTTCGTCCAGTCCGTCTGTATGTCACAGCTGTTTTACTCAGTAACTATCAAGCATATATTATTTATTATTATTATTTATTTATTGAACAAATATTCATTAACATTACAGTTATCTTATCACCATTTCGCTAATAAATTAAATATAAATTAACATAAGCATATAGACCTAAACCTAATATTAAATGTGACATTCACAAAAATAAATTCATAAATTAATCCCTGCCGCTTCTTTCCGCCATCGCCCTACGCGACAATATTTCCACTCTCACCATTTAGATGGTTGGCAGTCCTCAACTGTGCGCTTTTCCCGAAACTTCCTGCCTCGCACAGCTAAACTGTGGAACGAACTGTCGCCAGCGGTGTTTCCGGACCGATACGACCTTCAAACCTTCAAGAAAAGAGCGTACTCCCACCTTAAAGGCCGGCAACGCACTTGCGACACCTCTGGTGTTGCGGGTGTCCATGGACGACGTTAATCGCTTACCATCAGGTGATTCGTTTGCTCGTTTGCCCCCTATAGCATAAAAAAAAAAAAAAAATTTTAGAAAAAAGGCGTGTAGTTCACGCAACTTTAAAAAGAACAAGTCATATGGTAATGATATTACAGCTACAGGTGCATTTTGCGTGCCGCTACTAAGTTTTGCCTGTAAGTTGCTAAGAAAAATATGTTTAGGGGGTGCGCCCCATACATGTAACTAAATGTCAAAAAAAATAAAGCAAATGTTGAATAGTATACAATTTTTCCATACTTATTGTAAAATATTTATTATGATAAAGGAGCATTATACTACTTAATTGAATGTTATAACAAGAGAATTTATAAGTTTTCTTGTTGTGCACAACGTTTATTATTCATTTTCATTTGTTTGGTACTTTGGTAATTCTGAAATATATTTGTATGATAATTGAACGGCACCTACGTTTTCCACCCATGCATAAGCCGATGGCAGCTAAATTTAGACCGGGTAAATGTATGTAGGTATGAGGTAAAAATGGGTTTAGAATAGGGCGCCCGATATCCGACCGGTGTGAAGTTAGCGGCCAAAGTTAGCAGCCGACGATAACCCGACCAAATTAAAAAGTCAGATATTTTTTAACTAGAAAACCAGTTTTAAAGTTATATATACCTGTATTATCTTAAACAGATCGACAAAATATCAATTTAGGTACCAAAACACGCGCATAAATCAAAATATTTCTTTCGGCCGCTAACTTCACAACTTAGCAGCCAAAGTTATTTGGATCAATACATTCGACTTTTTTAACATATTTAAATTTACATAAAAAAATGTTATTAATTGTAGAAAACAGAGCTATTTAAAGCCAAACTTGCTACCCAAACAAATGGTTTTTGTTTCTCATTTGACAGTTGCTTGTCGATTAGGTATATCAAGTCATCCCCTAATTTTCTTAAATTCAACGACGTATTTTGTAAGAATATTCCTGTAGGCTAAAAATAAACGTAGTCCTGGAGTGGCTTAGGACCTTTTCAACAAGCTACGGTACTGACGATATCGTAGAAACTTTTTTCTTTCATTTTTGATATGACGAGCGTGTTCGCCGCGTTAACCCCTGATTTTGTTGGATAAAACGAGTTATTTTGTGAGAATGTTTCAAAAGGGTAAAAACAAACCTAGTCCTGGAGTGGCTTAGGACCTTTTCAACAATCTACGGTACTGACAAAGACGTTGAAATTAATTTTTTGAAATTTTCAGTTGTCTGGCGATTTCGTCACTTTATCCCCTAATTTTGCTGGATAAAACAAGATATTTTGTAAGATTATTCCCTAAAGCTTAAAGCAAACCTAGTCCTGGAGTGGCTTAGGACCTTTTAAACAAGCTACGGTACTGACGAAAATTTAGAATTTATTTTCTTTTATGTTTTCCTTATTTGGCATGGTTGCCACGTTAACCCCTAATTTTGTTGGATAAAACGAGTTATTTTGTGAGAATGTTTCAAAAAGCTAAAAACAAAGCTAGTCCTGGAGTGGCTTAGGACCTTTTCAACAAGCTACGGTACTGAAAAAGACGTTGAAATTTATTCCTTTAAATTTTTACTTGTCTGGCGATTTCGTCACGATATCCCCTAATTTTGCAGGATAAAACAAGATATTTTGTAAGATTATTCCCTAAAGCTCAAAGCAAACCTAGTCCTGGAGTGGCTTAGGACCTTTTCAACAAGCTACGGTACTGACGAAATCGTAGAAACTTTTTTCTTTCATTTCTGATATGACGAGCGTGTTCGTCGCGTTAACCCCTGATTTTGTTGAATAAAACGAGTTATTTTGTGAGCATGTTTTAAAAGGGTAAAAACAAACCTAGTCCTAGAGTGGCTTAGGACCTTTTCAATAAGCTACGGTACTGACAAAGACGTTGAAATCTATTCCTTTTAATTTTCACTTGTCTGGCGATTTCGTCACGTTATCCCCTAATATTGCTAGATAAAACAAGATATTTTGTAAGATTATTCCCTAAAGCTTAAAGCAAACCTAGTCCTGGAGTGGCTTAGAACCTTTTGAACGAGCTCCAGTACTGACGAAAATGTAGAAACTTTTTTCTTTCATGTTTTACTTGTTTGGCGTGTTCGCCACGTTAACCCCTAATTTTGTTGGATAAAACGAGTTATTTTGTGAGAATGTTTCAAAAAGGTAAAAACAAAGCTAGTCCTGGAGTGGCTTAGGACCTTTTCAACAAGCTACGGTACTGACAAAGACGTTGAAATTTATTTTTTGAAATTTTCAGTTGTCTGGCGATTTCGTCACTTTATCCCCTAATTTTGCTGGATAAAACAAGATATTTTGTAAGATTATTCCCTAAAGCTTAAAGCAAACCTAGTCCTGGAGTGGCTTAGGACCTTTTAAACAAGCTACGGTACTGACGAAAATTTAGAATTTATTTTCTTTTATGTTTTCCTTATTTGGCATGGTTGCCACGTTAACCCCTAATTTTGTTGGATAAAACGAGTTATTTTGTGAGAATGTTTCAAAAAGCTAAAAACAAAGCTAGTCCTGGAGTGGCTTAGGACCTTTTCAACAAGCTACGGTACTGAAAAAGACGTTGAAATTTATTCCTTTAAATTTTTACTTGTCTGGCGATTTCGTCACGATATCCCCTAATTTTGCAGGATAAAACAAGATATTTTGTAAGATTATTCCCTAAAGCTCAAAGCAAACCTAGTCCTGGAGTGGCTTAGGACCTTTTCAACAAGCTACGGTACTGACGAAATCGTAGAAACTTTTTTCTTTCATTTCTGATATGACGAGCGTGTTCGTCGCGTTAACCCCTGATTTTGTTGAATAAAACGAGTTATTTTGTGAGCATGTTTTAAAAGGGTAAAAACAAACCTAGTCCTGGAGTGGCTTAGGACCTTTTCAATAAGCTACGGTACTGACAAAGACGTTGAAATCTATTCCTTTTAATTTTCACTTGTCTGGCGATTTCGTCACGTTATCCCCTAATATTGCTGGATAAAACAAGATATTTTGCAAGATTATTCCCTAAAGCTTAAAGCAAACCTAGTCCTGGAGTGGCTTAGAACCTTTTGAACAAGCTCCAGTACTGACGAAAATGTAGAAACTTTTTTCTTTCATGTTTTACTTGTTTGGCGTGTTCGCCACGTTAACCCCTAATTTTGTTGGATAAAACGAGTTATTTTGTGAGAATGTTTCAAAAAGGTAAAAACAAAGCTAGTCCTGGAGTGGCTTAGGACCTTTTCAACAAGCTACGGTACTGACGATATCGTAGAAACTTTTTTCTTTCATTTTTGATATGACGAGCGTGTTCGCCGCGTTAACCCCTGATTTTGTTGGATTAAACGCGTTATTTTGTGAGCATGTTTTAAAAGGGTAAAAACAAACCTAGTCCTGGAGTGGCTTAGGACCTTTTCAATAAGCTACGGTACTGAAAAAGACGTTGAAATTTATTCCTTTCAATTTTCACTTGTCTGGCGATTTCGTCACGTTATCCCCTAATTTTGCAGGATAAAACAAGATATTTTGTAAGAATATTCCCTTAAGCTTAAAGCAAACCTATTCCTGGAGTGGCTTACAACCTTAAGAACAAGCTCCAGTACTGACGAAAATTTAGAAACTTTTTTCTTTCATGATTTACTTGTTTGGCGTGTTCGCCACGTTAACCCCTGATTTTGTTGGATAAAACGAGTTATTTTGTGAGAATGTTTCAAAAAGGTAAAAACAAAGCTAGTGCTGGAGTGGCTTAGGACCTTTTCAACAAGCTACGGTACTGACCAAATTGTAGAAACTTTTTTCTTTCATTTTTGATATGACGAGCGTGTTCGCCGCGTTAACCCCTGATTTTGTTGGATAAAACGAGTTATTTTGTGAGAATGTTTCAAAAGGGTAAAAACAAACCTAGTCCTGGAGTGGCTTAGGACCTTTTCAACAATCTACGGTACTGACAAAGACGTTGAAATTTATTTTTTAAAATTTTCAGTTATCTGGCGATTTCGTCACGTTATCCCCTAATTTTACTGGATAAAACAAGATATTTTGTAAGATTATTCCCTAAACCTTAAAGAAAACATACTCCTGGAGTGGCTTAGAACCTTTTTAACAAGGTACGTACTGACAAAATCGTAGAAACTTTTTTCTTTCATTTCTGATATGACGAGCGTGTTCGTCGCGTTAACCCCTGATTTTGTTGGATAAAACGCGTTATTTTGTGAGCATGTTTTAAAAGGGTAAAAACAAACCTAGTCCTGGAGTGGCTTAGGACCTTTTTAATAAGCTACGGTACTGAAAAAGACGTTGAAATGTATTCCTTTCAATTTTCACTTGTCTGGCGATTTCGTCACGTTATCCACTAATTTTGCAGGATAAAAAAAGATATTTTGTAAGATTATTCCCTAAAGCTTAAAGCAAACCTATTCCTGGAGTGGCTTAGAACCTTTCAAACAAGCTCCAGTACTGACGAAAATAAAGAAACTTTTTTCTTTCATGTTTTACTTGTTTGGCGTGTTCGCCACGTTAACCCCTAATTTTGTTGGATAAAACGAGTTATTTTGTGAGAATGTTTCAAAAAGGTAAAAACAAAATAATAATGGAGTGGCTTAGGACCTTTTCAACAAGCTACGGTACTGAAAAAGACGTTGAAATTTATTCCTTTAAATTTTTACTTGTCTGGCGATTTCGTCACGTTATCCCCTATTTTTGCAGGATAAAACAAGATATTTTATAAGATTATTTCCTAAAGCTTAAAGCAAACCTAGTCCTGGAGTGGCTTAGGACCTTTTCAACAAGCTACGGTACTGACGAAATCGTAGAAACTTTTTTCTTTCATTTCTGATATGACGAGCGTGTTCGTCGCGTTAACCTCTGATTTTGTTGGATAAAACGAGTTATTTTGTGAGAATGTTTCAAAACCCTAAAAACAAAGTTAGTCCTGGAGTGGCTTAGGACCTTTTCAACAAGCTACGGTACTGAAAAAGACGTTAAAATTTATTCCTTTAAATTTTTACTTGTCTGGCGATTACGTCACGTTATCCCCTAATTTTGCAGGATAAAACAAGATATTTTGTAAGATTATTTCCTAAAGCTCAAAGCAAACCTAGTCCTGGAGTGGCTTAGGACCTTTTCAACAAGCTACGGTACTGACGAAATCGTAGAAACTTTTTTCTTTCATTTCTGATATGACGAGCGTGTTCGTCGCGTTAACCTCTGATTTTGTTAGATAAAACGAGTTATTTTGTGAGCATGTTTTAAAAGGGTAAAAACAAACCTAGTCCTGGAGTGGCTTAGGACCTTTTCAATAAGCTACGGTACTGACAAAGACGTTGAAATCTATTCCTTTCAATTTTTACTTGTCTGGCGATTTCGTCACGTTATCCCCTAATTTTGCAGGATAAAACAAGATATTTTGAAAGACTATTCCCTAAAGCTTAAAGCAAACCTATTCCTGGAGTGGCTTAGAACCTTTCAAACAAGCTCCAGTACTGACGAAAATAAAGAAACTTTTTTCTTTCATGTTTTACTTGTTTGGCGTGTTCGCCACGTTAACCCCTAATTTTGTTGGATAAAACGAGTTATTTTGTGAGAATGTTTCAAAAAGGTAAAAACAAAGCTAGTCCTGCAGTGGCTTAGGACTTTTTCAACAAGCTACGGTACCGACAAAGACGCTGAAATTTATTCCTTTCAATTTTCAGTTGTCTGGCGATTTCGTCAGGTTATCCCCTAATTTTGCTGGATAAAACAAGATATTTTGTAAGATTATTCCCTAAAGCTTAAAGCAAACCTAGTCCTGGAGTGGCTTAGAACCTTTTGAACAAGCTCCAGTACTGACGAAAATGTAGAAACTTTTTTCTTTCATTTTTGATATGACGAGCGTGTTCGCCGCGTTAACCCCTGATTTTGTGGGATAAAACGAGTTATTTTGTGAGAATGTTGCAAAAAGCTAAAAACAAAGCTAGTCCTGGAGTGGCTTAGGACCTTTTCAACAAGCTACGGTACTGACAATATCGTAGAAACTTTTTTCTTTCATTTTTGATATGACGAGCGTGTTCGCCGCGTTAACCCCTGATTTTGTTGAATAAAACGCGTTATTTTGTGACCATGTTTTAAAAGGGTAAAATAAACCTAGTCCTGGAGTGGCTTAGGACCTTTTCAATAAGCTACGGTACTGAAAAAGACGTTGAAATTTATTCCTTTCAATTTTCACTTGTCTGGCGATTTCGTCACGTTATCTCCTAATTTTGCAGGATAAAACAAGATATTTTGTAAGATTATTCCCTAAAGCTTAAAGCAAACCTAGTCCTGGAGTGGCTTAGGACCTTTTCAACAAGCTACGGTACTGACGAAATCGTAGAAACTTTTTTCTTTCATTTCTGATATGACGAGCGTGTTCGTCGCGTTAACCTCTGATTTTGTTGGATAAAACGAGTTATTTTGTGAGCATGTTTTAAAAGGGTAAAAACAAACCTAGTCCTGGAGTGGCTTAGGACCTTTTCAACAATCTACGGTACTGACAAAGACGTTGAAATTAATTTTTTGAAATTTTCAGTTGTCTGGCGATTACGTCACTTTATCCCCTAATTTTGCTGGATAAAACAAGATATTTTGTAAGATTATTCCCTAAAGCTTAAAGAAAACCTATTCCTGGAGTGGCTTAGAACCTTTCGAACAAGCTCCAGTACTGACGAAAATAAAGAAACTTTTTTCTTTCATGTTTTACTTGTTTGGCGTGTTCGCCACGTTAACCCCTAATTTTGTTGGATAAAACGAGTTATTTTGTGAGAATGTTTCAAAACCCTAAAAACAAAGTTAGTCCTGGAGTGGCTTAGGACCTTTTCAACAAGCTACGGTACTGAAAAAGACGTTGAAATTTATTCCTTTAAATTTTTACTTGTCTGGCGATTTCGTCACGTTATCCCCTAATTTTGCAGGATAAAACAAGATATTTTGTAAGATTATTTCCTAAAGCTTAAAGCAAACCTAGTCCTGGAGTGGCTTAGGACCTTTTCAACAAGCTACGGTACTGACGAAATCGTAGAAACTTTTTTCTTTCATTTCTGATATGACGAGCGTGTTCGTCGCGTTAACCTCTGATTTTGTTGGATAAAACGAGTTATTTTGTGAGCATGTTTTAAAAGGGTAAAAACAAACCTAGTCCTGGAGTGGCTTAGGACCTTTTCAACAATCTACGGTACTGACAAAGACGTTGAAATTAATTTTTTGAAATTTTCAGTTGTCTGGCGATTTCGTCACTTTATCCCCTAATTTTGCTGGATAAAACAAGATATTTTGTAAGATTATTCCCTAAAGCTTAAAGAAAACCTATTCCTGGAGTGGCTTAGAACCTTTCGAACAAGCTCCAGTACTGACGAAAATAAAGAAACTTTTTTCTTTCATGTTTTACTTGTTTGGCGTGTTCGCCACGTTAACCCCTAATTTTGTTGGATAAAACGAGTTATTTTGTGAGAATGTTTCAAAAAGGTAAAAACAAAGCTAGTCCTGCAGTGGCTTAGGACTTTTTCAACAAGCTACGGTACTGACAAAGACGCTGAAATTTATTTTTTTAAATTTTCAGTTGTCTGGCGATTTCGTCACGTTATCCCCTAATTTTGCTGGATAAAACAAGATATTTTGTAAGATTATTCCCTAAAGCTTAAAGCAAACCTAGTCCTGGAGTGGCTTAGAACCTTTTGAACAAGCTCCAGTACTGACGAAAATGTAGAAACTTTTTTCTTTCATGTTTTCCTTATTTGGCGTGGTTGCCACGTTAACCCCTAATTTTGTTGGATAAAACGAGTTATTTTGTGAGAATGTTGCAAAAAGCTAAAAACAAAGCTAGTCCTGGAGTGGCTTAGGACCTTTTCAACAAGCTACGGTACTGAAAAAGACGTTGAAATTTATTCCTTTAAATTTTTACTTGTCTGGCGATTTCGTCACGATATCCCCTAATTTTGCTGGATAAAACAAGATATTTTGCAAGATTATTCCCTAAAGCTTAAAGCAAACCTAGTCCTGGAGTGGCTTAGAACCTTTTGAACAAGCTCCAGTACTGACGAAAATGTAGAAACTTTTTTCTTTCATGTTTTACTTGTTTGGCGTGTTCGCCACGTTAACCCCTAATTTTGTTGGATAAAACGAGTTATTTTGTGAGAATGTTTCAAAAAGGTAAAAACAAAGCTAGTCCTGGAGTGGCTTAGGACCTTTTCAACAAGCTACGGTACTGACGATATCGTAGAAACTTTTTTCTTTCATTTTTGATATGACGAGCGTGTTCGCCGCGTTAACCCCTGATTTTGTTGGATAAAACGCGTTATTTTGTGAGCATGTTTTAAAAGGGTAAAAACAAACCTAGTCCTGGAGTGGCTTAGGACCTTTTTAATAAGCTACGGTACTGAAAAAGACGTTGAAATTTATTCCTTTCAATTTTCACTTGTCTGGCGATTTCGTCACGTTATCCCCTAATTTTGCTGGATAAAACAAGATATTTTGTAAGATTATTCCCTAAAGCTGAAAGCAAACCTAGTCCTGGAGTGGCTTAGAACCTTTTGAACAAGCTCCAGTACTGACGAAAATGTAGAAACTTTTTTCTTTCATGTTTTCCTTATTTGGCGTGGTTGCCACGTTAACCCCTAATTTTGTTGGATAAAACGAGTTATTTTGTGAGAATGTTGCAAAAAGCTAAAAACAAAGCTAGTCCTGGAGTGGCTTAGGACCTTTTCAACAAGCTACGGTACTGAAAAAGACGTTGAAATTTATTTTTTAAAATTTTCAGTTATCTGGCGATTTCGTCACGTTATCCCCTAATTTTACTGGATAAAACAAGATATTTTGTAAGATTATTCCCTTAACCTTAAAGCAAACCTACTCCTGGAGTGGCTTAGAACCTTTTTAACAAGGTACGTACTGACAAAATCGTAGAAACTTTTTTCTTTCATTTCTGATATGACGAGCGTGTTCGTCGCGTTAACCTCTGATTTTGTTGGATAAAACGCGTTATTTTGTGAGCATGTTTTAAAAGGGTAAAAACAAACCTAGTCCTGGAGTGGCTTAGGACCTTTTTAATAAGCTACGGTACTGAAAAAGACGTTGAAATTTATTCCTTTAAATTTTTACTTGTCTGGCGATTTCGTCACGTTATCCCCTAATTTTGCAGGATAAAACAAGATATTTTGTAAGATTATTCTTTAAAGCTTAAAGCAAACCTAGTCCTGGAGTGGCTTAGAACCTTTTGAACGAGCTCCAGTACTGACGAAAATGTAGAAACTTTTTTTTTTCATGTTTTACTTGTTTGGCGTGTTCGCCACGTTAACCCCTAATTTTGTTGGATAAAACGAGTTATTTTGTGAGAATGTTTCAAAACCCTAAAAACAAAGTTAGTCCTGGAGTGGCTTAGGACCTTTTCAACAAGCTACGGTACTGAAAAAGACGTTAAAATTTATTCCTTTAAATTTTTACTTGTCTGGCGATTACGTCACGTTATCCCCTAATTTTGCAGGATAAAACAAGATATTTTGTAAGATTATTTCCTAAAGCTTAAAGCAAACCTAGTTTTGGAGTGGCTTAGGACCTTTTCAACAAGCTACGGTACTGACGAAATCGTAGAAACTTTTTTCTTTCATTTCTGATATGACGAGCGTGTTCGTCGCGTTAACCTCTGATTTTGTTGGATAAAACGAGTTATTTTGTGAGCATGTTTTAAAAGGGTAAAAACAAACCTAGTCCTGGAGTGGCTTAGGACCTTTTCAATAAGCTACGGTACTGACAAAGACGTTGAAATCTATTCCTTTCAATTTTTACTTGTCTGGCGATTTCGTCACGTTATCCCCTAATTTTGCAGGATAAAACAAGATATTTTGAAAGACTATTCCCTAAAGCTTAAAGCAAACCTATTCCTGGAGTGGTTTAGAACCTTTCAAACAAGCTCCAGTACTGACGAAAATAAAGAAACTTTTTTCTTTCATGTTTTACTTGTTTGGCGTGTTCGCCACGTTAACCCCTAATTTTGTTGGATAAAACGAGTTATTTTGTGAGAATGTTTCAAAAAGGTAAAAACAAAGCTAGTCCTGCAGTGGCTTAGGACTTTTTCAACAAGCTACGGTACTGACAAAGACGCTGAAATTTATTTTTTTAAATTTTCAGTTGTCTGGCGATTTCGTCACGTTATCCCCTAATTTTGCTGGATAAAACAAGATATTTTGTAAGATTATTCCCTAAAGCTTAAAGCAAACCTAGTCCTGGAGTGGCTTAGAACCTTTTGAACAAGCTCCAGTACTGACGAAAATGTAGAAACTTTTTTCTTTCATGTTTTCCTTATTTGGCGTGGTTGCCACGTTAACCCCTAATTTTGTTGGATAAAACGAGTTATTTTGTGAGAATGTTTCAAAAAGGTAAAAACAAAGCTAGTCCTGCAGTGGCTTAGGACCTTTTCAACATTCTACGGTACTGACAAAGACGTTGAAATTTATTTTTTTAAATTTTCAGTTGTCTGGCGATTTCGTCACGTTATCCCCTAATATTGCTGGGTAAAACAAGATATTTTGCAAGATTATTCCCTAAAGCTTAAAGCAAACCTAGTCCTGGAGTGGCTTAGAACCTTTTGAACAAGCTCCAGTACTGACGAAAATGTAGAAACTTTTTTCTTTCATGTTTTACTTGTTTGGCGTGTTCGCCACGTTAACCCCTAATTTTGTTGGATAAAACGAGTTATTTTGTGAGAATGTTGCAAAAAGCTAAAAACAAAGCTAGTCCTGGAGTGGCTTAGGACCTTTTCAACAAGCTACGGTACTGACGATATCGTAGAAACTTTTTTCTTTCATTTTTGATATGACGAGCGTGTTCGCCGCGTTAACCCCTGATTTTGTTTGATAAAACGCGTTATTTTGTGAGCATGTTTTAAAAGGGTAAAAACCAACCTAGTCCTGGAGTGGCTTAGGACCTTTTCAATAAGCTACGGTACTGAAAAAGACGTTGAAATTTATTCCTTTCAATTTTCACTTGTCTGGCGATTTCGTCACGTTATCCCCTAATTTTGCAGGATAAAACAAGATATTTTGTAAGATTATTCCCTAAAGCTTAAAGCAAACCTATTCCTGGAGTGGCTTAGAACCTTTTGAACAAGCTCCAGTACTGACAAAAATGTAGAAACTTTTTTCTTTCATGATTTACTTGTTTGGCGTGTTCGCCACGTTAACCCCTCATTTTGTTGGATAAAACGAGTTATTTTGTGAGAATGTTTCAAAAAGGTAAAAACAAAGCTAGTCCTGGAGTGGCTTAGGACCTTTTCAACAAGCTACGGTACTGACGATATCGTAGAAACTTTTTTCTTTCATTTCTGATATGACGAGCGTGTTCGTCGCGTTAACCCCTGATTTTGTTGGATAAAACGAGTTATTTTGTGAGCATGTTTTAAAAGGGTAAAAACAAACCTAGTCCTGGAGTGGCTTAGGACCTTTTCAACAAGCAACGGTACTGACAAAGACGTTGAAATTTATTCCTTTCAATTTTTACTTGTCTGGCGATTTTGTCACGTTATCCCCTAATTTTGCAGGATAAAACAAGATTTTTTGTAAGATTATTCTCTAAAGCTTAAAGCAAACCTAGTCCTGGAGTGGCTTAGGACCTTTTCAAAAAGCTACGGTACTGACGAAATCGTAGAAACTTTTTTCTTTCATTTCTGATATGACGAGCGTGTTCGTCGCGTTAACCCCTGATTTTGTTGGATAAAACGAGTTATTTTGTGAGAATGTTTCAAAAGGGTAAAAACAAACCTAGTCCTGGAGTGGCTTAGGACCTTTTCAACAAGCTACGGTACTGACAAAGACGTTGAAATTTATTCCTTTCAATTTTTACTTGTCTGGCGATTTCGTCACGTTATCCCCTAATTTTGCAGGATAAAACAAGATATTTTGTAAGATTATTTCCTAAAGCTTAAAGCGAACCTACTCCTGGAGTGGCTTAGGACCTTTTCAACAAGCTACGGTACTGACGATATCGTAGAAACTTTTTTCTTTCATTTCTGATATGACGAGCGTGTTCGTCGCGTTAACCCCTGATTTTGTTGGATAAAACGAGTTATTTTGTGAGAATGTTTCAAAAGGGTAAAAACAAACCATATGTAGTATAATGTCAAAAAATTAATCTTAGTGTAAATTGATAATAACACGTAAAAAAATACCGAAGTTAGGTAAGTCGCTTAATCGTTCATTTATTGGTTCCCCTACCCTATAATTTTACTATGTTTTAAGCGTCGTGTACGTCAAAACTCTTCGATACGTTATAGCGTGCATTATGTGAAGCACGTAAATACGTTTTTTGAGCCGAATGAGGCCAATGAGTTAATAGTATATGATATGATACATTATGTCTTACACTTATCTTATAAGGCTTATATGTATAATACGTTAAACACGTCCAGTACGTCAAGTGCGTCGCATGCGTTTGAAGCAGCCAGTGCGTGTGTGCACAATACGACTGTTGCGTTAAACACGTTTAATACGTCTTAAGCGTTAAAAACGTCAGTTACGAGAAATTATGGCATATAACTATACGTTAAACACGTCAAGTACGGCTAGTACGTCAGGTGCGTCACGTTCAATGCGCCGCATGCGTTTGAAGCAGCCAGTGCGTGTGTGCACAATACGACTGTTGCGTTAAACACGTTTAATACGTTTTAAGCGTTAAAAACGTCAGTTACGATAAATTATGGGGTATAAAAACGCTGGTGGAGGTCTCTAAATTATCATTTATTTTTCGCTCGGGTTGACAGTGTCACTGGTCGTCTATCTAGTGTTTAGTGTTTTGTGTCGTAGGTTATAATTTGGTATCGGTTAGTATTGGTATGGTACCTTTGTACCTGACAATATGGCAAAACGCAAAATGGCAAAACAATTGGAGCACATAAAGATTATTTTAACCGAACTTAAGTGTCCGCTCAAACCAACTTCCTTTCGAAGATCTAACAAACTATACGAAAACCTCTGTAAGAGATTGAAAATGAAAAACAATTTAAGCAATAGAAAGTGCATATACAATCGTTGGTTTTTACTATACAAATCCGGCTTGATTAAACATCCTCTTAAGACTTTGGATTCCAGTAATTCTGTTAGTAATACAATTAATTGTAGAAATTCAGCGACAATGGCGTTGAACAGAGTTCCATCGTTGCCAAATGATGGTTCGTTAAGTCCCGTATATGAACCATCGAATGAGAACAGTTTTGTTTCGACGCAATCTCTTTCGTCGCTTAGTCCAATAGATAAGAGTTTTCAACTTCGTCTTAAGCCTAAAGTGGCTTCATCAAAGTCTCAGGATGAGACTCCAGTAAACGATCTAGTAATGGCAGTTAACACAGTTTCATATCCACCAGAGAACGGCTTAATGTGCTGTACATCTGAGTCATCGGACAACTATAGCTTTGATTCGCTACAGTCACTGCCATATGTAAACATCGGATATTCAAAAAAATCATCTAATTGTAATCTGGTTGACGATGACATACCAATCAATAAATCTGACATTTCTCCAGTGAATATTGAATTCCACAAAGGCTTGTCTAGTCCTCAGGATAATGTGCCTAACCTCCTGGAAAAGACCCCAAATATCACCCATCTTGAATCTAACATGGCAGCTGCTAATGACCATTTTTTTTGTCCAGCGGGAGGTCTTTTACTTTCATCAAATAATAGCTTTAATCAAATAATAAATTTCAACGTCTTTTTCAGTACCGTAGCTTGTTGAAAAGGTCCTAAGCCACTCCAGAACTAGCTTTGTTTTTAGCTTTTTGAAACATTCTCACAAAATAACTCGTTTTATCCAACAAAATTAGGGGTTAACGTGGCAACCATGCCAAATATGGAAAACATAAAAGAAAATAAATTCTAAATTTTCGTCAGTACCGTAGCTTGTTTAAAAGGTCCTAAGCCACTCCAGGACTAGGTTTGCTTTAAGCTTTAGGGAATAATCTTACAAAATATCTTGTTTTATCCAGCTAAATTAGGGGATAAAGTGACGAAATCGCCAGACAACTGAAAATTTCAAAAAATTAATTTCAACGTCTTTGTCAGTACCGTAGCGTGTTGAAAAGGTCCTAAGCCACTCCAGGACTAGGTTTGTTTTTACCCTTTTGAAACATTCTCACAAAATAACTCGTTTTATCCAACAAAATCAGGGGTTAACGCGACGAACACGCTCGTCATATCAGAAATGAAAGAAAAAAGTTTCTACAATTTGGTCAGTACCGTAGCTTGTTGAAAAGGTCCTAAGCCACTCCAGGACTAGGTTTGCTTTAAGCTTTAGGAAATAATCTTACAAAATATCTTGTTTTATCCTGCAAAATTAGGGGATAACGTGACGAAATCGCCAGACAAGTAAAAATTTAAAGGAATAAATTTCAACGTCTTTTTCAGTACCGTAGCTTGTTGAAAAGGTCATAAGCCACTTCAGGACTAACTTTGTTTTTAGGGTTTTGAAACATTCTCACAAAATAACTCGTTTTATCCAACAAAATTAGGGGTTAACGTGGCGAACACGCCAAACAAGTAAAACATGAAAGAAAAAAGTTTCTACATTTTCGTCAGTACTGGAGCTCGTTCAAAAGGTTCTAAGCCACTCCAGGACTAGGTTTTCTTTAAGCTTTAGGGAATAATCTTACAAAATATCTGGTTTTATCCTGCAAAATTAGGGGATAACGTGACGAAATCGCCAGACAAGTGAAAATTGAAAGGAATAAATTTCAACGTCTTTTTCAGTACCGTAGCTTATTGAAAAGGTCCTAAGCCACTCCAGGACTAGGTTTGTTTTTACCCTTTTAAAACATGCTCACAAAATAACGCGTTTTATCCAACAAAATCAGGGGTTAACGCGGCGAACACGCTCGTCATATCAAAAATGAAAGAAAAAAGTTTCTACGATATCGTCAGTACCGTAGCTTGTTGAAAAGGTCCTAAGCCACTCCAGGACTAGCTTTGTTTTTACCTTTTTGAAACATTCTCACAAAATAACTCGTTTTATCCAACAAAATTAGGGGTTAACGTGGCGAACACGCCAAACAAGTAAAACATGAAAGAAAAAAGTTTCTTTATTTTCGTCAGTACTGGAGCTTGTTTGAAAGGTTCTAAGCCACTCCAGGAATAGGTTTGCTTTAAGCTTTAGGGAATAATCTTACAAAATATCTTGTTTTATCCTGCAAAATTAGTGGATAACGTGACGAAATCGCCAGACAAGTGAAAATTGAAAGGAATACATTTCAACGTCTTTTTCAGTACCGTAGCTTATTAAAAAGGTCCTAAGCCACTCCAGGACTAGGTTTGTTTTTACCCTTTTAAAACATGCTCACAAAATAACGCGTTTTATCCAACAAAATCAGGGGTTAACGCGACGAACACGCTCGTCATATCAGAAATGAAAGAAAAAAGTTTCTACGATTTTGTCAGTACGTACCTTGTTAAAAAGGTTCTAAGCCACTCCAGGAGTAGGTTTGCTTTAAGGTTTAGGGAATAATCTTACAAAATATCTTGTTTTATCCAGTAAAATTAGGGGATAACGTGACGAAATCGCCAGATAACTGAAAATTTTAAAAAATAAATTTCAACGTCTTTTTCAGTACCGTAGCTTGTTGAAAAGGTCCTAAGCCACTCCAGGACTAGGTTTGTTTTTACCCTTTTGAAACATTCTCACAAAATAACTCGTTTTATCTAACAAAATCAGGGGTTAACGCAGCGAACACGCTCGTCATATCAAAAATGAAAGAAAAAAGTTTCTACGATATCGTCAGTACCGTAGCTTGTTAAAAAGGTCCTAAGCCACTCCAGGACTAGCTTTGTTTTTACCTTTTTGAAACATTCTCACAAAATAACTCGTTTTATCCAACAAAATCAGAGGTTAACGCGACGAACACGCTCGTCATATCAGAAATGAAAGAAAAAAGTTTCTACGATTTCGTCAGTACCGTAGCTTGTTGAAAAGGTCCTAAGCCACTCCAGGACTAGGTTTGCTTTAAGCTTTAGGAAATAATCTTACAAAATATCTTGTTTTATCCTGCAAAATTAGGGGATAACGTGACGTAATCGCCAGACAAGTAAAAATTTAAAGGAATAAATTTTAACGTCTTTTTCAGTACCGTAGCTTGTTGAAAAGGTCCTAAGCCACTCCAGGACTAACTTTGTTTTTAGGGTTTTGAAACATTCTCACAAAATAACTCGTTTTATCCAACAAAATTAGGGGTTAACGTGGCGAACACGCCAAACAAGTAAAACATGAAAAAAAAAAGTTTCTACATTTTCGTCAGTACTGGAGCTCGTTCAAAAGGTTCTAAGCCACTCCAGGACTAGGTTTGCTTTAAGCTTTAAAGAATAATCTTACAAAATATCTTGTTTTATCCTGCAAAATTAGGGGATAACGTGACGAAATCGCCAGACAAGTAAAAATTTAAAGGAATAAATTTCAACGTCTTTTTCAGTACCGTAGCTTGTTGAAAAGGTCCTAAGCCACTCCAGGACTAGCTTTGTTTTTAGCTTTTTGCAACATTCTCACAAAATAACTCGTTTTATCCAACAAAATTAGGGGTTAACGTGGCAACCACGCCAAATAAGGAAAACATGAAAGAAAAAAGTTTCTACATTTTCGTCAGTACTGGAGCTTGTTCAAAAGGTTCTAAGCCACTCCAGGACTAGGTTTGCTTTAAGCTTTAGGGAATAATCTTGCAAAATATCTTGTTTTATCCAGCAAAATTAGGGGATATCGTGACGAAATCGCCAGACAAGTAAAAATTTAAAGGAATAAATTTCAACGTCTTTTTCAGTACCGTAGCTTGTTGAAAAGGTCCTAAGCCACTCCAGGACTAGCTTTGTTTTTAGCTTTTTGCAACATTCTCACAAAATAACTCGTTTTATCCAACAAAATTAGGGGTTAACGTGGCAACCACGCCAAATAAGGAAAACATGAAAGAAAAAAGTTTCTACATTTTCGTCAGTACTGGAGCTTGTTCAAAAGGTTCTAAGCCACTCCAGGACTAGGTTTGCTTTAAGCTTTAGGGAATAATCTTACAAAATATCTTGTTTTATCCAGCAAAATTAGGGGATAACGTGACGAAATCGCCAGACAACTGAAAATTTAAAAAAATAAATTTCAGCGTCTTTGTCAGTACCGTAGCTTGTTGAAAAGGTCCTAAGCCACTCCAGCACTAGCTTTGTTTTTCACTTTTTGAAACATTCTCACAAAATAACTCGTTTTATCCAACAAAATCAGGGGTTAACGTGGCGAACACGCCAAACAAGTAAATCATGAAAGAAAAAAGTTTCTAAATTTTCGTCAGTACTGGAGCTTGTTCTTAAGGTTGTAAGCCACTCCAGGAATAGGTTTGCTTTAAGCTTTAGGGAATATTCTTACAAAATAACTTGTTTTATCCTGCAAAATTAGGGGATAACGTGACGAAATCGCCAGACAAGTGAAAATTGAAAGGAATAAATTTCAACGTCTTTTTCAGTACCGTAGCTTATTGAAAAGGTCCTAAGCCACTCCAGGACTAGGTTTGTTTTTACCCTTTTAAAACATGCTCACAAAATAACGCGTTTAATCCAACAAAATCAGGGGTTAACGCGGCGAACACGCTCGTCATATCAAAAATGAAAGAAAAAAGTTTCTACGATATCGTCAGTACCGTAGCTTGTTGAAAAGGTCCTAAGCCACTCCAGGACTAGCTTTGTTTTTACCTTTTTGAAACATTCTCACAAAATAACTCGTTTTATTCAACAAAATCAGGGGTTAACGCGACGAACACGCTCGTCATATCAGAAATGAAAGAAAAAAGTTTCTACGATTTCGTCAGTACCGTAGCTTGTTGAAAAGGTCCTAAGCCACTCCAGGACTAGGTTTGCTTTGAGCTTTAGGGAATAATCTTACAAAATATCTTGTTTTATCCTGCAAAATTAGGGGATATCGTGACGAAATCGCCAGACAAGTAAAAATTTAAAGGAATAAATTTCAACGTCTTTTTCAGTACCGTAGCTTGTTGAAAAGGTCCTAAGCCACTCCAGGACTAGCTTTGTTTTTAGCTTTTTGAAACATTCTCACAAAATAACTCGTTTTATCCAACAAAATTAGGGGTTAACGGCAACCATGCCAAATAAGGAAAACATAAAAGAAAATAAATTCTAAATTTTCGTCAGTACCGTAGCTTGTTTAAAAGGTCCTAAACCACTCCAGGACTAGGTTTGCTTTAAGCTTTAGGGAATAATCTTACAAAATATCTTGTTTTATCCAGCAAAATTAGGGGATAAAGTGACGAAATCGCCAGACAACTGAAAATTTCAAAAAATAAATTTCAACGTCTTTGTCAGTACCGTAGCTTGTTGAAAAGGTCCTAAGCCACTCCAGGACTAGCTTTGTTTTTACCTTTTTGAAACATTCTCACAAAATAACTCGTTTTATCCAACAAAATTAGGGGTTAACGTGGCGAACACGCCAAACAAGTAAAACATGAAAGAAAAAAGTTTCTACATTTTCGTCAGTACTGGAGCTCGTTCAAAAGGTTCTAAGCCACTCCAGGACTAGGTTTGCTTTAAGCTTTAGGGAATAATCTTACAAAATATCTTGTTTTATCCTGCAAAATTAGGGGATAACGTGACGAAATCGCCAGACAAGTGAAAATTGAAAGGAATAAATTTCAACGTCTTTTTCAGTACCGTAGCTTATTGAAAAGGTCCTAAGCCACTCCAGGACTAGGTTTGTTTTTACCCTTTTAAAACATGCACGCAAAAAAACGCGTTTTATTCAACAAAATCAGGGGTTAACGCGGCGAACACGCTCGTCATATCAAAAATGAAAGAAAAAAGTTTCTACGATATCGTCAGTACCGTAGCTTGTTGAAAAGGTCCTAAGCCACTCCAGGACTAGCTTTGTTTTTACCTTTTTGAAACATTCTCACAAAATAACTCGTTTTATCCAACAAAATTAGGGGTTAACGTGGCGAACACGCCAAACAAGTAAAACATGAAAGAAAAAAGTTTCTACATTTTCGTCAGTACTGGAGCTTGTTCAAAAGGTTCTAAGCCACTCCAGGACTAGGTTTGCTTTAAGCTTTAGGGAATAATCTTACAAAATATCTTGTTTTATCCAGCAAAATTAGGGGATAACGTGACGAAATCGCCAGACAACTGAAAATTTAAAAAAATAAATTTCAGCGTCTTTGTCAGTACCGTAGCTTGTTGAAAAAGTCCTAAGCCACTGCAGGACTAGCTTTGTTTTTACCTTTTTGAAACATTCTCACAAAATAACTCGTTTTATCCAACAAAATTAGGGGTTAACGTGGCGAACACGCCAAACAAGTAAAACATGAAAGAAAAAAGTTTCTTTATTTTCGTCAGTACTGGAGCTTGTTCGAAAGGTTCTAAGCCACTCCAGGAATAGGTTTTCTTTAAGCTTTAGGGAATAATCTTACAAAATATCTTGTTTTATCCAGCAAAATTAGGGGATAAAGTAACGAAATCGCCAGACAACTGAAAATTTCAAAAGATTAATTTCAACGTCTTTGTCAGTACCGTAGATTGTTGAAAAGGTCCTAAGCCACTCCAGGACTAGGTTTGTTTTTACCCTTTTAAAACATGCTCACAAAATAACTCGTTTTATCCAACAAAATCAGAGGTTAACGCGACGAACACGCTCGTCATATCAGAAATGAAAGAAAAAAGTTTCTACGATTTCGTCAGTACCGTAGCTTGTTGAAAAGGTCCTAAGCCACTCCAGGACTAGGTTTGCTTTAAGCTTTAGGAAATAATCTTACAAAATATCTTGTTTTATCCTGCAAAATTAGGGGATAACGTGACGAAATCGCCAGACAAGTGAAAATTGAAAGGAATAAATTTCAACGTCTTTTTCAGTACCGTAGCTTATTGAAAAGGTCCTAAGCCACTCCAGGACTAACTTTGTTTTTAGGGTTTTGAAACATTCTCACAAAATAACTCGTTTTATCCAACAAAATTAGGGGTTAACGTGGCGAACACGCCAAACAAGTAAAACATGAAAGAAAAAAGTTTCTACATTTTCGTCAGTACTGGAGCTCGTTCAAAAGGTTCTAAGCCACTCCAAGACTAGGTTTGCTTTAAGCTTTAGGGAATAATCTTACAAAATATCTTGTTTTATCCTGCAAAATTAGGGGATAACGTGACGAAATCGCCAGACAAGTGAAAATTGAAAGGAATAAATTTCAACGTCTTTTTCAGTACCGTAGCTTATTGAAAAGGTCCTAAGCCACTCCAGGACTAGGTTTGTTTTTACCCTTTTAAAACATGGTCACAAAATAACGCGTTTTATTCAACAAAATCAGGGGTTAACGCGGCGAACACGCTCGTCATATCAAAAATGAAAGAAAAAAGTTTCTACGATATTGTCAGTACCGTAGCTTGTTGAAAAGGTCCTAAGCCACTCCAGGACTAGCTTTGTTTTTAGCTTTTTGCAACATTCTCACAAAATAACTCGTTTTATCCCACAAAATCAGGGGTTAACGCGGCGAACACGCTCGTCATATCAAAAATGAAAGAAAAAAGTTTCTACATTTTCGTCAGTACTGGAGCTTGTTCAAAAGGTTCTAAGCCACTCCAGGACTAGGTTTGCTTTAAGCTTTAGGGAATAATCTTACAAAATATCTTGTTTTATCCAGCAAAATTAGGGGATAACGTGACGAAATCGCCAGACAACTGAAAATTGAAAGGAATAAATTTCAGCGTCTTTGTCGGTACCGTATCTTGTTGAAAAAGTCCTAAGCCACTGCAGGACTAGCTTTGTTTTTACCTTTTTGAAACATTCTCACAAAATAACTCGTTTTATCCAACAAAATTAGGGGTTAACGTGGCGAACACGCCAAACAAGTAAAACATGAAAGAAAAAAGTTTCTTTATTTTCGTCAGTACTGGAGCTTGTTTGAAAGGTTCTAAGCCACTCCAGGAATAGGTTTGCTTTAAGCTTTAGGGAATAGTCTTTCAAAATATCTTGTTTTATCCTGCAAAATTAGGGGATAACGTGACGTAATCGCCAGACAAGTAAAAATTGAAAGGAATAGATTTCAACGTCTTTGTCAGTACCGTAGCTTATTGAAAAGGTCCTAAGCCACTCCAGGACTAGGTTTGTTTTTACCCTTTTAAAACATGCTCACAAAATAACTCGTTTTATCTAACAAAATCAGAGGTTAACGCGACGAACACGCTCGTCATATCAGAAATGAAAGAAAAAAGTTTCTACGATTTCGTCAGTACCGTAGCTTGTTGAAAAGGTCCTAAGCCACTCCAGGACTAGGTTTGCTTTGAGCTTTAGGAAATAATCTTACAAAATATCTTGTTTTATCCTGCAAAATTAGGGGATAACGTGACGTAATCGCCAGACAAGTAAAAATTTAAAGGAATAAATTTTAACGTCTTTTTCAGTACCGTAGCTTGTTGAAAAGGTCCTAAGCCACTCCAGGACTAACTTTGTTTTTAGGGTTTTGAAACATTCTCACAAAATAACTCGTTTTATCCAACAAAATCAGAGGTTAACGCGACGAACACGCTCGTCATATCAGAAATGAAAGAAAAAAGTTTCTACGATTTCGTCAGTACCGTAGCTTGTTGAAAAGGTCCTAAGCCACTCCAGGACTAGATTTGCTTTAAGCTTTAGGAAATAATCTTATAAAATATCTTGTTTTATCCTGCAAAAATAGGGGATAACGTGACGAAATCGCCAGACAAGTAAAAATTCAAAGGAATAAATTTCAACGTCTTTTTCAGTACCGTAGCTTGTTGAAAAGGTCCTAAGCCACTCCATTATTATTTTGTTTTTACCTTTTTGAAACATTCTCACAAAATAACTCGTTTTATCCAACAAAATTAGGGGTTAACGTGGCGAACACGCCAAACAAGTAAAACATGAAAGAAAAAAGTTTCTTTATTTTCGTCAGTACTGGAGCTTGTTTGAAAGGTTCTAAGCCACTCCAGGAATAGGTTTGCTTTAAGCTTTAGGGAATAATCTTACAAAATATCTTTTTTTATCCTGCAAAATTAGTGGATAACGTGACGAAATCGCCAGACAAGTGAAAATTGAAAGGAATACATTTCAACGTCTTTTTCAGTACCGTAGCTTATTAAAAAGGTCCTAAGCCACTCCAGGACTAGGTTTGTTTTTACCCTTTTAAAACATGCTCACAAAATAACGCGTTTTATCCAACAAAATCAGGGGTTAACGCGACGAACACGCTCGTCATATCAGAAATGAAAGAAAAAAGTTTCTACGATTTTGTCAGTACGTACCTTGTTAAAAAGGTTCTAAGCCACTCCAGGAGTATGTTTTCTTTAAGGTTTAGGGAATAATCTTACAAAATATCTTGTTTTATCCAGTAAAATTAGGGGATAACGTGACGAAATCGCCAGATAACTGAAAATTTTAAAAAATAAATTTCAACGTCTTTGTCAGTACCGTAGATTGTTGAAAAGGTCCTAAGCCACTCCAGGACTAGGTTTGTTTTTACCCTTTTGAAACATTCTCACAAAATAACTCGTTTTATCCAACAAAATCAGGGGTTAACGCGGCGAACACGCTCGTCATATCAAAAATGAAAGAAAAAAGTTTCTACAATTTGGTCAGTACCGTAGCTTGTTGAAAAGGTCCTAAGCCACTCCAGCACTAGCTTTGTTTTTACCTTTTTGAAACATTCTCACAAAATAACTCGTTTTATCCAACAAAATCAGGGGTTAACGTGGCGAACACGCCAAACAAGTAAATCATGAAAGAAAAAAGTTTCTAAATTTTCGTCAGTACTGGAGCTTGTTCTTAAGGTTGTAAGCCACTCCAGGAATAGGTTTGCTTTAAGCTTAAGGGAATATTCTTACAAAATATCTTGTTTTATCCTGCAAAATTAGGGGATAACGTGACGAAATCGCCAGACAAGTGAAAATTGAAAGGAATAAATTTCAACGTCTTTTTCAGTACCGTAGCTTATTGAAAAGGTCCTAAGCCACTCCAGGACTAGGTTTGTTTTTACCCTTTTAAAACATGCTCACAAAATAACGCGTTTTATCCAACAAAATCAGGGGTTAACGCGGCGAACACGCTCGTCATATCAAAAATGAAAGAAAAAAGTTTCTACGATATCGTCAGTACCGTAGCTTGTTGAAAAGGTCCTAAGCCACTCCAGGACTAGCTTTGTTTTTACCTTTTTGAAACATTCTCACAAAATAACTCGTTTTATCCAACAAAATTAGGGGTTAACGTGGCGAACACGCCAAACAAGTAAAACATGAAAGAAAAAAGTTTCTACATTTTCGTCAGTACTGGAGCTTGTTCAAAAGGTTCTAAGCCACTCCAGGACTAGGTTTGCTTTAAGCTTTAGGGAATAATCTTGCAAAATATCTTGTTTTATCCAGCAATATTAGGGGATAACGTGACGAAATCGCCAGACAAGTGAAAATTAAAAGGAATAGATTTCAACGTCTTTGTCAGTACCGTAGCTTATTGAAAAGGTCCTAAGCCACTCCAGGACTAGGTTTGTTTTTACCCTTTTAAAACATGCTCACAAAATAACTCGTTTTATTCAACAAAATCAGGGGTTAACGCGACGAACACGCTCGTCATATCAGAAATGAAAGAAAAAAGTTTCTACGATTTCGTCAGTACCGTAGCTTGTTGAAAAGGTCCTAAGCCACTCCAGGACTAGGTTTGCTTTGAGCTTTAGGGAATAATCTTACAAAATATCTTGTTTTATCCTGCAAAATTAGGGGATATCGTGACGAAATCGCCAGACAAGTAAAAATTTAAAGGAATAAATTTCAACGTCTTTTTCAGTACCGTAGCTTGTTGAAAAGGTCCTAAGCCACTCCAGGACTAGCTTTGTTTTTAGCTTTTTGAAACATTCTCACAAAATAACTCGTTTTATCCAACAAAATTAGGGGTTAACGTGGCAACCATGCCAAATAAGGAAAACATAAAAGAAAATAAATTCTAAATTTTCGTCAGTACCGTAGCTTGTTTAAAAGGTCCTAAGCCACTCCAGGACTAGGTTTGCTTTAAGCTTTAGGGAATAATCTTACAAAATATCTTGTTTTATCCAGCAAAATTAGGGGATAAAGTGACGAAATCGCCAGACAACTGAAAATTTCAAAAAATAAATTTCAACGTCTTTGTCAGTACCGTAGCTTGTTGAAAAGGTCCTAAGCCACTCCAGGACTAGCTTTGTTTTTACCTTTTTGAAACATTCTCACAAAATAACTCGTTTTATCCATTAAAATTAGGGGTTAACGTGGCGAACACGCCAAACAAGTAAAACATGAAAGAAAAAAGTTTCTACATTTTCGTCAGTACTGGAGCTCGTTCAAAAGGTTCTAAGCCACTCCAGGACTAGGTTTGCTTTAAGCTTTAGGGAATAATCTTACAAAATATCTTGTTTTATCTAGCAATATTAGGGGATAACGTGACGAAATCGCCAGACAAGTGAAAATTAAAAGGAATAGATTTCAACGTCTTTGTCAGTACCGTAGCTTATTGAAAAGGTCCTAAGCCACTCTAGGACTAGGTTTGTTTTTACCCTTTTAAAACATGCTCACAAAATAACTCGTTTTATTCAACAAAATCAGGGGTTAACGCGACGAACACGCTCGTCATATCAGAAATGAAAGAAAAAAGTTTCTACGATTTCGTCAGTACCGTAGCTTGTTGAAAAGGTCCTAAGCCACTCCAGGACTAGGTTTGCTTTGAGCTTTAGGGAATAATCTTACAAAATATCTTGTTTTATCCTGCAAAATTAGGGGATATCGTGACGAAATCGCCAGACAAGTAAAAATTTAAAGGAATAAATTTCAACGTCTTTTTCAGTACCGTAGCTTGTTGAAAAGGTCCTAAGCCACTCCAGGACTAGCTTTGTTTTTAGCTTTTTGAAACATTCTCACAAAATAACTCGTTTTATCCAACAAAATTAGGGGTTAACGTGGCAACCATGCCAAATAAGGAAAACATAAAAGAAAATAAATTCTAAATTTTCGTCAGTACCGTAGCTTGTTTAAAAGGTCCTAAGCCACTCCAGGACTAGGTTTGCTTTAAGCTTTAGGGAATAATCTTACAAAATATCTTGTTTTATCCAGCAAAATTAGGGGATAAAGTGACGAAATCGCCAGACAACTGAAAATTTCAAAAAATTAATTTCAACGTCTTTGTCAGTACCGTAGATTGTTGAAAAGGTCCTAAGCCACTCCAGGACTAGGTTTGTTTTTACCCTTTTGAAACATTCTCACAAAATAACTCGTTTTATCCAACAAAATCAGGGGTTAACGCGGCGAACACGCTCGTCATATCAAAAATGAAAGAAAAAAGTTTCTACGATATCGTCAGTACCGTAGCTTGTTGAAAAGGTCCTAAGCCACTCCAGGACTACGTTTATTTTTAGCCTACAGGAATATTCTTACAAAATACGTCGTTGAATTTAAGAAAATTAGGGGATGACTTGATATACCTAATCGACAAGCAACTGTCAAATGAGAAACAAAAACCATTTGTTTGGGTAGCAAGTTTGGCTTTAAATAGCTCTGTTTTCTACAATTAATAACATTTTTTTATGTAAATTTAAATATGTTAAAAAAGTCGAATGTATTGATCCAAATAACTTTGGCTGCTAAGTTGTGAAGTTAGCGGCCGAAAGAAATATTTTGATTTATGCGCGTGTTTTGGTACCTAAATTGATATTTTGTCGATCTGTTTAAGATAATACAGGTATATATAACTTTAAAACTGGTTTTCTAGTTAAAAAATATCTGGCTTTTTAATTTGGTCGGGTTATCGTCGGCTGCTAACTTTGGCCGCTAACTTCACACCGGTCGATATCCGTACTACACGCCGAACCGTAGCTCCGTTACCTTAACCTCGGCGGTATTAAGATCACGAATTTCACGATCACGCCGAGATACGTAGCCGAATCTTCGTTCTTATCTGTATCTACGAATCTCGGCTCCGCTTAGGCAATTAATGAATATTGAATCGAGTAAGTATTCAATATTCATTCATCGCATCGATCCGACCGAACCGATTGGAATGCAAACAAATAAGGCCTATTATTGAATGACAACTTGTTACTAAGTATATTACATATCAATCAATCAATCTTTATTTGCCATAGAACATATTGAAATGCATGCAAATATAGTTAAATAAGATATAAGGTATAGGTATATAAGATTCGTGCATCTACTTCTACTGTTGTTTTGCATTTATTAAATTTCAGGAGTATAATATATATTTTTTATGTCGAACATACAAAAACCATACATACAATTTTCATGTAATAATTACTTACCTAATTTAATTATTAGACGGGTGACAAAAATATACAACACCCCCGCTTATTCATATTAAAACAAAACGCTGCGGCTACTTTATTCAACTTCACAAACAAAAGGTGTAAGTACCAGCACAGCGTAGGGATGTATTCCATACAGTGAGGTAACTTCATACACGGCCAGCGGCTCGGCTCGGTGGTCGTGCTGAGGCTCAGTGTTGTCACAAACTATGCGAAAGATATTACAGTCTGGTAAGGTGTATGTACAACCAATGTGTGTTACCAGTGATGACTTACGGCTCTGAGACGTAGTGCTTCACAAAAGGTCTTTTTCAGAGGCTCAACGTCGCGCAGCGAGCTATGGAAAGGGCTATGCTTGGTATTTCTCTACGAGATCGAGTCAGAAATGAGGAGGTCCGTAGAAGAACCAAAGTCGCTGACATAGCCCGTAGGATTAGCAAGCTGAAGTGACAATGGGCCGGCCACATAGCGCGAAGATCGGATGGCCGATGGGGCAAAAAAGTCCTTGAATGGAGACCACGTACTAGCAAGCGCAGTGTGGGACGGCCACCTACAAGATGGACCGACGACCTGGTGAGGATCGCTGGGTCTCGTTGGATGCAGGTGGCTGAAGACCAGTCGCGCTGGAGTTCGATTGGAGAGGCCTTTGTTCAGCAGTGGACGCTTACAGGCTGAATTGATGATAATGATGATTACAGTCTGATTGGCAAACTAATTTCCATTTGACATCCCTTAAAATAGACCGCTGAATTTTCATAGAAATTTGGCGGCATTTCCTCCCCGCCTCCTTCCCCGCGCGCCCCCCATCGATGACCCAGAAATCGGCGGAGTTAACCCACTGTATAGAATGCATCCTTACGCTGTGGTATCAGGTAAAGCCCGATGGTACAACATTTTATTAGTAAAATTGCCACGTGTGGTTAATTATGTCGCTCGCAAACTATTTTTCAATACAGTTGCTCAAAAAGTGCCCTTTTTTTGTCTGTTTTGCGTGCGCAAAGTTTGTTTTTGCGAACTAGTGCTTTTTACTTTTCCAATTTTTTTAAATGTAGATGTGTTCCAATTCATGACTGCTTACCGAAGAGTATTATTGTTCGTTAACTTTACCGAGGCGTAATACAACTAAACACCTACTATTAACGCCAAAATATTAAAGATATTGATATTTCATATTTCAATATTTACTTCTTCATCATAATAATGATCATTCATTAAAAACATTAACATTGAAAACAGTTCTTATAAATCTGTGTGTATGAAACGGAACAGTGTCAACGAAACGTCAGTCAAAGTAGAGGCGTTTTTCAATCAGGTAAAGATGTTCGAAGGGTCTATTAGACATGACGATACGATTTGTCACATGCGATTTATTATTTTGTTAATGACAAATAATGGTTATGATATTGAAAATGAGTAAGTAAAGAAGATAAGATAAACATTTTGAAGATGTTCTTGATAGTTTAGTTACAATAAATAGTGTTACGGAAGTAATAAAAAACTTTCAAATTCGTTCTTATATATTTAATTTTTTTTCGCATCTGTATTGAAAAACGTCGTTCGATACACGTGCGGACATGTCATTTTTCACTCATCCCGAGTATTGCCACTCGCCTACGGCTCGTGTCAAGATACCTCGGGACTCGTGAAGTAATGACATACTTTCCGCACTAGCATCGAAATGTACTATTCTGCACGTGCAACGTCTTCTTATCCCTAGTTCTTAACTATAAAAGGGCCGCCCTAGTAGGTAATAAACTTATATTAATGGCTGTATTACCTTTTACTTAAGGATTTTTTTAATTTTGCTCTCAGGATCAACATAACCATATTAATTCCAAACTATTATTAACACCATCGCTGATTATATACAACACTATAACACCCCATTCATTATAAATAGATGGACACGTTATTTT
Source organism: Lathronympha strigana (assembly GCA_949128165.1). Taxonomy (NCBI): domain Eukaryota; kingdom Metazoa; phylum Arthropoda; class Insecta; order Lepidoptera; family Tortricidae; genus Lathronympha; species Lathronympha strigana. The sequence continues at coordinate 5,028,578 of OX421915.1, read as the reverse complement.
ATAATTTAACTCGATGCGAAAAATACAAGTCTGATAATAAAAATAAATCCCGTTCGTCCCATAAATTCGCACCTAGTGTACTTAATTACGTACGATACATTCTCATTCGTATTTCGTAGTCCTTAGAGACAATGCATCGAATCGTCACTTAACATCACGGGTGGACTGTATCCGCGTTTAATTAACATACGTGTACCCGTGTATACGTATCTTTATTACACGTAGCCGTGTCACACGTGCATGAATGAGCCCTAGAATTTTAGAATGGGCCAAGCGTCTGTAACGTAAACAAATTTAAGGGATGTTGAGTGCCCTCATATTTTACAACCGCGGAACGCAAACTAATATTTCTCAAGTATTATATGTTGGTAGGTATGAAAAACTGTAGAGGCCTGTATACGTGTACATACGGTGCGTTAGAAAAATAACGGTGCTCCGTCTAAGGGCACTCAACAGTAACATATTCCCATTAGCAATATAAGGACGTTGTTTTTTAATGCAAGGTTGTTGGCTAATTAGTACGACTAACTACAAAATCTATAATATGATAATCACTGGTTCCGTGCCCACGACTAAAGACTAAGATAGCTACAGATCCTAGTTTTGAATCCCACTGAGGAAAATTGTTTGTGTTTATCATTAATGTTTATCTTGAACATCTTGAATCTTGATGTTTATTTTTGTATTTAAGGATATGTTCACTGTTTTCCTTTTGTTTTTTTATTAGACAATGTAAACAAACATAACCACGTGAATTGGCCACGAGCCCCAAGGCGGTACCTACAATATTTTTCCCCTCACTAGCTCGGAAAGCGCTGTTTTGTCCTTTAAAACTAGCGTGGAAAAACGCATTTTATCCACATGTGGGGCAAAGTAATCTAATCCCTATCACTTACCACCTGTCCAGTATAAGTGAGTCCTATATGCCCATAGTAAATATGCGCAATCGGAGGTCACACCTTAAATTGGTCATGTGATCATGTCTTATCCCGCACTTGGTAAGCTGTTGGCAATATCTAAGTATCAGGAGCGTACTTATTCTATGACAAATGTTGAAATTGATTTTTGATGGTTTCTTCAAGATACATCTCTTACATGTGGATAAGATTTATAATCGTATGTAGTCTGTATTTTCCTCGCAATAGTGAGGGGAAAAATGTTGTATTACACTCGGCGGCAAAGTTTGTTCAACTCTCGTGCCTTGAGACCCGAGTAAGCGAAAGATTCCAAAATTGAGCCACGAGCGTAGCGAGATATAAGCCCGAGAGTTAAACTACAACTTTGCCCCCTTGTATAATAAATAACTATTGTACTTATCTAAGTATAGAAACATGAACCCCTCATACATAAGTTACAGAACACTCTTCTTTGTTTTGGGCAGTCGTGTAAAAAGATACCTATAGGTATCTTTTAGTTTCAACAAAAAACGTTAACGAGCTTATTACTCCCAAGTATATAATATATACTATATCATATATTGTATGAGACTATGTGATAGTATTGTGTAGGTGTTATTATCCCATTATAATAAATAACACTAATTAATGCATGAACGAACATATAAACGTCACTTTACTCACTAATTTAAATATGACTTGCACTGAAGCTGTATTTTTTTATGAGTGAGTGAGTGAACTGAAATTGGTTCGAGGTCGATTGGTTCTGAGGACAACGACTTACCTTGGCCAGTTGAAACTTCTGCTTTATTGCTGGAATTGTATATTATTTTATTAACTGATCCTGGACTATCACAGCATTTTATTTATATACTGTGGTAAGTAATAGAGTGGTGGCAACGGGGCTGAAAACCTACTTCATAAGTTCCAGCGGTCTGAGAACTTAAAACCAAACAACGGTCTGAAAGGTCTTTTTCACACCACCTATTCATTAAAGGGTTTTCTGTTCAAGCTTGGAGGAATCAAAGTGGCATCGTAGTTTTGATACGATGCTGTTTTCGGTTTTGACTATTTCCTCTTAGTTGATGTGAAAAGCAGCATGTGTCGCACGGTATTAAAATTATTTTCGTCTTGGGCGTTAACGCTTGAATCCTTCATTACACTCAGGATTCTACTTTATGTTTACTTGTTTAATTATTTTTTATAAAATACAGGTTTATTTACTTACCTTTTACTTTACAGTCAAATATTTCGCGCCTTAAGTTTCACTTCTACGTACCTATATGCATTCTACAGGGAGTATTAGCTTTCTGGGTCGATGGGTGTCAAAGCGCGGGTGTCGCGAATGCATTTTGTATGACTGGCGCTCCAAGTGGACGGTAACCAGTTCGAGGTCGAACCAATCGATGTTCAGGGGCCACTTTCAGGCCAAAGCCCTCACCTTGGGCACATCGTTGATTGATATACATAGATCATAACGTCGACAAAGTGGCAAAAATAACTGCTTGTCTATTTTTGGCCCAATGATCTGGTGGATATTCTAGACCTTAACTGTACCCTAATAATTAGAGGTGTGTGATAAATAACGTCAAACTCGCCGTCTAGTAATGTCACCGTGACTGAATGTCGGGGAACGACGTTACAAAGTGACGGTGGTTGTTCCTTCGTTCCTGTAGCTATGTTCTTTAGTCGTTACTCGCATGGTGGTCACACTTAAAAGTGGACAACGGTCGTCGTTGGTCGTCACTGCTCGGCCACCGACACCATACCGAGTTCAAGGTGCAAGTGAGAGAAAGTGATCGACGTGCTCACTTACTCAAGATGATGTCCGTGATGCAAGTAGTTAGTTAGTTAGTTAGTTTTCTTGGGCTTTTTCCGCAAATCGACATCCATTGTGCCTATTTTGCGTGATAGCGAGGTAGCACTACTCTAACCACCCTAGTTCGTCTATGAAACCTATCATCGTTTTAAGGTTGCAAGTTGCCTCCTTTAGTGTGCTGGGAGTTCTTGCTCCTGTATACTTCTATCTGTTTACATTCTAGGAGAACATGTTTTGCTGTTTCTTCCTTATCCATACATGCTCTGCACATCGGGCTGTCCGTCATGCCCATTCTGTGTAAGTGTTTGTTTAGTGTGTTGTGTCCTGTTAGTAGTCCTACTATTTTCCGTAGTTGTTCTCGGGGCGTCCTCAGTAGAGTTTTTGTGAGCTTGTAGCTTAGCTCTGGCAGGACTTCCTTGGTTTGTCTACATGTATCAAGATCATCCCAGTATTTGTTGTGTAGTTGTCTGTGATGTTGGTTTAGAAGGTTTTGAATGTATGATAAAGGTAGTGGAACGATGGGTTCTGGTCCGTATGCCGGTGTCTCTGACCCTCTTCTTGCCAGTTCATCCGCTGCATCGTTTCCCCTTGAGCCACTATGTCCTTTTATCCATTGTATAGTTACTTTGTTTCCTTCCTCGCTCATCTTTGTGAGGCCATTATGACATTCGAGTATAAGTTGTGATTTAAGTTTGTCGCTGCGTAGCGCTTGCAGTACCGATTTGCTGTCTGACAGTATTAGTATGTTTTCATTTTGTGTTTGTCGTCTTTTTGCTGCATTGCAGGCTTCTATTATTCCCACACATTCCGTTTGGAATACTGTGTTGTGTACCCCTAGGGGTTTTGAGATGTGTATGTTGAGATCTTCTGAGAAGACACCACATCCTGTCCCTTCGTTTGTTTTTGAGCCATCTGTAAATATTCTAAGGTTTGTCTGATTTAGTCCTTCCTTTGGATCTTCTGTCAGTGATATAGCATAGTCCTTCCGGAAGATCATAGTTTTTGGTATTTGATCAATCGGTGCTTCCAGTATTGGCATATCAGAGATCATATTTTCATGTGATGCAAGTAACTACCGTGACAAAATCACGCTGATATCTCACTGTGACTTTTTAGGAACCGGAACGTCAGTCACGGCGATAGAAATGTAACGCCTTTCCCCATCTGTACTAATGACAAAGAGATTGTTTTCCATTTTAGAAACGAATGTAGAGTACAGTGAGGAAAACTTTTAACAATAATCTTTGTCACACAAAAATATCAATTAATAAGTCAGTAGGTACAGTCACCTGCAATAGTATAAGACGCTGTGAAGGCCGCAAAAATATGTGACACGCTGTTATGGCGGTACAAACAAGACTGTGTCCTGTGTCACATATTTTTGCGGCCTTCACAGCGTCATATACTATTGCAGGTGACTGTACGTTGTTCATTCGTGCCTCGTGATTGGTTAATTTATTTCTGGTATTTTCTTATGCTGTTATCAAGTTGTTACGTGCACCTAGGGCTGCCATCCGTCCGGGTTTCCCCGGATTTGTCCTAGTTTGGAGGCCGTCCGGGGAGCGTCCGGCCCGGATTTTTAAAACTGTCCGGGGTAAACCCGGACATTTTTGGGTTCAGGTCAATCCCTAGCAAAAGCAAAATTTTTAAATTAAAGATAGATTTCTTTAGTGTCCGGGGAGAGACCGCGATTTTAATGAAATGTCCGGGTTTTTCAACTTTTTGTCCGGTTTCCGCAATGTACGAGATGGCAGCCCTACGTGCACCTAGCTGAAAAACTGTTTCAACCACGCTCCCTCGGGAAGGCTCAATTTATATTTTGGAAGTAACCTCAAAAGTAATAAAAGTTTCTGTTGTTCGTTTATTTTGATTAGACTTTTAATGATTTACAGTTTTATATTTATATTTTTTCACTCGCTAGTGGAGTTGAAATGTTGTGTTTTTGGCCGCCTGTGTAATCGCTCTCGGAACAAAAAGTGGATATTGGCATACAATTAACAAAAAAATCTAGTAAAATGTAGTCTTTAACATCACCTATAAATGAACACTCCACATGACTTCCACGGGAATCTCCATCGCTTCCGCTAATACCAAAGTGTTTAATTGTATTACTCGCGTGTCATAGTGCCCTGGTACATGGTGGCGAGGGGCGTAATGGGGTCGAGGACTTTCACACCCTTGCTGCATTAGGTAACCAACGGACCAAGGTAAACTAGGTTTAAAATTGTACAGGAAACATACGGTGTGTATATAAGGAGTAGGGTTCTGCAAAATCGCACTGGTTAGTCGCTCAAAGCGAAAATATCGAAGAATGAAAGATTATACCATTGCTTTGAATCCTTAGGGATAAATAGGTACTAGTGGAACGTGAACTAGCGACCCCTACTTATATGTCGGCAACCGCTTGACCGATTTGGTTCATATTCGAACTTAAAAAATTAAATTACTATGTGCCAATTTCATCTAACTATCTGCCAATTTCACGAGTTATCATCGAAAAAACATACATACAATTTATGCTAATTTACATACAAACATACTTACAAACGATGGATTGTCCAAGAAGATTGGGAGAACTCGCTCGTTCGTTCGATTATCCTTACGACATTAGGAACATGGATATATTATGATACTCAATTATCTTAGTACCGGGAATCGTTGTTCAGCGATTCTCGCTTCATTGTGTAGGTTCTAATGCTGACGTTGGCAGTGAGGCTCTCTTTATTCCCCTCATAGGGGGGTTATCATAGTAGATTACGTTCCTATAATTACATGTAAATAAAATTTTGTTGGGATCTAGATAGGTTACCTTAGCTTACCTGATGAACACATTACCTGCGGACATTGTAATGGAACCTAAAAGAAATAGATTTAAAAACATGTTGAAAAAGTTTCTCTTGGATGCCTTATAGGTAGGCCAATTGCCCGTATTACTTAAGTCAAATAGTATATGCATAATAAATATAGGTAATAATGTTCATAATGTAACTGACTCCACAGTCAAACTATAGTAGTTTATGCAACAGTGATATAATAAGGGTTCTTAAAACTTGAGGGTCGCCGTTACAAAACGAGGCGAAGCCGAGTTTTGTAATAATAGACCCGAGAGTTTAAGAACCAATTATGAGCTGTTGCATACCCTAGTTTTTCTACGACAGCTAAAATAGCGTAAAAAGCAAAATATAGAAACGTGGCAGAATAGGGAAGATGTTGTGCCCACTATGGAAATTAAAAAAAAACAACAACAGTGCTAATATAAATGTATGAAAATTCATAGGAGCAGTGTTCTTATGGAATACCACAGACAACGTTATAATGGTTACTTTTTAAATATCGCTGTCAGTCATCTAATTGACACATAGAAGTGCTGGAGTAGAAAAAATGCTTAGTTTTGTGGAGCATATAAATAACACAATGTATGTAACCTATGATTGTAATAAATAAATAAATAATAAAATACAAATATGTAGGCACTATATTTCAAAAGTGTTTTGACTCTGACTCTAAAATAAAGCCGATAAATTCAGGGGCACCAATACTCGTACAGCAGCGCATGGAATCATTTTCACGGATTCATAAGCAGGCATCTTTTAAAAACCTCCTGCTCAGAACATTGAAAATCTAATACCAATCAAAACATGAAGCGCCAATAATCAACCGCCAAATTGGAAAAAGTATATGTAGGGTTCCGTAGTTTACCGTCCGTCACAATAGGCGAACTAAAAAAGGGTTTTAATAGATACCATGCTTACCACAATAAAAAAGGAGTATCTTCGCAGCTCTAACGACTTATACCAATTAACCAATTATTATTATTTTAACCAATAAGATATGTTTTTTTGGTAAAAAACAAAAATGGTTTGACCAAGTTCAAAATAATTTTCCTTGATAGTCTATAAAGCTCGATGTTCATGTTTTTTTCATATTTCTTGGACATGCGGTTCAGAAGTTAGAGGAGGGGACATTTTTTTTAACTTCCGAGGCGATTATTTAACTCACTCTATCAAAAATGTTTTTAGTAAACCCCTATCCATTTTCAAATACCTACCTATCCAACCATACGTAACACTTTAGGGCTGAAACGAAAAAAAAAACCAACCCCACTTTACGTGTATGGGAGCTCATCTAAAAATAAAAGTTTTTCGACTTTTTATTTTACCACTTTGTCGGCATGTACCACTATAATTCGATCAATTACATAACAGCATGTTATGAGTAACTTATTGGTCAAATGATCAAGTCACGCCGCTTTGTTTATTTACTTTCTCTCGAAAAACATGTGCAAAATGTTACTCTTTGTTGTGATTTTTAAGGCAACGGTAATTCTGAATCCTTACTTATATGTACATTGTGGCAAGTAAACAAAGTGCTTTTATACCGATCTATTTTTTGACACGTTCTACTACGTAGCACAAACCACCTATTCAAGCCATTCTACACAGGTACCTGCTTGAAATAACAGCTGAATTTATATAGCCCGTTTCAGCGAAGCGAAGCACTGAAGACAATCCTGTTTGTTTATTTAAAGCGACCGCTTCCCGAGCGCTGGCAGCCTGGTACCAGGCGAGGGTGCGCCATGGGGGAACCTGACCTAGTTTCCCGAGGGTGCTCCTCTGGCGGCCTGCACCATCGATCCAGCCTTCCCCTATGCTCTCACGTAATCGCCAATGATTTATAAGTGGACGTGATCCAAAGAAATGAAACGACATTTTTATCTCTGTGATTATGTTTGTCGGTTTTTAACGAAATAAAATGAGCTGTAAGGAGCGTAAAATTACACAGGAAAATGCGCAATATTTTTCCTTGTATCTTGTTCCTGAATGATAATGAGTTTTTCAAAGCGTAAAACGACTGTAACTAATTTAGTTACGTAGACAAGAATATATCTATAAGTAATAATAATTCAACGTATGGTACAGTGACAATTGTAAATGAAATAAAAATGGATTAGGTAACGTATTTTTAGTTTTCAGGGAACAAAACTTAAATTCAAGCACACGCCGGTTCGACAACAGTAATTATTTATTACTTACAAGCATTTTATAAAATGCAGCCCAAATGGTAAAAAAACAGTTTGAGCATTAACAGCTGTTTATTAAGCAAAACGTTAGGTGTTATACTCGTAGTAACCGACAGGTTTGACAGGTGTCTAGCTGGGCTCTGACCTTCCGTTGCAAGAATATTTTTGTTTTATTTGAACGATAATCGTCATAAATATCATAGGGCGATGACTCCCAGCCAATAAAGACGAACCACTTTAAGTATAGGTAATTTATGCAAACATCGTCGGACACTGCGTTCTTTCAATACTGCAAAAGTGCAGACGCAGTAAAGAACGTATACCGGCTGTTGACTTCTCGCATTTAGCAAAGCTAGGAAAAGTCAGGTCAAAGGCCAATCGCAACGGTATAGTAAATGTTTAATTAAACTTCAACATCCAGGTCCAATTCAACAGACGCAATTCCCAAGCAAAATCATCATCAATCAGCATTCAAGCATGGATTTCGTTTGCGCACGTCCAGGCTAATAACTTTAATACTACGATGTGCGCTTTTCACAGGGGTCATTGTCGAAAAGCAAAACACAAGGACCATGTTTTCGTCGACGATACCAAATAGATGCTTGGATTGCATTGATTCCTGAGGAAGTTGGATTGGTTTGGCCTGGCCCTCGGGGGTTACACCGCTGGAAGTCATTATTGGAATCTAGATGTTGAAGGTAGAACCTACGGTTGTACCTCGATCTGAGTGAGAGAACGGCAATCGTTCCGATCAGAAATGGCTTTCATCTGAGTTAAACACTTTTTATTCCGAATAAGGGGAAGTGTAAAATGTATGTGTATTTAAAAGGCAAAACCTATGAACTAATATCGTATCGTATATAATTGCGAACCAAATATAGTACCTACCTCGTATAGGATGGTGGTAAAAAGTTAAATATGTATAGGTAGGCACTTACCTTAATTTAAAAAGAAATTTGGATTGTATAATTCAATAAATATACACTTGCTATAACTATATTATATTATAAGTTACAGTTTAGATTTTTGGCCAAGCCATAGTCATTCAAACAATAAAATACAATTCCAATTACATTAGTGCAAGAAAATTACGGTTAATTACGTAAATATGCACTTTCACTGATAACAAAGGATGTTGTCGTGGTGCCGCCATTACAATTGCAATTCAAACCATAATTCTCGCACACCTCCGTCTCATAAACTACGTCGTAGTAAAACTAACTCTCTTGCCTTGTGATAAAGTTTAAAATTCGCAGGTGTATGCAAAGGCGATGAGAGTTTGCATAAGTTATGCGTATGGCCCTGGATAAAGGCTAATGTTCGGGGCACAAAAGGAAACAAAAGCGATGTGTTTGACCGCGGCAGCAGGCCAGCCTTTTTACCGTCCGAAAGGTCTTAAGTTTCCAACGGCCGTGAATACATTTAAGCCGTTTTTAAGGGACGGCGCTGCGGGCCAAGGTGCGCTCACAGCTGGCGGCGCACCTGCCATCTTTAACATTTCTTTACGTTTTTTTCGCATGGAATTATTGGCCTATTTTTTACGACGCAAGCTGGCCGGCAGCTGACGCCGACGCCTTTGTTAGCCCGCGCGCGGTTGAGGTAGAAGCGCCTAGGATAATAACCTTCTTAGACAGCTGTCTTAGATTGAAAGCTTTTGCCCGGTGTGGGTGCCACGTGGTTGTCTATTAAACTTTTTTTCTATCTTTTGATTCCTTTTTAATCACCCATAAAACTTCCTTTATCGTTACGTTCTTACTGTGAAGAATCATTTGTGTCGTCAGCAACGGTAGAATTAACAAAAAACAGCTTAAGACAATATTCTCACCATTACCTAAAATATATATTACTAGCTTTAACCCGCGGCTTCGCCCGCGTTCTAAACGTAATTTTCAACCGTCATACAAAAAAGGAGGTTTTTTTATTTATTCCACGTCCGCTAAGTTGGATTTGAAAATCGTTGTTGGATTTGAAAATCGTTGTTGTTTTCGAAATCAGCGACCCGATAACGACACCCATATCAAATAAAATAGTCGTAACTATTCTTGTTTCCCCTTTACAAACTTTGGACCATCATTTTATCCCTACTTTGAAAAATCCTATCTTTGTGCACCCCTTCACCTTATAAGAAACCTACGTACTTACCAAATTTGGAATCTCTAGAACCAGAAATAAACATAAAAACGACACCCATATTGATATTTTGAGATTTCAACCCCATCGCACCCCATCAGGGAAGATGGCTCACGTCTGCCTCGTTGGATGTTGAAATTGTTATTGTTTTCGAAATCAGCGACCCAATAAACCAGAAAAACTTTTCCCCTTTTTGGGGGTTGATTTCTCAAAAAGCCTGAAACACGTCGTTACTCATTTATCTTAAGGAAAATTCTTGTGAAGGTTCGAATAAAATAATCGAGCTAATCTTGTTTCCCCATACAAACTTTTTACCCCCCATTTGACCCCCTTTGGAGAAGAATTTCGAAAACTCCTTTCTTTTGCACCCCTCGCTTTATAAGGAACCTAAGTGCTAAATTTGAAATCTCTAGAACCAGACATAAACATATAACGACACCCGTAGTGATATTTTTAGATTTCCACCCCGTCGCGCCCCGACAGGGGAGACGGTATTTCATAATCGCCACGTTAGATGTTAAAATCTACCTTGTTTTCGTAATCAGCGACCCAACAAACCATCAAAACGATACACATATTGTTTTTTTTACTTTTTCACTCCTTTCCCATTTTATTAGGGGTTGTTTTCTTAAAAAAGCTGAAACAGGTGTTAACTCATTTATCTGTATAAATACTCCTGTAAAGTTTCAAATAGAATAGTCCAACTAATCATGTTTCCCAACTTTGTACCCCCATTTCACCCCCTTTGGAGATGAATTTCGAAAACTCCTTTCTTTGTGCACCCCTAAGTTTTATAAGAAACCTAAGTGCTAAATTTGGAATCTCTAGAAACAGAACTAAACATATAACGACACCCGTAGTGATATTTTTAGATTTCGACCCCATCGCGCCCCATCAGGGGAGATGATATTTCACAATCGCCACGCTGGATTTTAAAATCTACGTTGTTTTCGTAATCAGCGACCCGATAAACCATAAAAACGATACCCATGTGGTTTTTTTATACTTTTTCACCCCTTTCCCCCTTTTAGGGGCTTAATTCTCAAAACATTTATCTTTATAAATACTCCTGTAAAGTTTCAAATAGAATAGTCCAACTAATCTTGTTTCCCCATACAAACTTTAGATCCCCAAATCAACCCATTAGGGGGTCAATTTTGAAAAATCCTTACTTAGTGCACCTCTAGACTTTAAAAGAAACCTACGTGCCAAATTTGGAATCTCTAGGACTAGTGGTTTGGGCTGTGCGTTGATATGTCAGTCAGTCAGTCAGTCATTCAACCCCATCACATTCCAACAGGGGAGATGGTATTCCACATTCGCCACATTGGATCTACAAATCGTTGCTTTTTTCGTGATCAGCGACCCGAAATACCATATAAACGATACCCATGTTAATTTTTTCATCTTTTCACCCCTTTTACCCCTTTCAGGGGTTAAATTCTCAAAAAACCTGAAACACGTGTTTGCTCATTTACCTTAAAGAATACTCCTGTGATGTTTCAGATAAAATAGTATAACTAATCTTGTTTCCCCATACAAACTTTGGACCCCCGTTTCAACCCCTTAGGAGGCGAATTTTGAAAAATCCTTCCTTAGTGCTACTGCTACTGTTACACATGCTCATTACTAGCATGCTTTGTGCTTATTAGCATGCTAATAAGATGTACAGTTCCGCCAAAGCTTTGTGCGTAAGGCTCTTCGCTCCCTCGACACCCATAAGTCCAGTGGGCCTGATGGAATCCCTGCGGTTGTTCTCAAGATGTGTGCTCCTGAGTTGGCGCCGGTCTTAACGCGTCTTTTTCGGCTCTCCTACTCTTCTGGCGTAGTCCCGACTTCGTGGAAGTCAGCTTTGGTGCACCCGATCCCTAAAAAAGGCGACCGCTCAAATCCATCCGACTACAGGCCGATAGCTATAACCTCCCTTTTCTCTAAGATTATGGAGTATATCATCAATCGTCAGCTCCTCTGGTACCTAGAGGATCACCAGCTGCTGAGTGACCAACAATACGGTTTCCGTAGGGGTCGTTCGGCTGGTGATCTTTTAGTTTACCTGACACATTGCTGGGCACAGGCGATAGAGAGTAAAGGTGAGGCACTGGCAGTTAGTTTGGATGTAGCGAAGGCCTTCGATCGCGTGTGGCACAAGGCACTTCTTTCGAAACTTCCATCCTACTCGTATGGGCTCCCCGGGAAATTATGCGCATGGGTCAGCAGTTTTCTAGCAGACAGAAGCATTAAGGTCGTAGTTGACGGTGAATGCTCAGACTCAATGTCTGTGAATGCTGGTGTCCCTCAAGGCTGTGTGCTATCACCCACGCTATTCCTCCTGCATATCAATGACATTCGGCATTCATTGTTATGCTGATGATAGTACGGGTGATGCCTCCTACACCGGCCGCGCCAATATTTCCCGGGAAAACGTCATTGAGAGCCGGAACAAACTTGTGTCCGAAATTGAGACCTCCCTAAAAGAAGTCTCAGATTGGGGTCGACTCAATTTGGTCCGTTTTAACCCTTCAAAGACACAGGTTTGCGCGTTCACCGCAAAAAAACTTCCGTTTGTCGCGTCACCTCGTTTTAAGAACACTACCCTATCTGCCACAGCCAGTATTGGAAAGTGAAGTCCAGTTCCGCGGCCACCTAGAGGGTAAGGCCAAATTGGCCTTGAAGAAGCTCGGTGTGCTCAATAGATCGAGGCAGTATTTCACGCCGGCCCATCGCCTACAGCTTTATAAGGCGCAGATTCGCCCGCATATGGAATACTGCTCTCATCTTTGGGCAGGGGCAACAAAGTACTAGCTTCTTCCTCTAGACCGCATCCAACGGAGAGCAGCTCGAATTGTCAACTGCCAACGTATTTCTGATCGGCTTGATCCCTTGGCGCTGCGTAGAGATGTGGCCTCACTCTGCATTTTCTATCGCATGTATTATGGGGAGTGTTCCGAGGAATTGTTCGGATTAATCCCTGCCGTTTCTTTCCGCCATCGCCCTACGCGACAATATTTCCACTCTCACCATTTAGATGGTTGGCAGTCCTCAACTGTGCGCTTTTCCTGAAACTTCCTGCCTCGCACAGCTAAACTGTGGAACGAACTGTCGCCAGCGGTGTTTCCGGACCGATACGACCTTCAAACCTTCAAGAAAAGAGCGTACTCCCACCTTAAAGGCCGGCAACGCACTTGCGACACCTCTGGTGTTGCGGGTGTCCATGGACGTCGTTAATCGCTTACCATCAGGCGATTTGTTTGCTCGTTTGCCACCTATAGCATAAAAAAAATGCTTATTAACAAGAGGAGATGGAAGCGGGGCCCCTCCTACTTCCCCCCTTGCTAATAAGCATGCTATTAATGAGCATGTGTAACAGTACTTTAAGGCGAAGTAGAGCGAAAATACCTGCGAATACATACAGGATGTAAAAAAGTCCCGAACGATACTTCAACAGCTGATAAGGTCAATGGTCATTGACTTTTTTACAGCTTTGTACACATATGCCTAATATTAGGGTAGGCTATTTTTTTCCTTTCATCCATTAAAACCATACCAACACTCGTGATTACATGTCTTGAAGCTCTCCAAACGGTTGTATATTTTCTGCTACGTTTTAGACAGCTAGAAGATATATTGCAAAACAATACAGTAGGTATGAAAATATATGATAAATACAAAACATAAATATTTTAATTTAAACACTGAATCTAGGTCCATTTCCACTGGTCCACGGCACGAAACACGAATTCAAATTTGTAAAAACCAAATATCCATTCTTAATAAAAAAAATTAGAACACTGCGCAATTTAATTAACATACTGGAGCCTACATTCTGCCCCTAATGATTTCATTCATATTGAATCCAATCATGTGTATTTTAAACTACCCATTGCTAAAGTAACATACATTTTGGATTATCTATTAAGTAGTAAGTATTAAGTAAGTACAACAGCTAGATATACCTACAGTAGTTCAGGAATGAGGAATTACTTATCTAGGTGTATAATAGTGATAATTTCTGAAACATCGTATCTTACTTGACACTTTCTTAATGTGACAGTTGATTTTCTTCATAATCAAGGTGTTTTCGTTATAGTTAAAGAGGCTTTATCATTATTAATTAGTTAGTGTAGGGTGACATTATTTAGTACCTACAGACGACGACGACAAAAAAAAAGGACCAGACAGTTGTTTCCCAAAAATCTTATGGTGAACGATTCATTTAACATGTACGGTAATTCCTGCTCACGTCTTCTGAATCATCCTGTATATATTGTATTGCCATAAACATTACATCCCATCCCTCCAACCTTTAGATTAGGCAAAGCCCTATTTTAAAGCCAAATGTTTATTTCACAAGCCAACCTGTAAATGAAATGAATGTAGAATGAGCTCCCTGCCACTGTTTTCCCAAAGGACTACAATATGGGGTTCTTCAAAAAAGGAGTGTTAAAGTTTTTAAAGGGTCGGCAACGCGCATGTAACACCCCTGGAGTTGCAGGCGTCCATAGGCTACGGTGACCGCTTACCATCAGGCGGGCCGTATGCTTGTTTGTCACCGTCGAAGTATTAAAAAAAAATTCTGCGCAAAAGGGAACTTGCAACTATTATTTAACCCCCGAAAAAAAAGGTAGGTACGTTAAGGGGCGAAAATTCTATTACCGCCAGGGCGGCGCCAATATCACACCACACACCCAATACAATCCTAATGAATTTTTAACGATACGAGAATGTAGCTCCGGGTGGGCACGACACATGCACACAGAAAGCAGCGGTCAGCGTGTTTTTTAAGGTACCAGGGCAGGGCGCGTGCCTGTGCATCTGCCCGCTCATTAACTTTACCTGGAGGCCTTGGCGCTCCGCGCTGCTCTGCTCTTTTTAAATCGTTTCGGCGCTATCCAAAATGGGATTGATTGTGCCGGCAAGCCCAAAAACCGGCCTCGAGCATGACGGGCCGCGCTCAGTGGTGGGTTTCTCCGCAGATAACCGTCCGTGATCAAAATACCTTCCTATTTGATTTGGATTTTAACAACCCCTATTATTTTTCAAATCCTATCCAACAATACATATCACACACTAGGGTTGAAATTAAAAAAGAACCATTCCCCACTTTATATGTACGTGAGGTACCCTTAAATAAATATTTTACCATTTCTTATCTAACCACTTTGCCGGTGTAACTTATTACGTAGTAGCTTACAGCTTTCTAGTATTTACGGTCACTGAGATCATCCGCGGAGTGTATGACGCGTGTATGTTGTTCTACTGTGGCATCAAAACTTTTGACCATTTTAGGGGTACTTTCAATCAAATCGTCTATAACTTATTATTATTACTAGAGTCCTGTTGCCACGGCCTTTGTGCTTTTCAAAATATTTTATACTAGCTTTTATCAGCGGCTTCGCTCGCGTTAGAACGAGACAAAAAGTAGCCTACGTCACTCTCCATTCCTTCAACTATCTCCACTTAAAAAATCACGTCAATTCGTCGCTCCGTTTTGACATGAAAGACGGACAAACAAATAGACACACACACTTTCCCATTTATAATATTAGTATGGATTTATCCCTAACATACCTAAATTTTACCTTTGTGGATACTACACCTCTTCCTACACCCCGTTTAGTCCTTCGTCCCTTTTGTAGATAGCGGTGCCATCGCGTCCCCATGCAGCATCTACCAAATCATGACCAGGGACCGGAACCGGTTACCATAACCCGGGTTTTTCATAAGGTTATTTTAAAGGTTGTTTTCAAAACACCTCCAATATGGTTAACTCATGATACGGAAACCTTAATCATTCGGAAACCTTATCGGTCCAGTTAACCCCAATTAACCTCTAACCAGTAACTAACCGCAATGAATTCTGTTAGTGTTTTAATCTGTTTTGAACAGTTCAAACGAAAGTAATCTTTATACGCCCAGGAATTAGACTTAATATTGAATGACCATGGCTAGGAGTTAGGACGTTGTCGCTCGCTGTGGAACCAGGTTTGTTTTGCTCTTAGTGTGGCATCGTTTCTTTATTTCCTTACTATATTTAGGCTAGCCTAACATTTTTATTATCATACATAGAAATGAAAGCGGCGTGAGCGTTTGTTTCTACTACGCTCAAGTTTATTTATTTTTCTTGTAGTTAATCAGTCAAATATAGGTAGTCGTAAATAATCATCATACATGGGTAACTTAGCGCAATTATTCTGATATTATTTAAAAACAAAACATAACTATTAGTCTCAGATTACGAAGCGATAAAATTCAGCAAATAGTGCTATTTTGTGAGTACATCTTGTGACGGCTGTCGGTAAAGTTAAAACTTTTTAAAATCTCGACATTGTTATCCTTTGTAAAACCAACAGCTAATTACCTGCACGAAATAGTACCATAAAGAACAAGAGATATTTTATTAATAACAACAGTATTCCTTTGGCAATAAAGTTCAAATTGTTATAGCATGCACTCAACGTATAACCTTTTGAAATTAAGAACCGAGGCGTGGTCAACCAGGTGTCTGTTTATTTTTCATAATTAAAAGTTGATTTGATTATTGTAGCTTGTGTTAAATTTTGCAACTTACGTAGGTAGATATTAAAAAAAGTGGGAACAGATTTCTTATCGATTTGAGGATATTGTGCAAGCTTCAGTCGCTATGCTACCAAGTACCGGCAACGTTAGCTACACTGTATTCTATTCCCGATATTTCTTACAATCGACAACTGGCCTACTTTTTGGATTTTTAATGCATTTGGATTCTTGAATTTTTAATCCATGCTTAGTTCATACACTACTCAACTACAGCAAAAATAATATAATAAATACCACCCTCTAACTAAGACTTGCAAAACACGCTACCGGAGGCCTATTGCATAATCAGTTGTAGCTTGTAATATTAGCGGAAGTCTCTTTTCAATCCCTTTTATTAGAAAGAGAGTTCCGCTAATATTTTAAGTTACAAAATAAATTATACAATTGTATCCAGGTGGTCAGATCATATTTCATTTCTAAAAGGTTTTATGTGAAATGCGTCCTATTCCAATTTGACCCTTATTCTTAAGACAGTAAATTTGTAATTTATATTACAGGTTTTTGTATTACTGCATTTCATTATCTGCAGGTAATTAGCGATTGGGTTTAACAAAAGACACTACAATACTATTCATAGCAGATAAGTTTCAAGTGGAAATCGTGATTTTAAAATGTTTACATTATAAAACGGTGAATAGTTTTTATCTTTCCTTAATTTCTCACATATGCGTCAAGAGTGATAATGCGACAATAAAAGTCTTGTTTATTACCAATCTTAATACGATTTTGCCGGCAATTACTTTCTTTTCTTACATCGGTGCGTAGCCAAGATGCCAACCGCTCACGCTCACTCGCTAATGAAATGCAACTGTCATTGTCACGCTAATAAGAAAGAGAGATAGAGAGAGGTAGCTACGATACATTATTAAGCGTGAGCGATTGGCATCTTGGCTACGCACGCTGACGTCTGACGTGTTTTCACTTGAGACCGCTATTTGCTACCATTGGCAAAACAAAAGTATGTATTTGAGTTAATTGTAAGCAAGTGCAGCAAGCGGTGCTCCAAATGATTATGACATACTTTGATATTGGATACTTATTATTATATTATTTTTTTGTATCTCGTATTATCGTAGTAATGAGCAAAATTTGTATAATCGTACGAGTTTGAGATTAGGGCTCCCGATTACAAGAGTACACGCTGACACGTGGCTCCGTGTACACGAGTCGTGTCTTAATTACACGTGGCCTAATGGCATGTTCCAAACAGGGCAGAAAACCGGTATCGTGTGTGACAACGACATTTACAAGACGCTTCTGTAATGTGTTTAAATTAATTTGAAAATGTACCGACAATAAATGAGTAATTAAACATCTATAATTTATTTTATTACATTACAATATCGCATCTCGAGATACTCTGGGTATAACTTTTTTAAGTAGGTATATTCACGGAAATACTACTAAAATTACAGTCTTTCTCCGGGACCACGGGGGCAATGTCGCCCTTGAAACGTCGGAGGTTTGTTTTCAAAGTTTATACACGATTAAGCCCCGTTTTCGTAAATTTATAATACTAAAATTATAATAACAATATCTAATTATATACAAAATCTAACAATGAACAAGAGTTTTCTACTGATTTTATTTCCTTTAAGAACTCTCATATGTACAGGAAGAATAATTATAATATAATTTGATGGCCATAGAGTTACAATTTTTTTTAAGCTATTGCATAGCTTCTATCGCGGGCCTTGAGCGCGGGGACCGAATCCAGAAATTCCGTAACGAAAAAAAACCTGACGCTCCCCACTCCGACGGACCGAAACCGACTTTATTCACTTTGTTACAAAGTTCTTTATCGAGGAAAGGATATATCTCCAAACGAATGTCGCTAAGTGTCATATTCTATACAAAATATTGAGGACAGTAGCTCTTATTACCAGAGATACGGCGATGTCAAACGTCAAAATAAACACTATTATTATAGTCCCGCCAAAATCAAATATGTTAGTCGCAAACTTATGTTTCTTATTTCAGTTATCATAAACCTATAGTTTCAATGATAAATATTCCTGAATAACCAACAGCTACTGTAAGATAATAAAACCCACATATATTGTAAAATAATGTTGACAACTTTTCTATCAAAAACATTGAATTTGAAAATGAATAATGATCCACAAGAGTCTACAACAAAATATGGGACCACCATTGACGCGGTATTTTCTAGGTATTTAGAGGATATTAAGTCGCAAACTTATGTTTCTTATTTCAGTTATCATAAGTTTCAATGATAATAATAATTATAATTTCAATATATCAACGATGCCTCTGGAAAACTACTAACATCAGACGAAGAAATCAACCGCCGATGGCAAAAGTACTTTCAGGATCTTTTAAATGAAGAATTTCCCCAATGTCCACTATCACCACTGCCTTGCGCTCTTGGCCCTATTGAAGCTATATTATTAACAGAAGTGGAATCGGCAATTTCCAGTATGAAAAATGGTAAGGCTACAGGCCCCGACGAAATACCAGCAGAGCTCTGGAAAAAGAGTGGAGCAAATGGTATCGCATGGCTTACAGGTCTTTTTAATCTTATCCTAACAACCGGGGTAATGCCAGATATGTGGAGACTTAGTAACATGGTACCATTTTACAAAAACAAGGGTAGTATAGCGGATTGTGGAAATTATAGAGCCATAAAATTAACATCTCACACGCTGAAGATTTGGGAAAAAGTAATTATCCGGAGACTCAATAGATTGTCAAAAATAACACCGAACCAATGCGGATTTTCTGCCGGAGTGGGTACTACCGACGCAATACACTCTGTAAGGATACTGATGGATAAATACAAAGCACTGAAAAAAGACCTTCATCTAATTTTCATTGACCTTGAAAAAGCCTTTGACCGGATTCCTCGCAAACTCATATGGCAAGCACTCAGGTCTCAATTAATACCAGAGCAATACATCGGTATCATACAGGATATGTATAGAAACATTACAACCCGAGTGATCTCCCCAGCTGGCACAAGTAGCAGTTTTGAAGTAAATGTTGGAGTTCACCAAGGATCTGCCTTGAGCCCCTTGATCTTTAACATTGTGATGGACTACGTCACCAAAGATCTTCAAAAACCGGCACCTTGGACACTATTATATGCAGATGATGTAGTCTTAATCGAGGAATCATTGCCGCGAATTCAAACTGACCTCGAATCATGGCGAGCAGCTCTAGAAAGCAGGGGTCTACGCGTGAGCCGACAAAAAACTGAATACCTACACTGCAATTTCTCCGGTAATATTCACAACCAAATTCCACCCACACTTGAAGGAACCCCTCTAAATAAGGTAGAGGAATTCAAATACCTCGGATCAATACTTAACTCTACGGCAGGTATAGAGAGAGATATAGAGAATCGGATAAAAACAGGATGGCACAAATGGAGGACACTGTCTGGAGTTCTCTGCGACGCAAAAATGCCCATTAAAACGAAACGAAAGGTATACAAAAGAGCAGTACGGCCAGCTTTACTCTACGGTTCCGAGTGTTGGGGAGTTCGAAAGTGCGACGAACAGAAAATGCATGTTACGGAAATGAAGATGTTACGCTGGGCCGGGGGTGTGACCAAACTCGACAAAGTTAGAAATGAACACATCCGAGGGAGCTTTAAGGTAGTTGAAATCCAACAAAAAATGCAAGAGAGCCGCCTACGTTGGTATGGTCACGTAATGCGCCGGAACGAGGACCACGTGACCAGACAAGTTATGGCCATTACCGAAGGCAAAAGAGGTAGAGGACGCCCACCGACCACCTGGGCAGGAACCATACAGAAGGATCTGCTGACGATGGGTTTAACGCCAGAGATGACACAAGACCGCCTTAACTGGCGCAAAAGTATCAGGAGGGCTGACCCCAAATAGGGAAATAGCCAGGAGATTGATGATGATAAGTTTCAATGATAAATATTCCTGAATAACCAACAGCTACTGTAAGATAATAAAACCCACATGTATTGTAAAATAATAAAAACATTTTAAACAATATTAACTTTTTATTTGTTAAATAATAGAAAAATTTGTTTTCTTATCGGTCACCACGCTCAAAAAGTGTAACTTGAATTAATATCAAAGAAAAAGAAATACTGCATGAATAAAATAAATAAATAATTATAATTGCATAAGTTGATACAAAATGATATGCAATAGCTTTACCGCGGCAGTCCCCGAGTGCCACACGTATTTTTTGAAATAGTTTTAATGTCTGATGTGTCGGTATTTAGATCGTGTTTATATCGTTTTTCCCTTCCTTTCATTTTAAACAATTCTATATTATGTTTTACGAATATACACATAACAAATACATATAAGGATGGCAAGGGTAGTATACTTTTTTAAATAATGGCTTGCAACTATCTAGGTAATATGCTCCACACAAAGATCTTACTCGTAAACACTTTCTTTGGGCTAAGAAAACCTTATCAGCATCTGATGAGTTGCCCCATATTATTATTCCGTAACAGATTTGCGACGATACATAACCGTTATAGGCTGCCGTTGCTGCCGCCTCAGAGACGGTTGCTCGCAGACGATACAAAATATAATCTACTGGGTACAAAGGGTATTAATATGGGCTTTCCAATTACAAAACTTATCATTCTTAATTCCTAGAAAAACTGCACTTTCCGTTTCATTAAGTTGTACTTACACCATTAAAATCGGCAGATAATCTAATTGATTTGCTATTATAAGTTTGAAATTAAACCAGTTGTGTTTTGGTTAAGTTAACTTTGAGATTATTATTTTCTAACCAATTTGTTACATTTGTTAATGTAGGTACATGTAATAATATTTCATAGAGAACCATCTGTATTTTCTTTAATTACTATGGTTGTGTCATCTGCAAATAGTATAGTGTCATTTTGTGTGGCGCCAGGTAAATCGGTGATGTAAAGTAAAAACAAATACGGCCCTAGTATACTACCCGATGGCACGCCGCATGTGTTAATGATGAACGGCGAATTATACGTTTTGTTAAGGTTTTTAACTATTTTTGTAACTTCTACACATTGTCGCTGTCCATTGAGATAGCTTTTTAGCCAACAGTACGCTTGCCCTCTTATACCGTATTTAACTATTTATATTACTTTAATAGCAATGTTTCATGGCACCCTAGATCCATAAAGCCATCCAGGATCTAGATTTCTGCTCATTCTATGCATTCGTGTACATACACACAGAAAACATAGAAAAGCGGAAGTGTTTACCGTGACACCAATTAGTAGGTATAGGTATCGGGATACAAAGTATCAACTCAAAATATGTGTAATAATAATTTGACTGGATTACGTAAATTGTAAGAATATTAATGTGAAATACCAGACCAAGATAATATAACGCATCGCGGCTTAGACATTGTCGAGATTCATTGTTTATGTGGAACCGATAAGGGCAATAACAATAAGCCTGCACTCGGTCGGTATTCATCTTTGTGCACTTAAATGTCATTGTCTCATGAGAGTAATTAGTAAAAACAATGCAAGTAAAGTTTTTGAAGCAGGAATTTCTAGAGCTGCTTTCAATATTATCATTTTAAATTGCCATAATTTTTATAACGATACCGTCCGTAGTCTGCACGTGCAAGGCCATTTTTTTGTTTTATAAACGAGCCTTTGTTAATATGAGCACGTCGGCTCCAAAAGCTAATCCTAATAATTACCTAACTACTAGATGTGGAAACTTAAGTGGCGAGTTGGCTATATGTTCAAAGTTTAGTGACACCTCTCTACCCCCAGCCCTCATACTGGTGTTGCTCTCGAGCTCTCTTAGATGTCGCTTTTTGTGGGGGCCCATCTTATGTGGGCGAGTCACCGTTTGCCGTAAATTAAATTTATTACCATTTTGTTAGGCAGACGTCTGATTTTATTCTCTATAATACAGTATTTAGTCAACCACCTTCACCTAATAGACCAGTATATTTTAGTTTCCATTAAATCTCAATAGTCTATACACCCTGGCGGTGCTGCCTCTGCATCCCATAACTCGGGCAGGTGCATCATTCGCTCGGTGTACCCCTTACATTTCATTAAATTGTCGAAAGGGTCTCAGCGTGTTGGCTTCGGCTCCGCGTACGCCTCCCAAAGATCCGGAACCCAATTGTTCCGTGATGGGAAGACCTACCTATTATGAAGATTTAAGACAAAAGTGCGATATTATTTTTTACTATCGTTGTAGAATTGTTTTTGCTGAATATTTTGTATTTTGATTGTTGTTCACATTGATCATAATATGTACTACGAGTATGTCTAATTTTTTGTTTGTATCCCTACTTTTTATTTTAATTATCATGCACTGTTACTTTACACGCCAAGGGGCCTTACCATGACGTCTTAACGTGATTCAGTTTAGGGCCTAAACTGAGTCGCTGCCATACAACTCAACACAGGTTCCTTACCTGAACCTGAACCTTAACTGAAATGCGTTAAAGGGCATTTTCAGAAAAAAGTGCACCCTTTTAATGAAAATGGGTCCTCAATTTTCCATAAAAAAATTTTTTTGTCGGGTTTGTAACGGCCCATACGAAATGTATGAAAAAAATGCGTTACAAAGCTGACAAAAAAAACGGGACACTATTTTTCTTGTTTCCAATAGTAATCGTGATTCTGGTTACAAAAAACCCAAAACTTCCTATATTCAAAAAGAAATGAAAATGGTACCCTATTTTTGAAAATGCCCTAAAACGTTATGGTAACGGCCAAGGATGGGTTAGGTCCGCGTGTATTTAAGATCTGTTTCTACGAGTACCACGGATACTCGGATCTAAATTACACGCGAGCCCGACTTGTAAACTTGGCTACCTAAGTTGTTTAATTATCATTACACGTGCAGTATTAGACCTATTCGTTCCTACTACAATGGTTTTGAATGTTTTGATTAAATAACTTAACAAAAAATAACCGACGTTAGTCGTAAGACTCGTAAGAGATATTCACTAAATTCGTTGAACAAGTTAAATCCGTCAAAATAAACACTACGAATAACTTTAAATCACAACATGCAAGCAAACGTAATGATGTTGCAGTTTCATTAATTGCAATTTTGTTTAGTACTACACTTTTAATTTTCGAAAGCTTAAGAAATTCACGTAATTAATAGAAGTATATTTATTTATTATAACGTGAATTGAAGTTGTAAGGTATGACATTTTATTTGATGAAATAAGCTAGTTCAATCTAACGGGTTGTTGTGTATTTGAAGAAAAATAAGAAATTATTAACACGTGCCGTCGCGTTGCCGTCTTCGCTTTAATTTGAAAGTGTAAGACGTAGAAACCGCTTGTTATTATTAATACAACTCTAGTGTAACGGCTTATAGTTCAAAATTGATTGAAGTGACAACTATGAAACAAACCTGGGTTATTCTACCTGTTGGACCCAAAAAACAGTGCAAGATACAAAATGTCCTAAGTACGAGGTTTTTATATGTCCTTTACGACATTTCTATCGTTCACTGTTGACACGGAATTGTCTTTGCCGATGCCAGCCTCTACTGTTATTAGATATTGAATCTAATTTACTTACACGTAAAGAGTATAATCGTTTGTTATAATAAGGTTAACAGTAACCTAAAGAAAACCCCAAACAAAAACCCTATCGGGATTGGGTTTTGCAGTTAACCGGGTTATGGTTACTGTTACAGCAACATTTCGCTTACCGTTTGTATTCGGTTACTGAATGTTGCTGTTACAGTATCATTGGGTAACAGATATGATTAGGTAACCAACTCGATAGGCTTAAGCCTAAAGAGGGGTTTTCCGGTCCCTGATCATGACGTGTACTCTCAGGCGAGATCCAACCAAACTGAGTTGCATGCGGAAACTCAAGCGGTGTGGCCTAAGCCATAAACAACAATTCCAACGTGTTGTGTGTCTCAATTTTAACTTCTATACCTACATTCTATATATGGATACTGCTATCCATAGAGTGTATTATCAGTATCACAGTGTAAGGACTCTATACAGTGGACAAGGTTTATAGAACCTAATCGGTCGGCGTCTTGGCTTGTTTGAAGCTCAGGGCTGTCACAAATTTTTCGTAACATGTAGGTATAAGTTTCTTTTTCGTGCAACATCCGCTATTCGAAATTTGTGTCGTTTTCACGGCGAAAGTACCACATTGTCGCTTACGGATTCCGAGATATTGCTGATTTTGTTAATGAAGTCGAAATAGACCATTGTTTGTTTTTTTTAAGTAACTTCTATAGGTACCTATACTTGAAATAATATTGGTGTAGTGTATAAAAGTTTTAAAAAAATTACAACAATTAGGAAAACATCGTACTCAAAGTTTAACGACTAGGGTACCTCATTGTCGCTCAAGCTTATGAGCGACAATCAAGTACTTACACAAGTAATTTAACATCTTTGTTTAGAAAATGATAAATAAGTATATCGAATTTAAACTATCGTGAGACATTTTAGTATTATAATAAAGTACGGATAACACTCAAGTATGTTTAGTCACTACGCAGGACATGTTTCGGACATCTTCGGATGCCATTATCAAGCGTCGAGTACCGTGCGCGACAACGCGGGTGGGTGCAAGCCTCCCGTCAAAACTGAAAACATCAAAGTCATAAACTCGTCCTTCACTTCCTTACCAAGTAAAGGAAGTGACAAAAAGAGATGTATATATGTTTGTTATTTCTCCGATTCCGTAGGTTGAAAACAGTTTTGCTGATCTCTTTTGATGCAATTGGTCCAAGCAGCCAAATTAAACACGTCGTTGTAATTTGGTAGTCGGTATCAATGCATTACAACTTAACTTGGTCGCATATTTTGATAGTGGATTTTACAAATGTCGTAAGAGGCACGTAATTAAGTTAGACTTACGACATTTGAGAAATCCACTGCCAAAATATAGATCGCTCCAAACTGTTCTCATTTGACAGTTATCGTACTACTTCCACGCTAGTTATTCTTCCGTGGGTGGGTGTACTGAGTATCGCTTCGCCACGCGCAGCGCTCTCTGTTTTAAATCGACATAAGTTGCAAATTACCTATTTGCACGTCCTTTGAATATTTGACATAAGCACATAAAGTGCTCATTATCGCACTAGTGCGGTAATATAGCACCATATGCACTAATAGTACATTACCTAACTAGTGCGATAAAACAAAGAAAGGCCGATATCGCAGATGTTTGCGACCCGAGCTGGAATTATTATAATAATTAAAATACATAAGAACGAATTTGAAAGTTTTTTTTATTATTTCCGTGACACGGTTGTAATACAGTTGATATATTAAGAACATCTTCAAAATGTTTAATAAACAAAATAATAAATGTGACATATCGTATCGTCATGTCTTATAGGCCCTTCGAACATGTTTACCTGATTGAAAAACGCCTCTACTTTGACTGACGTTTCGTAGGCTCTGTTCCGTTTCATACACACCGATTTATAAGAACTGTTTTCAATGTTAATATTTTTAATGAATGATCATTAGTATGATGAAGAAGTAATTATTGAAATATGAAATATCAATATCTTTAATATTATTGCGTTAATAGTAGGTATTTAGTTTTATTACGGCTCGGTAAAGTTAACGAACAATAATACTCTTCGGTAAGCAGTCATGAATTGGAACACAACTAAATTTAAAAAGATTGGAAAAGTAAAAAGCACTAGTTCGCAAAAACAAACTTTGCGCACGCAAAACAGCCAAGAAAAGGGCACTTTTTGAGCAACTGTATTGAAAAATAAATTTCATAATCTTGTAAATGTAAATTATTATTTTTGTACGAATTTTATTATAATAGGTACACTTTTAATCTCATAAGGCGATAATGAGGGATCCTAAGAATATTCAACTTAACAGGTATTCTTTGAATAAAATGTCTGTTCTTTTTCATAAAGTTAGTTATGTTATTTGTTAAGTGTTGTGTTAAGTGTTATAAGTTTGTAAACAAAATCACTCTAGTTAGTACCACAAAAGTTCGCTAGATGTCGCTGTCCCGTCCGTAAACTGGCTGACGCTACGTCATCTAAATTGGACGTGGAATCTCGCAAGCAATGGGAGTTAAGTATAAACGTTACGTCAAGTATAAGCCCAAACAGTTTTCCCACATTCTCACAGTATAAGGATTTTTTGTCCAGTAGGTACCGGTACCGGGCCTCAGAGGTTTTTGAACCGGCAATGTAGTTGTAATAAAAAAAAAACTATTAAAGTTATAAAGTTAATCTTATAGCTAAGATCCCCAGCCTATTCATAACGTACTCCAAGTCAGAATTCTGTTAAAACACAAATTATACATTTCACCGGGCACCAAACCATGCCAACATCATCAGCAACAACTGGATTGGTGAAAGATAGCGGAAGCCGACGACAATTTAGATGATTTCGATGTCCACCATATGGAGGACATGATAAATTTAATTTGTTATATTTTAGCACTCGTACAGTACACGCTATATTATATTCAGAGATGATCAGAGACGTGGTGCCTCTACAAACCAGATATAAAAAAACTGGACACGTACCACCTGAGATGTCTTCGGTCTATACTTGGATTTAAGTGGCAGGATCGTGTCCCCAATTCTGAGGTCCTTCGTCGTTCCGGAATGCACGGCATGGAAGCAATGTTGATGCAGCGGCAGCTAAGATGGTGTGGGCATGTCCTGCGAATGGATGACCACCGCTTGCCTAAAGCTACTCTACTCTGAGTTGGCGGCAGGTAAGCGGAAGCATGGTGGTCAGCACCTGCGCTATAAGGATGTGCTCAAACGGCATCTGAATGCCTGCGCTATCGACCCTGAGCGTTGGGAGGAGCTTGCTGTAAAAAGGTCATCTTGGCGCTCTAAAATCTATAATAGCGTCAGGAAATTTGAAGAAAACCGTCTAACCACCTTAGACGTAAGAAGACAACAGCGTAAAGAAAGACCAAAGCCCTCCTACGTATACACATATAATGCGGCTGGCCAACTGTATTGCCACACTTGCAAAAGGATATTTAAAACCAAGTTCGGTCTTGCCAGCCATATCAGGGCTCACAATAGACAACGTCCATAAAATTAATTTTTAGGGTCGCCGTCATCGAAAAACGATGAGGAGGACTATATATATTATATTAGAATTATTTTGTAGAAAAAGTATGAATAAATTAATATAACTTAAATAGTATTTTTTTTTTATTACAACGGCGACCTTCAGCGTAATTTTTATTAAGCCGGCCACGAAGTCTAGACCTGACTAAGAGTTTAGAATTCAGACTTCTTTTATAGCATTTTGTAATGAAATTCTAAACATGAGACTTCATATTGCTGACAAAAAGTACATACCAGTTTATATTTAACAAAACAAACAAAACATAAATCTAAGTTCACATTCGTCACTAGTGTACGACCTAATAATGAAAATTGCGTTTTTGTGAGAGTGACGAATGTGTCCGGATCGTTTCGTTACGCCGTTCGAGCGCTCGTCGTAGTTATTCACTGCACGGAAGAATAACTTAACCACGGAAGTAGTACAACAACTGTCAAATGTCACCAGGCCCCCCCTTCACCACGCTGACAAGTTTTTTTTTTTTTTTTTTATACTACGACGGTGACAAACAAGCATACGGCCCGCCTGATGGTAAGTGTGACAATTCCTAAAATGACTGAGTTACTAGCGTTATAGGCGTCCATAGGCTACGGAATAGGCTATCGCGCGGGCTGCGTGCTTGTTTGCCACCACTTCGATCATTTTAATAAAATCGTGAAGTATCGTTAGTAAATTGATAATTTCTTGGTTTACAATTGTCACGAGATCTATTAGTGTTTTAAAGAATTGTCGGTAGTTTTTGACATGAGAATGATCCTGTGTCGGAATTTCGTGACATTTATGTTGTGTTTCTTGCGACAAATGTCAAGAGCTCTTCACAAAAGTATTCGTTTTTAATGGAAGTTTTTATTTATAAATAACATGTTGGCGGCAAACCAGCATACAGCCAGCACAATAGTAAGCGCCGCCCGTAGCCCATAGACACCTGTAATACCAGTAATAAATATGCTGACAATTGTCGCACCTGTCGCCGTGGTGAAATTGTGCCCAGTTTGGAGCGCCCTTAAATTGTCAGTGGATTTATCGTATAATTCTAATCTTTTAACATGCCTCTTACGATATTTGTAAAATCCACTGTTAAAATATGCGACTAAGCTAAAATGTAATGCATTGATACCGACTACAAAATTACAACGATGTATCTATTTGGCTGCTTGGACGAATTTAGAGAGAGGTCAGCAAAACTGTGACAACCTAAGGAACCGGAGAAATAACAAACATATATACTTACATCTCTTTTGGACACTTTCTTTACTTGATAAAGAAGTAAAGGACGGGTGTATGACTTTGATGATGAGTTTTGACGGGGGGGGGGGGTTAGTGTAGTTGTAACAGTTCGACAATCAAAGGTAGTAATTAAACAAAGTGAAGCTAAACGCAAACCACAGTGGTAACATCTGTGTTCTTGTCAAATATATCATTATTTCCGTAAACAAACATCTGTCATACAGCAAACTTACTGCTCTCACTTATGTAATATATTGAAATAAACAATATAGGTACAATGTTGGAATGCCTGGTAAAGAATGTTTTACAACCATTAAGTCCACCATTTGTGCTTTTATTTTAATTTTTTTAAAGTTTAAATAAATAACTAAATGTTGCCTGCTATAGCTCTGTAAATGTCTACCTTTGTTTTCTCGCACTGTACCCTCAGAACGTCTACGAGGTATTAATTAAATAATATTTAAAACGGGTCACTCACGAAACATGTCGAGCGAAAATCGACTAAATTACGTGAGTGACCCGTTTTAAATATTATTTAATATGTTCGAGTCTCACGAGAGTTTTATAGTTAAAATTGCTAATCTATACGAGGTATTAATTGTCAGAATTAACAAAACTCGGTAAATGGGTAACGAAGTTAATTATCAAAACTCGGTAAATGGGTGACTAAGTTAATTATCAAAACTCTGTAATGGGTGACGAAGTTAATTATCAAAATTCGGTAAATGGGTGACGAAGTTAATCATCAAAACTCGGTAAATGGGTAACGAAGTTAATCATCAAAATTCGGTAAATGGGTGACGAAGTTAATCATCAAAACTCGGTAAATGGGTGACGAAGTTAACTTTATTTTACATTGCCTCAAAAACTTTGTGCCTTCAGCACATGCACAGTCCATCTCACAATCATATCTCTTTCGACGCCGTGATTTCTATCTTTCAATATCGAATAGCGTCCGACTGCGCCAAGTCGCCCGCCAAGTTGTGCGTTAAGGATGGCTCGGTCATATATTGTACGTTATGAGTGCCAAGTCTATGTGAACTTGGCGTAGTCGGTTTCTACGCGAATTTGAACTATTTACTGTACAGAACTTTCAATACATTTTTCATCGCACTAGAAGGGCTGGTTAAATCATCACGTATCAGCCCTTTCATTAAATGAGACAACTTCCCATTAGTTTCAAGAAACCGTGTAAAATCTTAAAGAGCGTCTATATTAGACAAATGCTCCGAGCTTCAACTCGATTATAGGTACAGGAGCCCATTTCACGAACAATATTAGACTAATAAAATTAATCTCCGAACTGTCAAATTGTAAAGGTTCAGTTTTATTTTAATAAAATGGCTCTGTCCAGCGGGACAATTTCGCCAGTGTCAAGGTATACTGCCACATGGGCTTCTGTATGGTGAGTTAAAAAGTAGGCTCTTAGAGCGACGTTGTACGGTGGAGACCTCGCTCATAAATGATAGCTGTATGTACACACGCGTTCAAAAGTCCTTCGGCAATTTATGAATGAACTCATTCATAAAGTGTCCATGCATGCATGCATGCATGAACGCGATAATACACAGCGTCTGGGGGCCGTGATCCCAGGACCACCAGATAATGATTTAATAACGGTTACACATACACGCGTTTCCGGATTAATTCTTCATTAGCTGCACAGTTCTTCGTTAGTTTACTAAATATTTCACATTAAACATTTAGCAGACAAAACACAAAAAACTATTCCAGAGACGCCCTCGTCATCTTGAGTATCAACCGGAAGTCTAAATGGTATGTATTTCCATGGCAACACACTAATAATATTAGTCTTAATAACATTTTGAGAAATCGGCCCCCAAATGTGAATAATGGTATTAGACCAATATTATTAGTCCACACGCTGTATAGGTTTCCATATGATAACACTAATAATATTAGAGTAGAGTAGTACTTAATGTTTCAGAAATGGGCCCCTGGTCACACGAGGTAATAGCCAGGCCGTAACATACAAAGTTAATATCTGGATTAAAAGTATCAGTTCCTTCAAACTACTGGTAAGTACCATCAAACGGAATAAATATCATAAATAAAAAATAAAATGATTGTTATACTGAAACGTCAAAATGACGTATGTTATCACGCCGTGCTTATAGCAACCGTGATCTTTTTGTCCGTTGATACAATTTAAAAGCACACAGTGCAAGTGTGATTTAGGTTGTGGACTCACGGATTAGTGTGTGTGCAAACTCAGAGAAAGCTTTCTGTCAGTTTCTTCCAGCGGAGCGACAGTGACTCGTCCGGTGCGGCGTCCATGTTAAGTAATCATTTGTTTAATCTACACGGTTTACATGCACATGCAGGCACTTACTAGTAACAACAAGCCAACGATCGCAGTAACAGGTAGGACAAAAAAAAACGATATCCATCTCTTTTTTCGGGGTAATAATACTACCGTATGAAAAAGACAGTATGATGCTCTCTAGCCTACTGTTACTGCGTTCGATTGCTTGTCAGACTATACGTGGTTTACTAGAGCCAGTATGTTTACTGCTCGAGTCCCTTGCAAGTTTGACGCCACGCTCTAACTTGCAAGGGACTACCCTCAACCAGGAGCCATTAGATTTATCGGAGCGACCAAAGTGCATAAAATATCTGAATATGAAGATGCACGATAACATCATTACAAGAGATGTGTCCATATACGTATCATAGATGTGGCCGCTCGGACACATCTAACGGCGGTTATAATCTTTGTTCTTAGACAACAATGTACATTTTGTTTTGTAAATGACAATAAGGCGCTAGCAGTATAGAGATACATTTAAAAATCGTCCTTATTGACACTTCACAAAGCAGTTTCTGTTGCTTAAGAACGTGTTTAATGTTAGGCCATATCGCCTTCATGAATTAAAACATAGGGCGTTCAAAACCTTAAAAATATAATAATAAAAGATATCCCACAAGCTTTGAGGTCTACATCCTAAGTGTCTGGCACACAAGGCAATGCAAGTATACCCATTAATTTATTATACGCAACAAAAGGCTTACAATTACATTTATTTACAAAATTTACACGAAAATAACGCATTAAACAATTTGTTACAGCTGAAAATCTATACACAAAGACAATTTTGCAACAGTTTACAGCTCGTTATACAAGGAACGGAACTTTCTTAAAGTCCGCTCGGTATATACTTAGGTATTTAAATAATAATTATGTGTTAATAATTTTACCTCTTTATATGTTTTCGTAGCAATCGCACACTGGTAGTATTGAATCAGAGACAATCATACCATAGATACTCATAATTCAGCATTCGTTCATTTAAATAACTTTAATTTAACTACGAATCTTTTATTTATTAAATCTAAAGTACCATCAGCGGAGGCGGTCGGTGGAGCGAGCGATGTAGGCCGAGCGGGCGTCATTTGTACTTTACTATTATTATCAGATTTTTACCTTCATGTACGTTGAATATAACTTATTATCTTGATAGAAACATTCACCTATCAAGAGTCGCATAGAGTTTAAAACGAGAGCCTTCAATTATGAAATGTGTGTTTCGTTCGTTTGTTTCAAATTGTTTATGGATTACACTTACTCATCTTTGATTAAAAATCTGCCATCACTCGTTTGATATGAGAACTTAATAGAAGTACTCTTTGAAAACGCGAATATTTCTTTGATCCGCCTCGGGAAAATACCAGGGTCGCATCACACGCTTGAAGGTTTACACTTTACATTAGTCGCCGTCGGTCTCGCTCGCTCGGGCAACCCCCCTCGCTTACTGTGTCCGCACGCGCACGCGCACGCGCACGCACACGCGCACGCACACGCACACGCGCACGCACAGTCGGGCCGGGCCCTAGTCGAAGTCAATGTCCATGTTGTACTGGGTGTCGCGGTCGGCGGAGTTGAGGCTGGACGTGGACGTGGAGTCGCCGACGCGCGAGCCGGCCCACAGCCCGCCCGCCGTCACCGACGCGTCCGACGACGACGACGAGTCCGCCGCCTCCCACGCGCCCGCGCGGCGCCGCGCCAGCCGCCGCAGCCGCACCGTCGGCAAGCCGCCTTCTGCCACTGCGACACATCACACGATATACGACTACTCACCGTACCATCATAACGGTGAACTGGACAACTGAAGCGGTTGCGGGGAATCGATGCAGATTATTTCTATAAACGCATGCGACAACACCGTGTACTGTTTTCGGTTAAATCAATCTAGTCGTTAGTGACCGACTTAATACGTGTGATACTGAGAGACTACAAGACTTGCAGGTCGGTAGACTCACTAGTGGAGCTGGGGCGGGGCGGCGGCTGCGGCGGCTGGTCGTCGCCGTCGCCGTCGCCGGGCGCGGGCGCGGGCTCGTCGGGGAGCAGCGAGCGCCGGCAGATGGGGCACGTGGCGTGCAGCTGCAGCCACGGCTCTATGCACGTCGAGTGGAATATATGTTCGCACTGCAATTTCGACACCATCTCGCCTGGAATATACATTCAATAGTTATTTATACTGACATATAACAAGTACACTAGATTTGGCAACGATATATCCCCTTAGTAGCTTAAATAAATTATCCGGCCATCCCGAACACTAAATATGGTTCCAAAAGAATGACGACGTCCCGATTGAGATATCCTAAAGTAAGTTAAAGCTTACCGCCCAATCAGATTCTGTTGTCGACTCAGATTGTTGCATTGGGTACCTAAAGTAACTATATAGCGACAATGCGTTTAACATCGTGAAGAAATCATTGTTTTACATAGTTGTAATATATTACACAAAAAGACAAATGCAAATTACGGCCACAACTGGCTCGGTAAGGCCACCAGTGACAGTGTACTGCAACTCTCAGTCATCGCTACACGGGCGGCGTCGGGGGACAGGAGTAGCTGGCGTCTTTGGTCGGGTGCAAGCAGCGTATGCCTTGACTGCGAAGTCTCCTAATATTACGTTTAAAGTAACAGGCAAACACAAGTAACAAAGAGGCTCACCCAATTGAAAGTTATCCCAACACACTGAGCAGGATGTGTTGGCAGCAGCCTGTTCCTCTGTGACCGGTTCGCTGGGTATTGCGGCAATTTGATCCTGAGGCAGGGGCGGAGGCCCCGCATTTTCGAGCTGTCCTAGTAACTGTGTCACCACTGCATCCAAACCTGGAAATTTATGAAAATTGACATCATACTGTTTTTCAAAGTTTAAATTTTTTAAAGTATGTTAAGGTAAGTTAACCGATCGTCGGTATATTAAGGTAAATTAACTAACTTCGCAATAGACCCGTTGCAAGTTTATAATAATGTGTAAAAAACGCGAACGTTTCAAGTGTTATATCATATGTTTCAGATCGCGCACCACCGTTACATCTAACCGTATGGCGTTATCCATAAACGCACATCAAACACAGTTCAGCTAAATGATGATTGTTTGCCCTTATCTGTCAGTTTGACATTTGCCTTTGTTAGAAAGAAAGAAAACATAATTGAACTGAAACGTCTGTTAAATTTTTTATAAATAAGGGTTACCCTCTCCACCGAAAACGTAGTCGCCGGGCGCTCCGACGAGCACAAACGGCGCGCCGGCTGTGACAGCAGCACCACCGAGTGGACCGCTGCCGCTGATGGAGTATACCAGTTGTTCCAGCAAGGTTTCTGGTCGACCACCGCCGCTGTTGGAACAACATCACAATATTAAATTGGGATACGAAAAGGTTTGTTCAGGTTTTTCGAATCCATCAATCCAATGGATCTCCAACTGCTAACAAACTGAAGTAGTACTATTTTAGTGAGCGTATTTTGTACAATTCGGAAAACCACACTTAACATTTTCGGCGCCATGTTAAACACAAACGCTTTCATAGTTCAATTAATTTACGAACAAACTTAGGTAGTTCTGTAATTTTCCTTTCCTATCAACAGTTTGCTATTGTACATGCATCTTTCCTATGAATCTTTACAATAATGCAATGATTCTGTATTGGGTGTCGTTCAGTTAGCCTATTTAGTTACCCTTAAACTACAGACGTCAGAAAACTTACCGGTGTCGCCCTCCGGACATAAGGAAAGCTAGGTCACTCAGCATTGGGTGGCTAGCACTCTGAAAACAGAACATACAACAAAATTTGTAGTGTACACTTATTTAGCGAATCTGATATATAGAATTGTACATTATTATTACAAATGATTAACTAGATATATTATAGTATCGAGTCGACGTGGGGAAACCCGTCTATGGGCCGGGCAAGAACTCAAGTGACGCCGGCAGTGGCGGACGGCGGCCGTAGGTGAGGACGAATACCATGCTCCGCCCTTACAGCTGCAATGCAGTTGCGGTTACCTATGATAAGGCGGGTCGCCCCGGCTACACAGTCGTATTCCTTGTAGGCGACCGTATACCCTACAGCCAGACGCATCACGGGTAACCGCTAATGCGTTGTAGTTCATAGTGTAAGGCTCAAAGTGGCGAGCGTGCGGCGGGGCGGGCAGCGTAGCGTGCATAATGCACTCAGGACGCTCGCATACATATGCTTGAGTTTGACATAACGCTCCACGCCCCGCCCCGCTACACGCCCCGGTCGCGCGTCCACTCAGTACTCGCTCTAAAGGATGGACGCCGCTCGCAACTGCCACTTCCACGCGAATTCGTGGCTGACTGAGCCTTTACAGTGTAACGATTTGATGGCGACTGCGCTGTACTAAATATATATATCTAAAATATTTGTAAAGGACAGCTTTGCAGCTAAACTATTATTTTTAAGCCAAAGCGATATGTTGATTTACTTTGTAAGAAATCTATGAGTTATTTCCAATAAGAATAATGCATACTCGTGCGTTGTCGTATCGGACAATAAGCAATTTAAATGGATTGAATAACAAAAGTATCAGTTAATCAGTGACGTACCCGTGATGCAAAATGATAAGCGAATGCCAAGGTAGCAGGAGGCTAATTTCATTTACGCAGAATGTGGTGTAATATTACTTCAACCATCTTGTTTTTATTGTTGTACTTATCATCGAATCATAATCAATAAAATAATAGTCCTGGTGAGGTGCTGGGTACAGAATATCATCACACTCGGGCATTTTTGCGAGAAGAGATCCATATTTTTTTTTAATTTAGGTAAATTTAATGTTTTTACTACTGAGAATAACGAGCTCTTTTATAGGATAAAAATCTATTAGAAAAAAAGGCCTCAACATTTTCTAACGTTTTATTTGAAAAATGGTAACGGAATGGAAAAAAAATGTGACTCTATTTTCCTCTTAGTAGGATCGGAGGAGCTCGTGATTCCGATTAGAAAAACATTAAATTTATCTGTTTTAGAAAAAAAAGTTTTTGAAATTCTTCTCGCGAAAATACCCACTCTTTTTCCCCGTGGATGTAGAAGTTCGAGTGTAACGGAGCTAGCAACCTGTCACTGCAATAGCACATTTTTGTTATCTTTAAACCCTAGAAGTGGCACTGAAATGTGAGCAGTTTCATGTGATCTGCCTCACCTTTGGAATTCGTCGTAGGTTTATGTAACGCTAAGCAAAGTCGACGCTATGTAAAGTATAGAAAATTATTTTTGCCCCTCGCCTGGTGTTTGATAGTTGGAAGGCAGTTGAAATTGTATCAAAAATCGATGGCAGAAAAAACCCTAGTATGGGTTATTCCCAGTAATAACGCACGCAATTCTATCGTAGCTGCATGTAGTCCAAGGTTGACCGTTACGCAGAAGCCTGGGAATTACCCTCTATTTCTTATTTACCGGGTTGTACGAGTAGATCGTAACATTTATATGGACAGCGTGAAACATAAACAACATTTAGAAACTGCCTAAATAATCAATCTTATTAAAGAGAGATAAGGTCGATTCTTAACTACTGTTGTTATCTGTTGCCTTAGCACTTTATCAGAATGAGTCAATCAGTCTAATAGGTTGGATATGCGTAATGTACCGCGGCCGCCGTCTTCTCAAGGTCACATATGACTGCGACCAATATGTGGGCCCCCCACCCGTAGAATTACAATGCCCGGAATTGTTCACATTCCATATTCGGAATAGCTGAACTTACGAAATATAATTTTGAATGAATCTAAACAAATTGAAATGTGGAATATTAGAAAGTATGTCACATGAGATGATTCAGATGTTTCCTGCTGTGAAATAAACTAAATTCAAAATATTTTTTTAGCAAAAGGGCCCACTTTGAAGAGTCTAATTTCCGAGATAGGAGCGTTTTAAAAAAATGTTCAACAATTACCTATTTTGGGTTTTCATTACAAACCGTTTATTAATTTGTTTAATTTTTTAGGTAGGCGATTTTAGGTACAGTCACGGACTTTAATTGATAGGCCACTTACCTTCATTAAAAATCGAAAAACAGAAAGTATTTCCTTTGAATTGAAATTATCTTCCGTAATATGTTAAAAATCTAACAGGATTCTTGTTAGTTGCTCCAATATAAGTTGAGCAAAAAGTATACCGGATTCTTAAGTGTAGTTGTTTTTGCGAGTTCCCCATATTTCGGCACTGGAGTAAGCGCCACTGATTGTCAACAGACAGAGTAACTCATCTAAATAACCATGTTGAAGTTGTATGTTTATTGTTATGGAGTCAAATAGTTTTTAAATAAACAGAGAGAGCTCTCTGGCAGACGGTTTTGGGCCAATTTTTTTTTCAAAGGTAAACCGGTTTGAACTGAATGGGAAAACCGGTTATTAACCGAAAATTCATACTTATAAAAACGCGTTAGCACACCCTACACCCTGCTCCCATTCCTTTTTAGGGTTCCGTACCACAAAAGGAAAAAACGGAACCCTTATAGGATCACTTTGTTGTCCGTCCGTCCATCTGTCTGTCAAGACCCTTTATCTCGGGAATGCGTAGAGGCAGCAATTTGTTTTTCTCCTATTATGATTCTAATAGCCCGCTGTTTTGAGTAGAAGTCACATAAAAATAACCATGTTAAAAAAGTGGCTAGTGGCTAGCTTTAAATAAAATGGCCCATTTACATTTCTTATGTTTTGTTTAGCAAAAAGTTTACACATATTACAACGGCAATATTATAGTATCCCTTGTATCCAACATTTATTATGTAATTTTCAAATCAAATCTTAGAACAAAAACAGGGATACAATACCATGCGCGACACTATTTCGATGGTAGAAATTCTTGTTTCACTTTGAACCTTTTATACCAAACCGTTAATTACAAGTCAGAACCTAGGTACGCCAAGTGTGAATAATAAAAAGATAATAATCCAGTTACTTCAGCATTTGCCAATGTAATGAAAGTCACAAAGAAAATACAAACATGCATGTGTAGATAAGGAATTGTGGTAGGTATTTTCTGTTACTGATAACAGAAAGCATGGCCCTGTTATGATGTGATATGTTGTGAGACTTGTGGGTAAATTGCTAAGTTTAGGTATGTTTATATTTTCAATATAATAATTACTGTCATGTTCACGTAATATAAAAATGGCTCTAGAATTTTCTGTTTTGATTTCATGTTCAAGGTTATTACAGTTACAGAATTTGATTTATGTACCTTGTCACAGCGACAATCAATATTATAGCTGCTAGGGAGCTGATATTACTTTCAAGGTAAAAAATGGTGCATTCAAATTCCTTACCATACCTTCCATGAAATTAAAATTAATCAGTCACTGAATACTGACTGACTGGCACCGCTCAACATTTGTAGATGGATTGTACTGAATTTGGCTGTTATATGTTCATGATCCCCAGTTTGGAGACCCATGTTCTTAATGAAAATCTGTTACAAATGTAGACTGATTGTGATTTAAGGTCAATGTGTCTAATTCCGTCATAGGGACTATTCCGTCTAATGCTTGCCTGCATTGAATATAAGCACAGTATGCAGAGCTCCCTACTAAGTCTATAAGCAGCAGGCTATCTTGAGTCATTCGACTGAGTCAGCAGCTGCATACTGTGCTGATATTCAATGCAGGCACCATTAGACGACATAGTTTCCTAAGATGGAAATGGCCACATTGAGTCATACATCAAACCTTACATGAAAACTTGAGTGAGATGGATGCTCCCCTTTTGCTCACAACATAGTTTTGTAGTTATGTGTGCCACTTTTCCAGATATTAGAAGAAATATAAATCATAATCAAAGAACCATACAAAAAGCTGTTCATGCTATTTTATTTCAATTATTGTAGGTAGCTAGTATTATTTTTATTTAATTTAACCAATGCAATTAAACACTTTAGAACGGATTAATCGCG
This sequence comes from Lathronympha strigana, assembly GCA_949128165.1. NCBI lineage: Eukaryota > Metazoa > Arthropoda > Insecta > Lepidoptera > Tortricidae > Lathronympha > Lathronympha strigana. The sequence goes on along the minus strand of OX421915.1, from coordinate 4,989,634 downwards.
TTTATGAACACCATGATCCTACGTTTCGAGCCCTTTACAGCACTCGTTTTCACAGGGTTAAGATGATGACTGAGAGAATGCAAATTCTCCCCGTCAATAACCCTGTGAAAACGAGTGCTGTAAAGGGCTCGAAACGTAGGATCATGGTGTTAATAAATGCGATTAATCCGTTCTAAAGTGTTTAATTTCAATTAATAACAATCGCGGTAACAGAAGACAATATTAACCAATGCAATTTTAATATAAAGGCACTGGAAGTTAAAACATATATTTAGATTTCTTATTATATCTTACAAAGTGGCTCTCCTTATTCTCTCAATTGGTACTCTGATTACTTGTTATGTTTTGTTAATATTAATTGCTAAGTTTACCTTGTAGACTTTGAGAAAGTCCTGCAAGGAAAATATCAGTAATTATTGTTCATACTTGATGTGTATCATCTGAATCATCTAAATTGCTCATGTCTGCATCACTGAAGTCATCTCCGGAGAGTGCCGAGATCTCGGTTTCACTCTCTAGCTGTTCAATGAATCCACTTGCACAATATGGACATGTGTAATCCTGGAAAGCAAGACAGTTTTGTTTAATAACATATTCATAAATAAAGAAATCACAAGCAGAAACCATAAACAATTTATATTTAAAATCATAATATTTCCTACTCCGGAATATTAGAATACTTTTAATGCAATATAATACTAATATAAATAAAATTTCTTTTTTACTACAATAGTTCTTACTAGAAAATGATGTCCTGAACTTCCTATGTCCATAAATAGTTTTAATCGAGTATTGACATTACAACATGATGTAATTTTTGAAAAAAATTATAAAATACGTTACGATAACTCTTTTTGGAGACTAGCGGAATAGCTATTCCAGCAGGTGCATGGACCTGACGTGAGGATTCGCAGACAATAGTCACACAACCAAGTTTACTTTACCGACAAAATAACAAACATATATGTGTTCAATATGACCTTGGCCGGTACTGCTGTGAGCCCCGGATGAGACGATGTACATTTAGAACGAAAGACAATGGTAAAAATAACTTTACTATTGATTTTACCTGCAAAACATCCTCAAATTCTATGTTACACCTGTGGCAAAAGAACCGAGCGGGAGGTCTCCGCTCCACCACGGCGTCAGCCATTCCGTGGTTTTGTTCACAGCTTTATAACTGGATAATAAACGATTTTATTGTATATCCGAGGACTGCGCTTTCAAATAATGAACAAAAATTTATCAATCGCCATTTTTCTAAGACATGCACAGTCTAACTTTTTTAAATTCGTGAGAAGTGTTGGACTATAGAGGTTGGCTGAGATCTGAGATATAGGCATGAATACTACCCGAATAAAAATAAAAGTAGCCTAATGTTGATAATGAGCGCTACTAAAGCATACGAGGTCTACATATGAGTAAAAGAGATTGTCATAATTTGTTGAAAATGTACCCTACTTTTTCACTTATGTGCATAATAGCTCGATGCTTTGTCTATGGTGTATTTGTCAAAAAAAAATATAAGGAACATAACTTTATTTAGACGCAGTTTACAAAATATAATAATTATAATATACTCATCCCTGAAATGGTACACTTTAAGTATATTAACAACGATGGGTCTAGTTAAATGCTATATATAATTTATACTTGGTTTAATTAACCCTCTAAGTCCTCTATATTAAAATATTAAATCTTTTAACCCTTTAAAATTCTCATCTGGCAATTTTAGATTTATCTGTCCATATCTGTCTGTTGCTGTCGTTCGTTTCGTTGCATATTGGGCATGGGAATGAGATTTGGAGAAATAATATTTATCCCTGCTCACAAATAGGAAATTCCCCTTCGGGGATTAGTAATTAACGATTTTGTTTAAATATTATGTTTAGTTCAATGTTCCGGCCGGTCAGCCCCACAGTCTCGAAGTGTTAGTGAAGAGTGTTTGCGGGATGATTGTTATGAAATCTATGTGAATTCTACACAAATCATGTGAATTATTGTAAACACTATCTAATTATAGCTAAAGTTATGACCTGCGTCTGTTTGCGTGCCCAGTGAATAAACTACATGCTATTTGAAAATGAATGAGAAAAAAACGGAGAAAACCTTCAAGAGCTACATCAATGTATCTCCATCAAAGGTAACATTTGCTAAATACATTAAAATCAGTTCTATTGCTTTCCTATCTCAGCCTCCCGCAGAGTTTAAACACTGATCTTGTCTTAGTTATACAATTATTTTATGTTTATTTATGTGTAAGTTAAGTAATACATTTGTAAGTAACAAACAAACAATAAATTGATTACTAGTTTTAAAATGTTCTTCACATATACCTAATCTGAGATTTTATAGTAATTCAATTATTTTTGCAGAACAATGGAGACAGAAATGGATCAGTTCAAGAAGTAAAGCCCAAACTGCTAAATGGTTAGTGTAATTAATTTTACATTTATCACATTATCTTTTAATTTATCTCCTCTAATTAGTAATATGTTGTAGGATAAACTGATGGTTTTAGGACCTTCCCGCTAGCTTGTTTTCTTATCTTATACAGACTTCTCTTTCTATCTTACTTCATCAACTATCATCTGCAAACACAGTATGTAGCACAATATGTAGGTAGGCAAACTTAATAGATATTTCATCAAACAACATCTTCATAAAAGATTCTAATTAGGGTTGGCAATGCTAATTTGACACTTCAAAGTTGCAGGTATTCATATAGGCTAGGGTTGCCATACGTCCCGGTACGCCGGGACATGTCCCGGTTTGGAGCATGATGTCCCGGCGTCCCGGCCGATAAGCAAATTGTCCCGGTTTACAAATCATAATAGTTATTTACTTCATTTAGTAGGGGACTGGACTTAATTTAAAAAAATACCTACAATAAACACGACCAACTATTAGGCTAATCGTACGTGGATAGAATGACTTAAGCGCTGACCCATGTCTGTTCACTTTTTACGAATTTACATTAACAGTGTCAAAACAAAATCTCCTTTCAGTTCCTCGAGCTTTTTCACTATTTGTTAAAAAACACAACTCCCAAAGTCGCGGGAAATAGCGGACATAAGTTATATTCTTAGCATCACCATTAGTATGTTAGACTGTCTTGAATTACTTTTCATTACTCTTAGTAAAAGATACTATCCCCGAATTTCTGTAAAAAACTGTGTGACTTAGTCTCGAGAACATCACACAAAAAGCTAAAATGGCCTTATGGTCATGTTGTCGAATGGCAGGAGCAAGGTGGGGATTAAGACCCAATATTGCTATGTGGCTTTACACAGCAGTAGTGCGGCCCATTATTACTTACGCCTCCGCAGTCTGGTGTAGTAAAGCCAACCAAAAGACAGCTATAAATACCCTGAACAGCCTGCAACGCACGGCTTGCTTGACAGCAACAGGGGCCTTTTCCTCAACACCTGGGGCAGCCCTAGACGCACTGCTCAACATCACACCACTCCACCTGCAAGTGCAAAAGGAGGCCAAGCAGTGTATCTACAGAATAAGCACGCTAAACAAGCCCAAATGGCGCTCCCAAGCGCTAACCAAACTCAGGGCTTGGGTTTTCGAGAACAAAACCCTCAGCATGCCTTCAGATGACATGCATACGGAATGTCAGTTTACCAGACTGTACAATGTGGATATACCCCAAAGACACAAATGGGCCAATGACCAAATGTTTGTCGAAAAGGGAAGCCACATTTGGTACACGGATGGTTCCAAGACAGTTGGAAAAGTAGGATGTGGTATCTATGGTGAGAGGCCTAAGCACAGAGCCAGCGTCAGCATGGGCAAACTGGCCTCAATCTTCCAGGCAGAAGTCCTTGCCATTAACATATGCGCGGAAATCAATCTGGACAGAAACCTAAGAAACCAACACATCTACATTAACTCGGACAGTCAAGCTGCTCTGCTAGCACTAGAGTCCCTAGAGGTTAACTCTAGACTAGTCCAGAACTGCAAAAATAATCTAAACGCCCTGGCTAACACCAACAAAGTTACACTTAGATGGGTACCAGGACACTCCAACATTGCTGGAAACGAAGCAGCGGACGAACTTGCCAGAAAGGGCGCGGACACGCCCCTCGTTGGCCCGGAACCGTTTTGCGGAGTTACAAAACGAGAGGCATACTCTCTGCTAAACAATCTTGAAAAGATGAGGGCAATCGCAGAGTGGAAATCCGTAAAAGGAAACACACACTCGAAAGCTCTAATATTAGGGTTCAACAACAAAAACACTAAAGAGCTCTTAGGGCTCAAGAGGTACAAAGCCTGTGCGGTGGTCAGAATTCTGACTGGGCACTGCAAGTTGAACAAGCACATGTTTCTAATGGGTAAGAAACAAGACGCAGCATGCAGGTTCTGCCAGGAAACAGAGGAAACTGCAATGCACATCCTCTGCTCCTGCGGACCACTAATGCACAAAAGAAGTATCCACCTCGGTAGGCACGAACTGCAACCCTGTGAGATACACAACATTACAGCCCAAAGAATTTGGAACTTTCTGGACTCAACGGGAATCAGTAATGAATTATAAAGGGCTGCCACAATAGATCACAACTGGTCGATGCGGCATCTTCACTAGCCCAAAACAACAATAATAAATAAATAATAGTCTCGAGAACTACTAAAGCTGCCGATTTGAATTTGAATAGTTATAAACAAGGTTAAATCAGACACATTGTCAGAGGGTTTATTATATATTTCAACGTATTTTCAATGTAAAATGCCCTTAAAAATTTAGGGGCATCATATATCTTATCATTTCATGTGGGGTATCATTTGAAAGGGTTTGATTTGCAAATTCAAAAAAAATTTTTTACAGTCATTTTATTTACTAACGGTAAAAATAAATACCATCCCCCATATCTACGAAGTTTACGAAGGAAAGGAAAACAATATGTTTTTTTTACACAACGTTAACATTATGATAAATGTAACAGTAAAATATAATGTGACATTAAATATTGCAACTTTATATGTACACAGTTATACAATAAAAATGTTCTTATTCTTATTCTTATTCTTATTCTTATCCCTATCTCCATTCATATTTTTTTAATAAAAAAAATCTCTTACGAACTTTTGAATTTTAACCGCCTTAGATTGTTTTTTTTTATTTATATGAATTCATGATGTCCAAATAACGATTTAAGTACGTGATAAAAAAAATTACAAAAACAAACTCGCATACTAACTATGCCGAGAAAACGAGTGATACATGGGACTGACGTCAAATTTCTACTTCGAGTTGCAGTTGCAACTAAATGTTTGCACGGAACCCTCGGTGCGCGAGTCTGACTCGAACTTGGCCGGTTTTTTATTAAATGTCCCGGTCTGAGTCCTCACCTTCATGGCAACCCTAATATAGGCAGATCATATGCTTTTTAGAAACTAAATGAAAAGTAATTCCCATTTGTTTTTAATTAAGTCTCTACAATTAGTTTACATTCTATATTAATGAACTAATATTTTTTATTCAGCAACATATTTCATTTAAACACAAATAAAGTGTGACACAAAAAAAAGCTGTACCAATTGTGTAGATTTATTTTTAAAGATTAGACTGCTTGTAATGACTTACATTACAATGCTTGTAATGACTACACATAATATGTTACCTTATTGATAAATGCAATATGGTAGAATAGTATACTCCTAGTATAAAAGTTATCAAGCTGATCCAAGTGATTGGAGTGTCCTACAGAGATCTACTTTCACTTACCCACCTTTTCATGGCAGTTGTTAAACAGGGAAAAGTAATTAGTCTTAAGCCACCTTTTCATGGCAGTTGTTAAACAGGGAAAAGTAATTAGTCTTAAGCGTGCTCCATCTTAGACTACTTTCACACTTTCCATCAGGTGAAATTCTTTATGGGATTCACATGTCAGGTAGTCTCTACCTAACCAACCTAACCACTTTCCATAAAAAAAAGGAAAGATATCTCTTGTGTCTACTAAACAGCTTATTCTAATAATCATATCTGAAAAAGAAAAACGGAAAGGCAGGGAAAGGCAAAAAACAAATTTTATTTATTGTTCCCACTTCACCAGCATTTTAGCTATAAGTTAACAACTATGGCAGTTTAACCATAAAACTTTGAACCCTTATGGCCTCCAAACCACACAATTATAGACTGACCGAGGCGTTGTGATAAAAATATGTGAGTGTTGACCGTTGCAATCTAATGTGAGTATGACTCGCGAAAGTTTAAATTATACACAATTATAGCTTTACAATTTGTATGCTTCTATTGAACATTATATTTTACTAAATATTATGGGACAATTTCACACAACAATCTGCCTAGTCCTGCAATAAGTTCAATAAGGCATGTATATAATAGTATATGTATAGTGAGCTTCCAGTGTATATTTTGGTGTTTACATTAAGTTTATAGCTCTTTATTCTTCTTAACATATATAATATAAATATTTAAAATACATTACTACTTAGAGTTCATTCAACCTACCTATTTCTTATTATAATATTACAATATATAAAGCAATCCCAGTCCCAGCATTTTGGATTTAGCTGGTTTGAGACTTGACATACAGATAACCTTTGATACACCTTTGATTTTTTCCTAGAATAAGTGCAGGTGTCCAAACACTGATTTTCTTCACTACATCTCTCTATACATATTTTCCTAAAAACATATTGATTGAAACTCAGATATACTGCTAGTTACAAAACATTGAAGAATATTTTGACATCATCATAATTATTACCTTGTAGAAAAGATCTTTTATATCCCTTCAAAACTTTAATAGGATGGTGATTATAAATTGAAAGAGATGTCATATACTACAGAAAAAAGTGAATAAGGCCCCCAGTGCCCAGGGCTGGGATCGAACCAGCGTCCTCCTGCTTTCGCGGCAGACGCCCTAACCACTAGGCCACCCGACCACATTTATTATATTTAATCAATTATTTAATTCATGCTTTACAATTGTAGGATGGTGATGTCAATAAATGACTCATACTAATTGCTAATATTAAAGCTATTATCAATAGATCCAACGGAATTGATTACCATTTTCTATCTCCAACATGCAAGAGGTTTTATCTCCTCGGAATAAGGTCTTAAATAGGAAAAACAAAAAAAATTAAGGGGACTGACAATATACAGTATACAATACAAAGTTGTGTTCCCCTAAAATAGACATTTGACTTGGGCCATTCTCATCTCCAGCTATTCAATTTCAGTTACATGTGTTAAAAAAATTGACCATCACCATCTGTGTCATCGAGATGTTAACCACTAGGTTAACATCTCGATGACTAGTTAACTTCAAGTTACTGTAAAGGGTTCGGCCCTTTACAGTAACTTGAATGTTATGATTGATAAATAAATAAATTGCTACGTGATTGCCACTTTGGCTGAGGAAACCTTAAAAGGTTTAAGATACCTACTGATTTTCCCTATTTACTGTGTCGAAACCGCTCGACCAAAATCCACTATAATCGTCGAGCCATTTTGTGTTCTCGAAAAACAGACATTTCTTATTTTGTAACTTCATTGACGCTTTAGTTCGGTCAGAGTTTCGGTGATGCAATGCCGATAATGCGCTCATTGCGTATGCGTTACGTGCGCTTAACTGTATCGCCATCTATGGCCGATACGAACACCAACACGTCTAAACATTCATAGACCTTATGTCATCCCCACAGGGCTTAGAATTGGTCAGTTGTTGAATGATGCCTGTTCTGGCACGGAAGCAGGGGAAGCGTCCTGTTGACATCCGTTTTGTCATTTAATCGTGACTTGCTCAGTGTGATGGGTGTTTTGAGACCAGGTAGGAGATTTCTTTTACGCTTACTATAGTCTAATTATCTTAACATCTCGTCATCTATGAGCGCCCGGTACGTCAGTCGCGGAAGCAAAGCTAATTCCCGTTCGTTTCGTTTTGACACTGTATTTTATATCCGTACTGTTTTTCAATATATCCTTATCCTATCCAGGACCTCTTAAAAGTAGGATTTACATTTTTATCATAACTTTTCGAAAACACCGAAGGATTTTGCTGCGTTAAAAGTTATCTACAGACTCGTATCGTCTATCATGCACAGTGTTTACACTGGGATGTTTTTGTTTCTGCAGAAATGAGTCAATGCAAACTTCACGGCCACTACGCAATCTCCGAATGATAAAAGAAGTTAACGGTCCAGCGCCCGCGGTGCCCCTGAGGCTATGCTAAGAAGACAGACTTGTTACTTAATACAGACTGTTGCTCTCCAATCTCCCCATATACTTCCATTAATTATTTTGTGACCATAATATTGTCTTCTGTTACCGCGATTGTTATTCATTGAAATTAAACACTTTAATCATCTTAACCCTGTGAAAACGAGTGCTGTAAAGGGCTCGAAACGTAGGTGTTAATAAACGCGATTAATCCGTTATAAAGTGTTTTATTTTGTGACCACTTTTTAGGATTCCGTAGTCAACTAGAAACCCTAGTTTCGCCATCTCTGTCCGTCCGTCTGTCTGCTTAGCTCAGTGACCGTTAGGTATTTGAAAAATAATAGGGGTTTGCTAAAAATATTTTTTGATAAAGTGAATATTTTCGGAAATAATCGCTCCGGAAGTTTAAAAAAATATGTCCAAAAAATATAAAGAAAAAATAAATTAAAATAGAGCTTTCTAGCAAAAATATTTGGAAAAGTGGTTCTTGATTTATTATTAAAAGAACTTATTTAAATACTTAAATAAAATTATATCTAAAATGGTTTTTATTGTTATGAGCAAGGTATTCATTAAAACCCTTTTAAGTTAGCCTATTGGGACGGACACGCTGAGCATGGCCCGACAAGCTCCTGGCCGGATTTTACTAATCACTGCTTTCAATTTCAAGCCCCACTTGCACATATAAAATATGAACAGAGCATCTAAAAATGTCTATGGTTCATTCTATGAAGAATTATTTAGCATACCTATTTATTATTTTTTCTCAAACATGATCAGAAATGTATGCGTTAACGTCCGAAATGAAGACATGAAGTTTCTTGTTTATGGCTCCCTACAATTACTCACCTTACATAGCCCAAGAAGTGATGTATGGCGTAAGTATGAACGAAACTATTGTCCGCTGCTCCAACTTTTTAAATTTGCTTACTAACATTTATTATTTACCTAGCAGTTTTAATTATAATATTTCCTCACATTGTTTGAGAAAAGCACTATGCAAGCCTTGACCGGAAGAAGGATTGCAGGACTTGCTTTATCCGGCCTCGGGTACGATTCGGCCGTCTACTCCGAACTCGTCCAGCAATCCCTTACTTCACGGCCTCTTCTTCATTCATGGCATATTTTGTGAGCTCTTTGAGAGTGCTCTTAATATTTCACGGTGGAGACATATCATGCACATAATAAAATCGTGTGTACCCATAGGCATCACTCATGTTAAGAAAGACATCACCATGCCATCTTCATGTTGCATACCTTAAACTTTTACCTGTGCGTGTGATTTCGGTCGTGTCATTCGGTTTACCTTCGTTTTGTCGACGAACTCTTTGCCTAATTTCAGTTCGCCTAATTTCAGTTTGCCTAATATCACTTGGTATACTTATTCGTTTCGTCGAATTTTCATTACATCGAATGTCGTTTTCCCTAAAATCATTATGTCGAACGCCCGTTTCGTCTAACTATCATTATACCTAATTTCAGTTTACCTAATATTGTTTTGTCTAATATTCAATTGGTATATTTTTTTTTGGTCTAATGTATTTTTTTTTTCTGCCACCCCTAATAATTGGCGGCCCAATAGGTAGACTCTGGGAACATACTTTCTGATGTGGAGGCACGCTCGCTTCGCTCGCGTGGTGTTGGTCACAATTCGGCCTAACACTCCTCCTCGCTTCGCTCGTCGTCGTACCTAAACTGACTCTGGGAACAAACCTGGCTTTTTGCTTCCGATTATTGGGTTGGATTAGTGTCAACCCCCAATAATTGGCGACCCAATAGGTCGACTCTGGGAACATGCTTTCTGATGTGGTAGCACGCTCGCTTCGCTCGCGTATTGTTGGTCACAATTCAAACTAACACTCCTCCTCGCTTCGCTCGTCGTCGTACCTAAACTGACTCTGGGAACATACCTGGCTTTTTGCTTCCGATTATTGAGTTGGATTAGTGTCAACCCCCAATAATTGGCGACCCAATAGGTCGACTCTGGGAACATGCTTTCTGATGTGGTGGCACGCTCGCTTCGCTCGCGTGTTGTTGGTCACGATTCAACCTAACACTCCTCCTCGCTTCGCTCGTCGTCGTACCTAACGGTGACTCTGGTTGCATAGGGGGGGCCGCGAAAGATTCGGTTCTGGCGCTTAGCGGGCCGCTGCCGTGGCACGCTCGCTTCGCTCGCTCGAATTTGCTCCTTTATATGAGTATCAATTGGATTAGTGTCAACTCCCAATAATTGGCGACCCAATAGGTTGACTCTGGGAACATGCTTTCTGATGTGGTGGTACGCTCGCTTCGCTCGCGTGTTGTTGGTCACAATTCAACCTAACACTCCTCCTCGCTTCGCTCGTCGTCGTACCTAAACTGACTCTGACTGACTTCGTGAGGGTGATGGTAAGCTAACAACTAATTAAAAGTAAGTATTTTATCTCGCTTTTTACTCTGCCCTAGCCAAGAAAACTAACCGCGAGCTAACCAATCCGGTCGGTCGGGTAAAAAAAACAGGTTTATTTCTTATAACCTAACCTTGCTTAAATATTTCTTTTTCAAGCGGTGGTATCTAATTTGTTGATTAGTATCATCTATTGGTTATTGGTTCCCCTATGTTTGGTATATCTTTTTTCGGCAAATCGATAATTAGTCAAAATGGCAATCGACGAAACGATAATTAGGCAAAATAATATTCGAAGAAACGATAATTATACATAATGACCATTAGGCAAAACGACATTCGATGTGATTTTTGTGTGAAACGAGTTTATGTAAAATGACTTTAGACAAACCGTTGATTATACTAAACGTTTTTAGGCGAACTGAAATTAGGCAAAAAGTTGTTCGACAAAACGAGGGTATACCGTGTCATTCGTAACCAAGAATGGTTCAGGCTTCTAATGTAATTGCGGAGATCTAATTCCATATAGGTTACCCTGTGTTTTGAAGATTAACTGGGTGAATCAACTCTTGTTGTTATTCTGTCTCGTCAGCCAGGGACAAATGTAGCACAGTTTGTTAGAAGAAGCGTTGTAATAAGTTCTACTGAGTGACATGCTTGGTAGATGGCCCATAATGAAAAGAAAATACAAAAATAAAAACATATTTTGTGAATTTTAATGCCATTAAACCGTGATTTTAAAAGTGGCCCAGGAGATCTTAACCTTAAGTGAGAAGAAATAGTTGATTATCCTAGCTGTCTCTATAACATAATTGTCTTTGGCAAAGGTTAACTTGCTTCAAGTAGAATCGCACCAGACTGCCCGGTGCGTGGTGGCTAGCACGATCGCGTTTATGGCCGGCAAGCATAAAGGTCAGCTGGGACAATTGCAACCATTAAACAGACACCTACATAGCATCCATGACAAAGTGAGGAAAAATGTATCACATTCCGATATGACAGAATTGACAGAGTCCAAAAAAATGTGATTCCCACCGTCATGGCTTATTATAAAGAAAGAAAAGCGAAATTAGAGCCAACTTCCCCACGAAGTACGAATATTTTTGACGCGTCGCCTCGTTAAATAGGATGCCCCATAATAAAGTGAAAAAAATTTAAGCATGTATGTCGTACTGCTAAAGAAAAAGACCACCACCACCACCATCGGAGGTGCATTAGCAGTGTTTTGCCAGTAGCATGACACTGTCAATATAATTATTGGTCAATTATTAAATTGGTCAACAATCAAAATCTTATAAATTACAATTTAGAATAAACTGGATACCCAAACTGCCGAAAAAAATTACGCCACAAATATGCTGCAGTCGCAGCACTTTTTCGTATAGTCTTGTTTGGAACGTGAAGTTTCGTTAAGAACCGCCAGCCTATAAAGTTTTAATAGTATTGTGTAGTTCTTTGTATGAATTTGTCATTTAATACTTACGCCAGTAAGGTCTTTTTCAACATTTATAGATTGTATCATCATCATCAATGTAAAATCGATTTGTACTATTCTATGAGGATTTATTACCTCGTGAGTTTCAGTTACATACAGGCTGCTCCAAGTTAATAAAGAGTAATGTGTTAATCCCTTCGTAATCACAGCATCGATTGATATGATACTTTGTATACTGGTTCTAAACATCTTAAGTTCTTAACGCATATGTACGTTTTGGCTTTGTCCAATGGCTAAACCTAATGGGTATATAATAGTATATATATGTCAGCGTCAAATTGTGAACTCCCGAAAGTTTATAATTTGACTAGGAATATTATAAACTAACCTAACCGTTTGTTTACAATCTCGCGCGTTAGTATAAACTAACAGTACTGTAACGATATTGTGTTAATAAAAATATATTTAAATGTCCATAAACGTGTGTTGCTCCTCACCACTAGGCCGAACCCCTTTACATGGTGGAGGTGCGGTTAAGTGGTGAGGAGCAACACACGTTTAAGGACGGTTAACTATCTTTTTATTAACACAATATCGATCACAGAACCTTACGTAAAGGCTGCCACGCATAGAATGAATAATCAACCGTCGCCCCTTGGTGTGACAGCACTGGCTACAGTTCTCAATTTGAAATACACATAAAGCCAGTCCTTCCAACTAACCAAGGCGGCTGTAAAGGTAAAACCTTTACAGTTCTCACAATTCTACGATGACATATATAAGATCGGCATTTAAAATGCACTATGCTCATTTATATATAGTAATCGATCTGGGGGGTTAACGATTCTTAAAATATAAAGTCTTAATAAAAACCCAAGTTGACCTACTTAATACTATAGGCAATGTTGCTCGTTAGCTAAACTGGGGAGGCACTACAGTTTCTGATACCGTACTTGTTGTATGGGAAATACCGGAATCCCATTGACACAATACAAAAAGTACCGGTATTTCAAGTCCTACGGGTTACTATTTGTGGTTACCAGTGTAGGAGATAATTTTATCGCTAGATCGCTGCTTCGTAATAATCGTAGTGCCCATAGATATAGGATAAAATCACTGGATACCCAATCAGCCGAAAGAATGACGCCGTAAAAGTGCAGCAGTTGCAACACTTGCAACTCTCATCATATAGTTTTGTTTAGAACATGACGTTTCGTTAAGTGCCAAACAGTCTATAAACTTTTAAAGAGTACGAACACGTTTGTCGTGTTTGACACTTAATTTTAATTAGAAAACTCCCGTGAGTATCAGACATATTAAAATTCTCATAGCGGGTTACTCACGTCAATAAAGTCGAAAATAGCTCGACATGTTTCGGAACAGTCCGTGTCCCTTATTCATGAGTCATGCGTGTAGCCGCGGCGACTGCTCTACGCACACTGCGAGCCCCAGCGCGGTCAGCTCTCGACTGTTCCGAAACATGTCGAGCTATTTTCGACTTTATTGACGTGAGTAACCCGCAATGAGAATTTTGACACTTAATGCTTACTTCAGTAAGCTCTTTTTCGTACTAAACATTTATCGTTTGTATCATCATCAATGCAAGTTCGCTAATGTCATTCTGACCCAAATTTTTGATGTTAATGGTCTGCTTTGTGTGTCTATTTCTTAAAGTCGTATGGTAGTGCCCAATAAATTCTGCATGTCGCCCTATTGCTTGTAGCCGCAAAATGTGTATAATCGATTTTGACATTAATTTCATTATAGAAGTAAAAACCGGCCAAGATCATGTCGGGCCATGATCAGTGTACGGTTCCGTAGTTTTTCATTTTCATTTTTTTATTTCCCAAAATATTAACTTTATCAGAAAATGTTTAGCAAACTCCTATTCTGGTTCTAATAATTATCCAACGATACCTCACACTAGGGTTGAAACGAAAAAAAAACCACCCCACGTGTATGGAAACTACGGCATAAAAATAAAAGTTATTCGATATTTTTTTACCACTTTGTCGGCATGATTGATAGTGATAATGTATTTTCATACCAAATTACAGGTTTCTAGTAGGTACTGACGGTCACTAAGCCGCAGACGAACGAACGGACGGAGGGACAGATAGACAGACATGGCGGTTAACTACGGAACCCTAAATGTGGATACCGCCTTGTGTTTTCTTGGGCCCTATGGACCTGGCGATATCGCGGCTGTACAGTCAACCAATTGTAACCCTAGAACACTTTAGAACCATGTCAAAATGACAAGCAGTAAAATAATCTGATTTATAGCGTCACTATGACATTGTCCTACAGTCGCCTAGGGTTCCAATTGTTTGACCTCTAAATATTCGCTATGTGTGAAGTCAAGTCTAGGTGAGTTTCGTGTCATCTATTTTTCTCACCACCGGCCTTTACCTATTTTCGCAACAAAAGGCTACACTTAAACAAATAATTAATTCTCTTTGTTAAAACATGCGCATACGTGACGGTAACGATGTGAGTTTACTTTCGTTTTCTCAGACCGCAATAATTATGGTGGCATATTCAATTGAAATGCATAGAAAAATACAATGGCGAATATGACTAAAAACGACTTTGTTCAATTGATGAATTCTTGCAGCTACAAAATCGGTATTTTAAAATTATCACTAATTACAATTTCACTGTTTGCTATAAGCTATATAATTATATAAGTATGCTAGAAAAAGCGTGGCAATCAATTCAATTTTGCAATTAAGTATAATGAATTGATGCCTACTATGCCATTTAATTTACTTACACATATCCAACATGAATGGTCTTCTCGTTGAATACTAATTCATTCACTATACCGATTTGTTTTTATGTCCATATATGGTCTTAAATGGCGTTAGGAAATATATAATGATGGCACAAAATTTCCTTTTTAATAATGCGGTTACAAAAATGTACACATCAAATTCGTTTTATTTTTAATGACGTTATTCTTACATAGAGTAAATTATTCGAAATATGAAATGGATATAAAAATTATACAACGCGAGGCAACTATCATGTGTGCGAAGAACTTTAAAGTTGTAACGAAGTCTGATTCGCATTAGAAACAAACAAGAACTCATTCGTTCGTCTATTTTCCTCTTTGTTACTTAAACATATGCAAGGAACATTACAAAATTTAGATTTTCGATATTAGCGTTAGGCCCACTGATTCCAGTGGAACGTAATGCGAATTTCAAGTGCGTAAAGACAATTCATTTTCACAACTAATGTAGGTACGCTAGGTTGTACAGTCAAGTGTAAAAATATGGGTGTACTCAATTTACACAAACATGTGTCCTATTGTCGCTAGATAGGTACTTGTCGCTTACCGTTAGATGACGTAGGTGTCGACAGCGTGTCAAGTCATGTCTCGTCGTTGTACTTTTATTGTTATTGCGCGTGCGTCTAATTAACCCGTTACCTTAATTAACCCTTCGAGCCGGATCACTGGAGTTTCGCACACGCTACTGTAGTGCGTAGCAGGTCATTGTATAGAATGAGCTTAGTCACTCGTTGGAATAAGGGGCTTTGTGTTACGCCGCGATTCATCTCACGCTTGATATCTGACGTGTCTGAGAAGTCCACTGGCCAACGCCTTGTCACGCTACGATTTTTTAAACAGGAAACGTATTATTTTTATTCTAATCTTCTTGGACGCATTCTTCATTACGAGTGATCGGTCGACGATTATGCTGAACTTTCACATAATTATAAGGCATTTGACATAAATTGCATCCGTCGTCCGCCCATTATTCATTACTGAAGGTCCTTGAAAGTTCATTACGGTCTCGTTAACAAGCTGCTTCCATTTGGTTCGGTTTTCGGTTTTCTTCAGGACAGTTTTATTTTATTATAATTCTATAATGTTGAGCTTATAAATCTCGAATTTGACATGAGAATTAAGAAAGATACTGCTTAACATACCTAATAATGAACATGGCTTAGGGGAAAACAGGAAAAAAATAGCACAAAATATTTCTTATTATTTATATGGAATTACTGTTATTACTAAAATCACGCTGACTTACTTTCGTCGTTTCAAATAATGTACGTTCAGGTGTGTGATTATTTACCAGTTATCGTTCATAGTCAATGAATGCCACATAGTCTCGCTATCTAATCTTATCGTGAAAAATGAGCGTAGCTTCTGTCTGTTTTGAAGTACATACCTGTATGTATAATGACATTAATGACAGTACTGGACAGCCTTTTCAACCGATGTCTTTATAAATAAAATAATAATAATAAATAAATATTGTGGGCAATCTTACACAAATCTTATAAAGAGGTATTTACAAGTTTAGTCTGCGTATTTGTCTTTTTGTCACGTACGTCTCTTGCGCGAATAAAAAGACATTCGCTAGCTATTAGTGGCGGAGCGTCAAACTGTTCTTTGGACTAACCGGAGTTGTTTTGGCCTCTTTTTCTTTGAGCTGTTAGGGAAAAAGTGCTAGATTGGCTAAAGCGAGGCAAGCCGGCAGGAATTGAGTTATATGAACGTCCCGCCACTGCACACTGCTAACTAGTCGCTTTCTAGCCTCTATCAAAGTTGTCGATCTAAAAGTTGATTCGCCCATATACCAGTGGCGGTGCGTTCATAGAACTCGATTCCTGCCGGCAATCTAGCACATTTTTTCCTAATAACTTGAAAAAGCAGGTCAAATCAGCTCCGACTTATCTAAAGAGCATTTTGAAGCTCCGACACTGGCCACTGGTATATACCTACATAAAAATCTTACAAGAAAAACGTTTGTAACACGTGTGTACCATATTTGTGACTATTAACATGTAATGATAATTTGTTGGATTTTGTTGCTTATATAATACTGGTTTCACGATGTATCCGTTGCGCTAAAAAAATCAGCTTAATTATATCCCAAATAATCAACATTTTCATACAACCTGTCAGTTCGATAACTGGATTTTACAGTGGTTTTATATTTTTGTACCGATTCAGCAGCCATCTGTAAAATGGCCAAGAAGTTTTCTTAGGTTTTTAACTTAAAGACCATGGACACAAATCACATTCACTCATTTACTACCTTTTGCTTTATATGTAAGTAGTCCCTAGTGTACAGTCGCCATCAGATACAGAATGTAACAAAAGTCCCAAACGATACTTCAACAGCTGATAGGGTCCATAGTCCATGACCGTGAGTGGAAAAATTTCAAAAATCGTAAAAAAAATCACTGTATGGAACAGCTGATCGAAAATGCACCTATCTCGATCTCAAAAGGGCCAATGTACTCAAAAATATCTGAAAAATACTATCCCTTTGACAATAGATGCGTGTTCAGATACCTCACCTCACCTTGGCTGCTCACATATATCTTATGGCGACTGTATACCTACTCTAAGTAGTTGTCTGTGTAATCATCCACTTTTATTCTTTCTCTGCCCTCTGGCCGGCAAGCAGCTAATTGTAGGCCGCTACGCTAAACGAATTCGACGCTTGCCGACTGCGTCCAGCAGAAAAATAGTGTACAGACCTTGGACAGTAAATAAAAAAAGCCTCTTATCACATGTTTGTCGAATTACACGAGTTCTGAGACATTTCTTACTTTACAGGCCTCGGTACGTAATCTACTATTATGTGCGGGCTTCTTATACTTGGTCGACAATCTGCAATTACACGGCCTCTGTAATACGAGTAATGTCCTATTTTGTTTGGCAGGCGAACTGATAGTGGGCGCGGCGCACAGCGTGGTGCTGCTGGCGCCGCTCAGCGACCGCGACCACGGCCGCTTCGGCTCGCTGTTCGTCACCAACTACAAGCTGGCGTTCGTGCCGCTCGAGAAGTCCGTCGACGACGTGAGTATACGCAGCAACACTCCTAACTAAACATCGATAGACATTAGGGATGTTGCGGATATTCGCATTCGCATCCGCAACGGATCTTCCGCATAATTTTCAAAACGCGGACCTGGATGTGGAATATTTTAATATGTGGTTTTTGTTTATGTACCTTATCCGCCTTTTGATATGCGTGAGCCTCTTAATATCCGCATCCGCGGATGTTAAAATAATCAGCATCCGCAACATCCCTGGCAGACATAAATAACAACATCACAATAGAGATTCTAGATGGTTAGTTAAAAATATTGTCGATGGTACGCTCCTCCTGCTTGGTTACTGGCTTAAATATGCATAAAACTTAGTAAACCTCTATGATCTAGGAGGACAATCGATTGTTAAAGATATTTTCGATTTGACAGACGTTTTTATATCCGATGTCTGAGGAGGGCTTTAGTGTATAAGTTAGTTGAGGAGGTGTTTACATTAAGACCTTGTTAGTTTAGTTTGGAGAGTTACTAAAACCCTCTATAATAAAATATAGAAAAAAAGGTACCCCACATAAAAAGCCTTGATGTTAATAATAAGCATTACATTTCTAACTAAATTTCAACTTACACACAAATTGATGTTCACCAGTGCGTGTAAAAGCGCTGCCTAAAGGATCAATTCAGCTTCTTGCCGCACGTCTCTTTTCCAATTTTGACCGTGCCCGTGTCGAATTTGTATGGTTCTAGAACTAACTTGCATTTAAGTTACGGATTCAAAATAACTGTACCTATCTATAAAATCTACCTGCATCTTGCGTAGACTGGCTTTTCGTTTGGTCTTACCTATTTAGTAGAGGACTTACTAGCGATTCATAATCTCAAGCCAAATAAAGTTTGTCTTAATTAGCCTCAGATCATGAATTGCACACCAGATGTTCACCAACCGAGACAAAAATCTGGAAATCCATCTGGATGGGTTAGCCTAGCAGCCCTAGCAATTTGCGAGATAATAGTGTGTGTACGTGAGGTTGAGACTCTTCCTTAAAAACTGGCCAGAACAATCACAAAATCGTAAGAGGCTATTACCCAATAATAGTTCGACTCGAATCACGCAAATTTAATTTTCATCACACCTGCTCGTAAATGGTGATATTATATGCAAGCATACTTACATTTAAAGAGCTGTATTATTCCCATGGTTTTAAAGGATTCTCATACTACTTTACCGCCCGCCCGGAGCTCGCGGAGGACCTGCCCCGCACGCGCTCGCAGCACGTAGTCACTCCGGAGTACTGTGGACTGTGCAACTACACTACCGCTTATCATTATTGTTTCTTTAACTGTATAGAGTTTATTTTTTTTCGTCGCAAATGTGATGAAAAACATTGTGTGTACCACGGGCAGTAAGGGCATTATTAACTCGGGTCATTTAAAGCCCTCCGCCTACGGCGTCGGGCTTCAATAGACCCTCGTAAGTAATGCCCTTCTTACCGCCCTCGATGCACAATGTACTATTACAGTACATATGGTGCTACATTACCGCACTAGTGCGATAATGAGCACTTTATATGCGTACGTCAAAAATTCAAAGTGCCATATGTACTGTAAAACGCTGTACAATACACGTGCGGTCACACTCCCTTCACACACTCCCTTCGGTCGTGTTTTACTTTATCGCCAATCATTGCGAATTTCCTCCTTTTCGCACTTGTATCGTAATGTACTAATAGGTATGTTTAAAATATTTACTGTAAATTTGGTGCTACATTATCGCACTAGTGCAATAATGAACACTTCATGTGCCTTCGTCAAAAATTCAAAGGGTCATATGTACAGTAAAACGTTGGATGATACACATCCCCTCGGTCGTGTTTAACTATGTCGCCACTCATTGCGAATTTCTTCCTTTTCGCACTTGTATTGTAATGCACTATTTTTTGACAGATCGTTAAAGAGTCCTCGCTTTGAACTATTTCGTTAGTGTAACACGAAACTGAAACGTCATTTTCAATACAGTTGCTCAAAAAGTGCCCTTTTCTTGGCTGTTTTGCGTGCGCAAAGTTTGTTTTTGCGAACTAGTGCTTTTTACTTTTCCAATTTTTTTAAACGTAGATGTGTTCCAATTCATGGCTGCTTACCGAAGAGTATTATTGTTTGTTAACTTTACCGAGGCGTAATAAAACTAAACACCTACTATTAACGCCAAAATATTAAAGATATTAATATTTCATATTTCAATATTTACTACTTCATCATAATAATGATCATTCATTCATTCATTAAAAATATTAACATTGAAAACAGTTCTTATAAATCTGTGTGTATAAAACGGAACAGTGTCAACGAAACGTCAGTCAAAGTAGAGGCGTTTTTCCATCAGGTAAAGATGTTCGAAGGCCCTATTAGACATGACGATACGATTTGTCACATGCGATTTAATATTTTGCATATGAGAAATAATGATTATGAGATTGAAAATGAGAAAGTAAAGAAGATAAGATAAACATTTTGAAGATCTTCTTAGTATATCCACTGTATTACAAATTCGTTCTTATGTATTTTAATTTTTTTCGCATCTGTATTGAAAAACGTCGTTCGATTCACGTGCGGATATGTCATTTTTCACTTGTCCCAAGTATTGCCACTCGCCTACGGCTCGTGGCAAGATACCTCGGGACTCGTGAAGTAATGACATACTTTCCGCACTAGCATCGAAATGTACTATTTACGCTTACCCACCAGGAATGCAGCCAACGCAACCATCTCCTCGGTCCGTACGAAGCGGCGCTTACAAGCGTCGGCGCCGTGTGGCTGACAGACGGCGGGCCGGTGCGGCGGCGGCGGCTACTGCCGAAGGGGGACATGCCGGGCAAAGTTAAAGGGCTTCAAGTTATATGCAAGGTAAGTAGCAGCGGTTCTCCTGCTCGACACCTATGCACTGACACCATGGCACAGCAGAGTCTGCTGTGCCACTCAAGACCACGAGGTCTGCTGAGCAGACCTTGTGGTCTTGAGTGGATTTAGACCGGAGCCAAGGAGACCCAACTGAGATTTAGGGGGGCCAACTGAGATACGTACTAACTCCTTAAGTCCTCACATGCCTTATTATGTAGTTTAGAAAAACATGGGTTAAAACTAGGCGCGGCACAGTCAAACCGCCGCAAAATATAATCCATTTCTTCAGTGTCCGAACAGGGATCAAACCGGCGGTTTTATTTTTCGAGGCTGTTGCCATAACTGGAACCTTTAGGTCATTCGCTCATTTCACCGAGGAATACGGCGTAATTGTATGACCGGTATCGGTAATCCGATTGAAAAGCGACTTGATCGTAAAGTCTTACTGATATAAATTTATTATCCCTTCAAATCACGAGTTACAAGAATATCAAATGTGATTTGCAACAAAATTCTTCATTCTGGTTACACTCTTCCAAGCGTTTTACGTTAGTAGAAATGTTTTGTTTAACATAAGCAGTTCAGTAACCTGATACAGCGATTTATCTAATCGGCTTAACTGTGCCATAGCGCTGTATGGTTTCATTATCATTATCACGCCAGTACTTACACATCTCAAATAACTATGATTCGACAGAATTTTTTTTGTATCATTTGAAAAATATTTTGGGTAGTGACAATGAAAATAACGAGATTTGTGACAAGCTCTTATTTTTTTGAAACTACCCCGAGTTTTGATGACGCTGACGTTGTAAATCTTCATATACGTGTATTACTTCAAAATTTAATGTTTTAGAATTCAGTTACCTTACAACGTATGACAATTTAGACGCATTGTTTCTGGCCGCGGTTAATCGGAAGGTCGCCGGTTTAAATCCCGCAAATCTTACAATCAGTTTTTAGGAATTTATGTACGAAATATTATATATTTACCAATCGCATTTCGGTGAAGGAAAACATCTTGAGGAAACTGGACTAATCCCGATAGGGCCTAGTATAAGGCCAAAGCGGACTGCAGGCTCCCTGGGCCACGGCCCAGCATAAGGGGAAACGCTAGGAAGAAGAAGAAGAGTGACGTTGTCAATCTCGGAGCATTATTTCTTAATCTTTAGTCCTCTATGTATGGGGCCATTAACACTAAATTTCAACTTCCACTTTCCACGCAATGATTGTTTACCAAGCTAATGTTGACATCTCCTCATTTCAGAACATGAAAGTCCTGACGTTCAGTTTCGCCAACTCACCGATCGGGCACGGCCGCAAGGTCGCCATGGCGCTGATCCACCACGCCTTCCCCAAGCGACATGACCTTCTCTTCGCCTTCGAATACAAAGAACCTTACTACCCCACGCTGCCCTCAGACTTGAACATGTTTATACGACCAGCGGACTGGAAGAGGGAGCTGGAGAGATGCGAATGCCCCCATTGGAGGATAACGTGTATAAACGGGACGTCAGATGCGTTCATGCTGACGGCGGGCGAGACGCTGATAGTGCCCAGTTCTGTATTGGACTATAATCTCATGGAGAGCGCCAGGCATTTTAGGTTTGGATACTGTTTAACTCTTAAGTCCCCATTACCAGGCCCTCGTTTTGCGGGACATAGTCATCTTCGCAGGTCAGTTAGGTAGGCTAATCTCAAAACTGGAATTGTCCTATCACCCAGGAGATAAAAATGTCACAATTTGTAGGTGACTCATAGTAGAAAAATCATTTAACGACAGCAAATATGTACGTTTCGTGAATTTCGATGCCATAAAACCGTGGCTTAAAGATCCATATGATCGTAATCATAGTGGAGTGTCAAACGTTTGTTGTTATAACTTTCGTATAAGATTCATTTATGCCAAGATTCATGGTTTGTGTTTTGATTTTTTGACATATGGAATTATTCAATGAAATATACCAATTTAAACTTTATGACTAAAATTTAACTATAAACCTTACAAACGTTCTACGCATGAATGTTCAACATCACGGCTAGTACTCGCAGTGCCCCAATAAATATTGAATGTATTCAAGTTTTCTTTACCTGGTTGTAACAACTCTATATTATGTCCTCTCGCGAAGAATAGGTATTTTAGCTCACGTAATTCCGATCACCGATAATGAATGAATGAATGAGTGTAATGCTTCAGATCGGGCCGGGTGCCGGTGTGGGTGTGGGGCCGGGCGTGCGGCGCCGCGCTGCTGCGGAGCGCCGAGCTGCTGCCCACGGAGCAGGCCGCCACGGCCGAGAGCGTGCTGCTCGAGCAGGTATATTTCATATTGTTTAAGGAAAAGGGTACATCTCGGTGCGACTCAGTCTGGCTATAACATCGTTAAATATCTCGAGAACTACTTAAGCTACCTATTTGAAATTTGGAATAGTTATAAACAAAGTTAATCCAGACACATTGAGAGAATTATATATTTGAAAGATTTATTATATATTTTAATTTATTTTCAATGAAAAATACCCGATAAAAGAGGAAGCAAATATTCAAAATTTAGTTACTGCGTCATGCATATCATTTGAAAGGGCCAGATTTGCACATTCTTTTTATTCTGAAAAGTTTTTAATTATATTTATATCGTCAATCAACCCCTTACTTTCCGTCCCTCGCAAATAATGTACACGAGTTCAGTTCATAAACGTATATGCAACTGAAATAACCGGTTGCACTACCATACTAAATTAGTGCAGGACTGCATATCGGCGGTGGCCACGAGTAGTCTTATATGCTCCATCTACTGGTTGAAATGGTCTGTGTATACGAACCACACCAAGCAATTGGTTAGTTATGTATTGGAGTGATTCCATATACATTTGGTCAAAGGGCTCCATATTCATCATCAACTACTATTTTTGTTACTACATTAAAATATGTGTTTTAGATCCGTCGCTCCCACCCTAAGCTGACTCCTCCGCATGTGATCTACCTGTGCGGCAACAGCTTCCAACAGGCCAGCAACGCCGCGGGCCCCGGCACGGGCATCACTCCGCTGCCGACACTAGGAGCGCTGCAAGCATCCTACAAGAAGCTAGTCGAGCTGTGCACACCGACGACGCTCGGCGGGTTCTGGGTGAGTTATGTACTCCTGGACAGGCTAGACGACGCTCGACCTACTGCCCCAAGTGCCCTTTATCAGCGGTTCCACTTTACCAATAGTTGTTTTCTGAGAGACAATGCACCAATTACTGTACAATATTCCCATATCGCTGTAGGTAAGTTGGTAGCATATAATATGAGAAGAGCCTATAGAGAATACCCTCAATTTCAGCGTACAAAATGTAAACTTGTACCCTTTTAATTTAGTTCAACTTCAGTTTTGATAGTCTGGTGACCGAAAGCATTATTTAACATGAGACGTCGAATAGGTTAATTATTAATTAGTGAGAATATGTAATTTAAAACGCTACATTGAAAACTTAATGACATATACAAATACAAATAAAATTTTATTAAAATGTACTTATTAATTCCTCATTACTCAGATACAAGACTCACAGTACTACTCGCTAATGGAAGCCAGTCGGTGGCTGCGGCACGTCAGCGCCTGCGTGGCATTCGCCGACTCGGCTGCCAAGCACCTGACCGACAACGTCACAGTCGTACTGCAAGAGGGTAAGCCGCAGACATTTTGACTATTGAGTTCTACTTCTACAGCGGAAGTACTTTCCGGTGGAACGCTACACACCTCATTGATATTATATTATACCGACGGCGGCGTGCGTATGCGCGGGATGTTTGGGTAGCCCGTGAGTCGGTACTAGGGTTGCCAACCGTCCCGCTATATGCGGGACGTCCCGTTTCTGGGGTCTTCACGACGCGCAAAGGGACCGCGCGGGTCGCCGATTATCCCGTTTTCAGACTAGACTGGATAATAAGCACCAAAAAGAAACGCTTTATTAACGTGACTCAGAGCCAGTGCTTGCCTGTGAATCTGATTGTTTATTATGTTCTAGACGATTTAATCTAAGAAGACAACGCCCAGTTCCCGACGCATATTTTATAGCGAAATTTAGAGTGATTTGCAGTGCTGTTTTAAAAAAAGATACTTGAGATTGGTATACACAATTAATAATAGGTTTTGGATAAAGTATGGACTAAACTTTACATATGTCTATTCATTTATGGAAAAAGTAACTGTTTAGCCAGAAAACTTGGCTAATGTTCGTGTATTTCTACCAAAATGTACAAAATATTGAAAAAGTACTTCATTGAAACTGAAATGATCTTTCAATTTTTGTATTAAAACATGTAAAAATGTTGTTGTAGATACTGTAAAAACTTATGAGCTAAATCGGCTGAATTTCTGCAGAGTAAATTTCTTCCTCTTAAGAAAGTTAACCTTGGTAAGTAATTTTGTATGCATTTCAATATGTTGACGGTTACATATGTACACAGATACACCTTACATATGTAGGCCGGTTGACGGCGTCCCGCAATTTATAGACAAATCCCGCATGTTGATCCCGAAGGTAAATTTGTACAATTTTGTACACTAAGGTTGGCAACCCTAGTCGGTACCAACACAAGACAAAAGACGATCGGTTCGTGTTCACGGAGTTCCATAAGCCTGTCAGTAGACTGACTTCAAAACAAATTTAAAATTTGTTTCCAGGCGACGGTCGGACGGCGGGGGTGGGGGAATACGTCTCTTAGCAAACATGTTTAAACTTGCTTAAATCTGGCTCGTCACTTGTTTTTTCCCGAGATCTGCTCAATTTTCTTGTTTGAAGATGGACTACACGGTACAATTCGGTGTACACTGTCTTTATGAAGCGTGCACAAAGAAAACGACGTTACTTCATATTTTTTATTAGCACAACTGAGTCCTACATCCTACATCGTTTTATGCTATTGACTATTTTCGACAACTGAGCCGCTACACCATATGAGTGGTGATCTCGAGAATTTTGTCAATGCCGTATAAAAAAAATACAATATAGGGACACTCTGGTTAACTCGGCTATAGCCGTGTAACTCGTGTAAGGGAACAAAATATGCCCCTGACGGTATCGGCCAATGAGTATATCCTGTGCATTGGTCATAATGCCAGTAATTTATCGGCCAAGTATTATGTCATAATTATTGACAGTTTCCTAGAAATGTCGCTTAAAAGTTTGTTTTACTTGCCTCTTCAATACTACCGGTCCCATTCTTTTGTGATTAAAATATGTTGTTAATGGCTTGAAGATGAATATATATGCAGAGAACTAGACGTTTTTAGGTCAACATTTACTTGGTCATTTTTGTAGTCAAATATTTAAAACTTTTTTTTGACACTGATGTCTCCCCTCATCAGTCTCCTCATCTTAACCCTGTGAAAACGAGTGCTGTAAACGGCTCGAAACGTAGGATCATGGTGTTAATAAACGCGATTAATCCATTCTAAAGTGCTTAATTTCAACAATTAATCATTGGTTTTACTTAACTAGTGTGTTTGCTTTACACAGGTGACGGCGTGGACTACTGCGCGGTGGTGTCGTGCCTCACCCAGCTGTTGCTCGACCAACACTTTCGGACCATATCGGGCTTCCAATCGCTCATTCAGAAGGAATGGGTCGCGCTAGGGCATCCCTTCTGCGACAGGTATGTATTTAGAGAAGTATAATTATCGAAAATTATCGAAAAATAACTCATTTCAATTGCAAATAGAGGACTCTAAATGATGTGA
Organism: Lathronympha strigana; assembly: GCA_949128165.1. Classification (NCBI taxonomy): domain Eukaryota; kingdom Metazoa; phylum Arthropoda; class Insecta; order Lepidoptera; family Tortricidae; genus Lathronympha; species Lathronympha strigana. The sequence goes on along the minus strand of OX421915.1, from coordinate 4,963,199 downwards.
AATTTTTCGCCGAGTTCCTCTAGGTAGACAATAATGGGAAATTTAATGCCAATTGTGGAGCCTTCCTTATTGGGGAAATCCTTGGTTTGACATTTGTTTGACAGAAGGCGACTTACGTCTGAAATGATAATTCAAATATATTTCCTCAGGTGACAAGCAAAACTCACATCGTAGTATCCAAATTTACTGATATCTTTCCGGACAATGTTGCCCCCTTGTTGATCGGTCTTACAGAAGCACTTTCCGAGCTAGGTCACATTCTTCAATGGAATAGTATGAGCATTTGCCCTAAGAAGTCTGATTTCGTTAATTTTATTAACACCCACTCGTCTGTAGCAGCCATAGCGGAGACATGGCTTAATCCGGGGTCTAGCTTTAGACTTCCAGGTTTTGCGTGCCTCCGGGATGACCGTGAGGATGCACGGGCTGGGTGCGCTCTTCTAGTAAAAGGATGTTTAAAATTTTCTTCTATTCCTCTACCTCCTCATTCTCCAGAAATTAATGCTGTGCCCGTGAAGGTCATGGGTATATTATATTTCCCTTTATATGGAATCCAATTAATAGGGGTATCCAAATTTACCTTTGATTCCAGATCTTTCTACGCTCCTATTTTTCGTCCCTGCCTCCCTTATTATTTTTGGTGACTTAACAGCCATAATGTCTCTTGGGGTTCTTATCACCATACACGTTCTCGTCCTTTCTTTTGGACTCACTGTGAAAACGAATGCTGTAAAGGGCTCGAAACGTAGGATCATGGTGTTAATAAACGCGATTAAACCGTTCTAAAGTGTTTAATTTCAAAGTTATAACTCTATTTATTTCTATGTCGATGGTTTATTCTGTATGATTTTGCTGATGTAGAATCGGAATCACCGAATGCGATCGGATGTCATTAAATTTTCCGTAACTACACCATCTTATTGTCATGGGCTTTTTTTAACAGAAGCAAATTTCCAGGTTTGGCCTCCCCCGGCCCGGGAACCCCAAAGACTCGAAGGACGCATCCGCCGCCCAGGCCGCGCCCGTATTCCTTCTATTCCTGGACTGCGTGTGGCAGCTGCTGCAGCAGTTCCCCGACAAGTTCCAGTTCTCGGAGACCTACCTCACCACGCTGTGGGACTGCGCCCACAATCACTTGTTCGACACGTTCCTGTTCAACTGTCCGAGGGACCGAGACCTTGCGGTCGCTAAGGTAAAACTTTCTTTCGTATCTGGACTCCTGGTAGCTGGATCGACAAGGCGCTAGTGCTATTTGTCTCAAAGTGAGATTTTAAAATATTCTCTTTCATTTCAGAATTTTGTCCAAAGGCCTGTTTGGGATTGGGGCGAGCAGTTCTCGGAGAAAGACAAGGCTCTGTTCTACAACCCTCTCTATAATATGTCAGAAAGAACAACCACGACACCAAAGCAAAGGATATGTGAGTTTTTATCAATTATTTCAGTCATTTCTAGAAAATATTAAAATACTAAAATGGAAATAAGTAATCTACTTATTTCCATAGTTAAATAAAATAAGGGGCCTGCTTTTAAACTTTTTTTTTCTAAAAATCGCACGACAACAATCACACTATTTTTCTATTGGCTATTCAAAATGAATTTATAATTGACGGATCAATAGCATAAAATAGATACAATCGAATTGTAAACCTTTTTAAGGTTTACAATTCGATTGTATCTTTCGAACCCAAAGGGTAAAAACGGGACTCTATTACTAAAACTCCGCTGTCCGTCACCAGGCTGTATCTCATGAATCGTTATAACAACCGTATTACCGCTATAACAACAAATACTAAAAAACAAGTCAATTAGATGACTGACAGCGATATTTAAAAAGTATACGTTATAACGTTGTCTGTGGTATTCCATAAGAACACTGCTCCTATGGATTTTCATACAATATATGAGCACTGTTGTTTTTTTTTTTTAATTTCTATAGTGGGTACAACATCTTCCCTATTCTGCCACGTTTCTAGATTTTGCTTTTTACGCTATTTTACCTGTCGTAGAAATACTAGCGTATGCAACAGCTTATAATTGGTTCTTAAAACTCTCGGGTCTATTATTACAAAACTCGGCTTCGCCTCGTTATGTAACGGCGACCCTCCAGTTTTAAGAACCCTTATTATATCACTGTTGCATAAACTACTATTTATTGTTGTTTGTTTTTTTGCAGCGACCAGTTCAATTGCGGCTAAGCCGTCCGAACTACAACGACTAGAGCCGTGCACGTCCGTGGCCGGCATGGAGCTGTGGGCGCAGTGCTACGAGCGCTGGCTGCTGCCGCTGGACGCGCCGCACGCCGGGCCCGTGCAGTACCACGTCTTCAACTACTCCGTCAGAGGCGAGGTGAGAGCACACTAGTGTGCTGTTGTTGTCTCTTTATAGAATAGGCGCGTTAATAAAGGCCTTTGGGATTCGAATGAGGTTAGGTCACACATGTACGCCAGAACATCTGGCACGTCTAGGACGTGTGGCCAGTTCAGCATGTATTTGCGGAGCTGATCCCGCGGACCTCAATCATATATTCTTTTCAAATAATTGTAACCTTTATGACCGGTCCGCATTATTTAGTCAGCTGTCAATTCTCAATGTTCCGTTTCCCACATCCATTTCATCACTCCTTCATATTTATGATTTATCTATATCCATACCTATTTATAAAATATTATGTTCATTCCTTTCACGTAACGATATCAAATTATAATATATGACCTAATCCTTTCCTGATCAGATCCTTTTTTCCAAATTCTGTCCAATCCGTATTTTATACCTTTAATTCCATTTCCCTGCTTTTACTATTTGTCTGGCTGAATGCGCCAGGAGCACGATGCCATTAAAAAAAAAGGCCTTTGGGTTTACGTAGATTTCGGCCTTCTGACTGGGCAATTCGTAATGTTGATATATACAGAGGGTTATTTATGGGTCTCGGGTTAGCTGTGGAGACTTCAATAGTTTTATTTGGCTGAAGCTTACGGGTATTTACCCCCTGGGTTCGCATAGAGATCGTGACGCTCCAGGCCGTCGGCGTACGAATATGAAACCAGTTATTGCATTTTGGCGGCCCAGATCGTAGGTTGTAACCGTAGTTTATGTAGAACTTGTAATATTTGAATACAATTGTAACCCAATAACGTTGTTTACAGATACAACGACTAAGCGAGAAGCTATCATCTCTGTCCATTATGAGCAACCGGCAGTCCAACGGGTCGTGTGACGAGCCGGCGCGCCCCCCCGCCGTGCCGCGCTTCTTCCCTTTCAGCGTGGCGCGCGCCGACTCGCGCTCCACGCTGGACTGCATGCAGGTAACTCGCCGCCTCTGCTCTCCTGGTCACACGCCCGACTAGATAGCAACTCCTAACGAGATACTCGTATCCATTGAGGATAAACACGCAAGGATCCAACGTCTCGTCCAACACAAAATCCGAAGAACCAAATCTAATCCCTATTTAATTAACGTTTCGACATCCGACGGATATATCCGCCCCATAGCTCCAACGCCAAAGACATTAATCCATCACATACCACAGAGCAACATAGACCTTAATGCACATTTATATAGTTCAACTTCAGTTTGGACACTTCAATAATGTGCCGTCTGAGTGACAGAATTTGAAAGATTGAAAACTGTTGCAATTATCGAACATTGTTATTGAATTACATGTATGTATCATGATCATGAATAATTATCCTTATCATTTTCAACACTAATTTTATGTCATACAGGTCAGCCTGATCGACGCTTCGCAGCTTCTGGACTCCCTGTCCCTACTCAACGCGCCCGACTAATAAAGCAGTGGATCATTAGTAAGTTGCTAGAAATTGTGCATTCACGAATCAAACATTTTCATTATTGCGTTACAAATCGTTGGATGACAAGCCAAGTTACTAAGAACTACCACAGGTTGATAGCCATAATGAACCATACAACTATTATAACAAGAGCTATTGATGTTTAATTATTTTATTGTAATTAGTGAATTTTGCTTGTCACCTGACGATATGAGCGCAAGAGGGATGTCATTATGCAATATTAACTTAATCAACGGAACGTCAAATATATAACATTTTTTTTACATGTTTTAAACATTCTTTGAACTTAAAAAAATGTTTTTGTAACTGTAAAAAATGTAAACACATGAAATTGTGTCGCGGTCTAAGTGCCAAAAATTGTGCCTATAAATTGTAGCTATGTATAGATTTTGGCACTTTTTTGTATTGCACTTTTGACCTTCCGTAAGGTAAATCTTTCCATCGGTAAACCTTACGCCGTTGCAATAAGCAATAGGCAATCGGTCAGTCAATAGTGTCAGTTTAATGTAGTAATATCCAAAAAAAAAAACAATATAAAGTTTGTTTAAAAGGCGATTTCTGTAAGTATTATTACTTTGTGGGCGAACATAAATATAATATTGTGTTGCAAACATATAGTCTGACAAGCCAAGGCTGCAGTAGATTTTTTTTTAATTTAGTGCGTTTTTTTTTTCGGTATGAATGCATGGTGGCATATAAATTGAAGAAAAAAAACTACTGCAGCTTTGGCTTGTCATACTATACATAAAATATGTTTTATAGAACAAAACGTTTGATTGTATGAACACTATCGTTAAGCCATTTTAAATTATAATTTGATAGGAGGATATAGATATAGTTCTAATTATATATGTATTATTTTATTTTGTAATGACGTACATACAAGGAGTGTAAATAGTCTTAGAATTATTATAAAGCTTGTACGAAGAGTGATACTGTCAGTCATATCAGTACAGAGCAAATTCTAACGAAATTTTATACTGCTGGCTTTAGGTGTAGCTTCAATAAATATCGCAAGCGTGAATTATTTTTTTAAGTTATCTTAAGCGATAAATTGATTATATTGTAATATTCCATTGAACAAAATAGTGATATTTTTATAATTGTGAAATGGTAAATTGTGTAGCCATTATTTTCTTATATTGAAATTATGGATAGATAAATAAAAGAGACTTATTAAATTTAAAAAGCCATACGTGGCTCTAAGTGTTTCGGTCTTTATTACTTAACGCTGCGACGAATTCAAACAATATTACTTTATGAATAGTGTTGTAATTTAGGTTTGTAATCGAGTATTGACGGTTTAAACATTCAACAAGTGGAAAGATTTTGATACTTACAGATATTTATGAGAAAAGTTCAAAGAATTTCATTTTTGAGACTCGGCAAAGATCTACTGTTGAATCCTCTTTATAAAATAATGCTGTAAAACATGTCGCGATAATAGCGTTGAGGGGGTTAAAAATATATTAATTAATCTTTATAATACGTACAATTATTTAATTAGTCTTGGAGTTTTTCTTTTTAATATATCTGTTACCATTAAAATTTATTAGTTGTGTCCTAACATATTTATGGGACCGCAAACAATCGCGTTGTGAAAACGGCAGCTATCGTATGTTTTTCGACGTCGTGTAAGATTTTCAATCGTAAAGTTTTTGTTACTTCAGCATAATACAATACAATACAAATATTCTTTTCAGTCCTCCGGCCGGTAAGCGCCACTTTACGCAAAACTAAATTGCCGCCTGCCGGCTCCGTCGGGCAGAATAATAGTATACAAACCTCGGCCGATAAATGGGAAAGCCTCGGATCCCATGTTAGTCGACAGTGACAGTCGACAATTACATGAAGTCCGAGGCATCTACCACTTAAACGGCCTTGGTATGTAATCTACTATTATTGCACTCCTCATAGAAATAACACATCACAAGAGACAGAAAAACAGTAGAGGCAGACAGCAGGCGGTCTTATCGCTAGAGAGCGTTTTATTCCAGACAACCTTATGGTATTAGCAAAACTAGTACTAACAAATGCTAGCAGGTGGTGCCAATAATAGGATAAACTGAATAATTCTGATTGTTTGTTTCTTTAAGCCAAAAAACATCACCACTAATTTAAATAAATTAATTTAAAGCGTGTGCTAACTAAACATGCATTTAAGGCACTTTTTTAAATAACTCTAAAGTTGAAGCGCCTTTTTTGGAAAAAAATCTTTTATAGTTTTTGTCATGACAACAGATTAACCGTGACGATTGTATCGAGTAAAATCAAGCTGAAGGGTATGATGACTGAATACTTATTGTTGTCTGCGCGGAAAAAGATTAATCCTAGGATTCTTTAGTTTCACGACGATTCTTTTCACACAGATTCTAGGTAATAAACTGGCGATTGTAAATATCAGCTATGGGCCCTATTTGAATTTAGAAAGTGGCAAAGCGTGAGCAAAGTAATAGCCAAACGGTGAAATATCGACACATTTTCGAGATGATAACCCCATGTCAACGACTGTTCACTTTGCTAAACATCACTTATGTAAATTCGCCATCTCGCTATTAATTTTAATTTTGTAATATATTATTAATTTGTAGCATATGCAAAAATTACTAAGATGTTGACTAATATTGATAAATAGACATAGATGACGTTATACGTCGACATAAATATTGTGGTAACTGGATTTTCAAAAGTAATTTGACCGCGCAGTTAACGCAACAATGAACGGAGTCGCACAGCGCAATCTATGTCTACTGTCAGATTAGTGGCTGTACTGTGTTGTCTTAGTATTACTTTGTTTATAATGTATAGTAACGGCAGCTGACTGATGATGATGATGACTTCCCCGAGGGCCGAACTTTGAACCATGAGCCAACAAGACACACTAGGAGAAAATATACCTAGAATAGGTCCTGTAGACAAGGAACATGTACCGAAAAATATCAGTTTCAGTAGATCCCGTTTTTAGAAAACTTGCTGGTAACCAGAGATGTTAAAAATAGGTTTTGAAATGTATTTAAATAAAAATTGCAAATACTTTGATATTTTACCTATTTCAAATAAAAATACAAAATAGTTTCACAAAAAGGTATTTGAAATACAAAATGCTAAATAGGTATTTTTAAAATACTTTTATTCGAATAAAATACTTTTTTGACAATAGTTACTTAAGATGTAGACAACACCTAAATCATGTTCTTTAAGAAGTTTTTTAAAAAAAACTATTTATTTGAATACTGCTAAAAATGTATATGGTTTCATTATATGTCAAAGACCGAAGATGGAGCAACCGAAGATGGAGCAATTTTAAATTTACCGAAATCGTCTAAAAAAAATAGTTGCAAAGATTAGTCTTGAATTCATTATTACTTAAATGATTCTGTCTTTTATTTTTTTGGGTGTTATCTAACCGCCAACGTGTCACACTTCACAAATAGTCCACGGTTTTATTTTATTTTAATAGTTTTCTTTTTACTCCGACATAGACAGTGTGCGCTGATTTGGCTGTTGTCAACCCGTTAAGTTTAACTTTTTGTGAATCTTCGCCATTGACGTGTTCATTACCAGTAATACGAACTCTAGCGCATTTGATCGATCGATTAATTAATTTCGTTTCATCCTATTCTAGGATGTACATCCGGTAGAATTCTGTTTTATGTTAAAGTTAAGTTAAACTATTTTAAAGTTTGAAAAAATACAAAATACGTGAACTTTTTAGTATTTGAAATAAAATACAAGATGGTTTCCGATAAAAGTATTTAAAATACAAAATAGAAAATAGGTATTTTGTATTTGCATTTGAAATGCTTTTATTTCAAATAGTTAACATCTCTGCTGGTAACTCAATCACATAAAGCAAAATGGTACCAAATTTTGTTTTATGAAACCACTCTTATTTAGAGTAGTTTTGGTGCTTATTCATTTCACATTTGTGAGCGAAAGGGCTTTGCAAGAAAACGCCATAGCCTTTTTAAGATACCAATTTTTCTTTGGCTTTTAACACGTCTGTTTTCTATTCTCTACTTAGAAGTAAAACACGCGAGCCGCCATGGTTCAAATAATCGGCCCTCGTTTCTAACTTGGCTTCTTTTACCGAAATCTACTACTATCTTATAATTGGGACAGTATAAAAAAGTGCGATTTCAAATTAATTTACTAAGCATGTCAGTTTCGAAGTATCGATGTGCACGTACAAATTAGGCTACGGTGTTCGAAAAAGTATATTTTTCTGTGCCCCGGGTCTTCAATCCATCGCCAAGTTAGAAATATAATTAATGTAACTTGTTGACTTGTTATCTGAGTGTATAATTGTATATTTTGTAGCATAGTAAGTTGTACGTAAATTTTGATGTAATTAATAATTCTATCGTCTGTTATTTAATAAAAACAATGTCAATAATCATGGAGAGAAGAGTGCGATGCTGTTATCATGTACACTATTGTATGAAAGATGTGATAAGGATTATGTAGTCTGTATCTAATATGTTTACAGAACAGTCGAAAGTAAGCTCTACATAATTATCGGAAGGACCAATTACTCAGTATCGCAAATTGTAAAGTAATGTAGGTACACCAGCGCGTGCACGCCCGCCATGGTGTAACGGTGCCATTTTGCGGTGGCCACGGCCCCCGCAGTTCCTCCCAGTGCAAATGTGACGCAGGCATACTAGGGTACCTTACATACTGTCGGAAATTGAAATAAAAAGATATTGTATGATTTTATTTGTTTTTCTTAATCCTGTTCCTCTGTACCTTATCTATATTTTTTACCCTTTGGCCGCCATAGTCGGAGTAAAGTAAAGTAAAGTAAAAAGTATTTTATTGAGCTGACAAAAGTGCTTAGGTACTACTTACATTGTTTTGTTTTAACTCTTATTAGAATACTATGGTAAAAACCAAAGGTAAGTAAGTGTATCTGACCCCCGTACTAGTTTAAACTGTATCACGGTGGGTCAGGATTCACCGTCCCTATCACAATGTTTCAACTAAAGTATCTGAGTATACGGTAAGTGCGAGTATAGGTATATATTTTTTAAAGTAGTTTTATTTATAAGTGTAGCAAGGTAACAAATCTAAATCTTAGTGGGTATGAACATAAACAAGTGAAGAACAAAGCCGTCACATCTGGACAGCGGCCGATGCATGCTGGCTTAGAAGTAAACAAGTAGTATATGCAAAAACTTAAGATTGCTTCATCGGAAAGTCTTGCCACGGACGCCAATAACTGCTACAGCCGACAGTTTATCCAATGCAAAAAAGGGCTTACGCGGGACACCGTAAAGTTCAATTTCGCTTAAATAAACGCAAACGCCTGGCGTGACTAACTATAAAAAAATAGATTTGGGGACTTAATTGGAATACTTATACAATATTTAGGACTAAGGCTAGGACTCTATGACTGACTTTGAAAAGTAACAGCCCTTGGCACAACCTACTTAATATTCGAGATCACCACACGCCCGCATTCGGGGAACCGTTTACAATGGTCGATAGCGTGCGCATGCTAGAAGCGAGACATTTTCTTAACGCATGCCATAGCTCCCTTAAGCGGAGAGCTGTTTACACTGGTCGATAGCTAACGACCGTGCAATGCGAGAATACAAGGCGAGTACGGCAGTTGCTTTAAAAATGGCAGTTCCCAGTATGCTGTATACCGCCTGATTATTTGTTTACACTAGTCGTATAGCGACTGACCGACCATTGAAAATGAGCCATGACGAATTTAGCAGGATTGATAACAAATTATCGTCGAAATATAATCACTAGTCAACATTCTGTTGAAAATGCATACCTAACATATGTACAATATGTATAACATTTTATTTATATTTTACAATCTACGAAACTAATTATCAGTTAGGTACTACAATAGGCGGGTCCACACAGAGCGGGCTGCCCCGCGACGAAATTGTTGTGACGGTTCGGCTTAGTCTGTGTGAACCCGCCTAATAAAAATATGTACATCTTTTTTAACGCATTCACTGCCACCAACGCATATACGCGTTATCGTTACTTTCACCCAGTGCCTTCAACGCACAGACGCGGGAGCAACTTGGAGGCACTGGAATAGTCGGTTGAACTCACATGTGCGTTTGGGGCACACAACAAACTGTGGCACCTGGTGAATGTCCAGGAAAAGAGGGTGGCAGTGAATGCGTTAAATTGGAACTAAGCAATCATAGAAAGATTTGCTGAAGATTCGCTTGCGATCTCTCAGAACTCTGGTCCTATTCATATCGCTATGTCGATTGCGCTATTCACGCTTACTCAGCCCCCGAAAAATTATAACTTTAGTAGACAAGTAGAAACCACGTTATCTCTTCCAAGCAAATGAATTGTCAAACATGGAAGTATTGTTTTAAACACCAAACTTCTATGAATTTATGATGACGTTCACAGTCTATTTCTATCAAAATCTATGGAACACCATAGTCGGACTCTAATAAATAAATATTATGGGACAATCTACACAAATCGACCTAGTCTCACGGTAAGCTCAATAAGGCTTGTGTTATGGGTAGTAGGCGATGATATATATAATAGACAGATACATATAAATACTTAAATACATAGAAAACATCCATAACTCAGGAACAAATATTCGTGATAAACACACAAATAATTGCCCTGACCAGGATTCGAACCCGGGACCTCCTGCTTCGTAGGCAGGGTCATGTCACTACCAACTAGGCTAGGAGGCCGTTAATACACATTCGAAAGACGCGTGGCGACATATACAGCAAGTGTTGAACCGAATCGGCGTTCCGAGAGGTCGCAAGTTGCTCATGTGTACAGCCGCGTTTACGGCGGCTTGTCATCGTCGGTAGGTCTGAGTTTGAGCTGCGCGCGGTCGAGGCGCTTCTTGAGCACGCGGCCGCGGTGCAGCAGGTGCGTGTGCCGCCAGCTCCAGCCCGCCAGCCGCTACAAATGCAATGTTAGTGTGAAGCCTGAGGCCTGAGTGACCGCCCGAGCGAGGGGTGCGTTGAGGAGGGAAGCACGGCGGGTTAATTCCGCACTCTCGAAGCAAGTACGGTGCGCTACCATACAGTCATGACCATGTGTCGTTACTCAGTGGTGCACAGCATTCGCGCGATTCGCGCGCCCGTGAAATGGTACATATTGGATGGCGTTATGCATGAATTTTGTTTAACCAATATACATGTTTGATAGGCTTTTGTTTTGTTAGGCCCACTTGCACCACCCGCTTAACTTTAGGTTAGTGGGCTGTCAACTGTCAAATTCAATATAAAATGGTGGGTTAACCTCAGGTTAACCGTCAATTTTCGGTGGTGCAAGTGACCCTTACACAAGCAAATGCCTGTGAGCGGCGCAGAAGCTGCACACCACGCTACTACGTACTTACTATGTACGAGCAAATCAGTTGCAATCCATTACATTATTTCCAACTTGAGTCACTTTCGCACTTACTGTTAGAACGTGACAGACTCGATCACGACAAAAACAGATGAAATTGCCAGTAAAGCTCTATTGCATTAGACTAAAGTGCACTTTCACTCGACGAGGTTGAATTAAATTAAGTCATTCACGGTGACAGTGGAGGCCTGTGAGGCTGTGACAGAGACCCTGTGTCCCAAATCTAAAAGTTTCCATTCAGAAAAAATACATCTCGGTGAAGGCGCAGGAGATCTGAGGTGAATGAATGAATGAAAACACAGCAACAAAAAGTACTAGTTAACTGCAAAAAATGCATTAAATGCTATTTTTGTTCCAGATATTTCAACTAAGGACCTTTAGAAACGTTCAAATTTTGAGTTGGCATTTAAACTTGCGACCGGTCCGGAAAAAGAACACCAATTTCAAAATCGCTGTCATTACACGACTTATTGATGTGCCCTCGCACCTCAACTCACTTGTAACTCACTGTACTTACATGTCTGATTATCCAACCGGAGTAGCAATTGACACTATTGACAGGCTTACAATCATACTCGACTGACGTTTATCTGACATAGCTATCTGTACATTACGTACGAAAAGGCATACATATGACGTGCCCCTCCCTGCAAAACTCGGCAGACATTTTGTGTACAAAATAACAGGCATGCCAGTCCAGTTCATTAAACAGTCAATCAAAGGGTATGTACATTCGAGATCATAAATATCTGTGCAGCTAAATGCATAATATGTAAACACTTACACCTTATTTTTAAGGATGTACAGATTATTTGAAGCCTTGTAAATGTTCATATATTTAAATACAAATGCGTGTATTTCATTACATGTAGTACTACATAGTACCTATGCTTACGTTACGAACTTTACTTTATGAACTCGGCTGTACTATCGCGTTCAAAAATGCATGTGCTGTTATGAATGAATGCATCCATAAATTGCCCATGCACTTTTGAACTCGTGTGTACAAGTCATGTGAAAAAGGCTCCAGCCCTTCTTTCAGGGGCATATCTTATTACGTTAGAATTACAATCAGAAAGGGGGAAATTCATGAATACAAAAACCATATCAACATACAGCATGTATTTATTCATGCATTATCGAATAAGTTAACAACCAACAAATATATCTCATTCAAATTATGTCTAATGTTTTCTAATGTCTACACAAAACTCTGAATTCATCCATAGTACATGCCTCAAACAAAAAAAATGTCAAACAATGAAAATCCCGGTTATTTACAACCTTGTACTTGTTCCTTCAATAAAATCAATGTGATAATTAATTACTCTACTTTCTGCTCAGACAGTTTTTTATTATTAAATTGAGCAGAAAGGGTAATATAGATTTTTCTAGACAATATAGAGAAATAATTTTACAGTTAAAAACTTATAAAATGTGATGTAATAAATCAGTTAAATAATTGAGACATGTACCAACACAGCGCTAATATCTATCATAAATGCATTGTTAGATATGTCACTATAATAATTATTTTTGAGCCTACCCAGCCAAGCGAGATACAACAGCTTACAACAACAAAATATTTGTGACTGTTTTTAGTAAAAGGTACCACTTTGTCGCTTGTCGATAAGGCGCTAATACCATAAAGATCCATTAAGAAGTGAACCTTTTCAACAAGCGTGAGTACCAAGCAGAGTGGAACCTTTCACTTAAACAAGCACATTTCAACATGGAGTGTGTTTTATCAATCCCCGTTAAAACCGAACAGTCTATCAATATTTTAATGAATTTACAATAATTTGGAATTAAACAAATGATGTAATAGGAACTAAAGTGACTTTTAATGTTCAAATTTATAAATAGAAGTATTTAACCAACATTAAATTTCATTAATGTACTTATCACACATCCCACACATAACATATGTATAGTAAAATTGGTCAACATTGCATATTGGGCATGGCAATATTGAGTAACTCTACGTTACCGCATTTAGTAAATTATTGCTTTGCTAAATCGTTGACGAAAGCCCTAATAGCTTAACTTAAGAAGTGCCTTTGGTCCAAGTAAAAAAAATCTGCCCGAAAGAACTTTTCATCTTAGAATTTTGTCGAAAATTCAATGAGTCCATTAGTAAATAGACCATGGATTTCAACCTATTTGGTTTTTTGTTAACATAGAATATTCATACAAAAGCCGGGAAATAAGGAATTGCTTATAATTGTGACATACTTAAAGGGCCAAGCGAAGTGAGGTCTTATTATGAACACGAGGCTGGTAGTATCTATTTCAGCCGAAGTATGTATAGTGATTTCCTTTATAAGGCGTGAAAATAATAACAACGAAAAGTTCTATGTATGATATCATAAATGGTAATGCTGGTCCTTTTGTCGGACTAGGCCAGCAATGTTGTACGAAAATCCTTTGCCGACACGCATTGCTTAAGCGCGCACAAGACAATGTATCAGAGCCTATTAATACATACGCAAGGCCAATGTTCTCGCGCATTCATTCTGTATTAAGCGTAGATGTCTGCCAGCGATTTAGCACACATTTTTTTTTTCATGGATACGGTATTTTGCTAGGATACCTATTAAGGCAGTGTTTGTCTATAATTCCTTTCGGTAGATCCTCCGCATCTTAAGACGAAGACAATAAGGAACGAGGATTTGTGGAGTGTATGCCGGCAGTCTCCAATAGCCCAAAAAGTAGCGCTGCGGAGGTGGAGATGGATCAGGCATATCCTTCGAAGAGGAGCAACGAACAGCGCCGGGTGTCCAATATGAGTGGAAGCCTCAAGGTCGAAGACGTGCTCGTGGACGCCCTGTACACACGTGGTGAGCGAGTCGCGAGCCGTAGTACTGAGCTGGAGCGATGCCAAGAAGGTTGCTCAAAATAGAAAGGCATGGAAGGATCTTGTGGAGGCCCTATGCACCTCCGGGGTGCCCTAGGGTCTATAGCAACCTAGTAAGGACACTTTGAACATAGACGAATGGCACTCGTTAAGTCTACTTATCCTAGTTAACTAAGCAGCAGGATACGAGCCGTTGCTAGGGCGTCGCCGGCGCCTAGCGCTCCCACGCGCGTCAGTTGTCGTCTTCGTCATTCTCAAACATCTCGCTGTAGTCTTGGGAGTGTTCGAAATCTTTCAGATCCTGAAGAAGAACAGCTCGTTTAGCAAGTGTTAGATAAATGAGAATGAATAAGAATACAACTTTTGATTGTGTGGAATTTGGGACACATAAGTTTTTCGAATTATTATTTTCCGATTTTCATAATACCGACCTGTGACAGGTCACACCTGTGACCTGTCACAGGTGTGTGTGTGTGTGTGTGTGTGTGTGTGTGTGTGTGTGACCTGTGACCTGTGACACACAGGTCACAGGTGTGTGACCTGTGTGTGTGTGTGTGTGTGTGTGTGTGTGAACCCTCCGATCATCACAATTTCGACTCATGAAAGCAAGAATACTTAAAATTCCGATTAACATAATAACGAATGTAATAAGTTATTCGGTATTATTGTAAAGCATGAATTGCTGCTCACCGGGGACCTTGGTCACTTTTTCTGTAGTATATGACATCTCTTTCTATTTATAATTTATTCGGTATTCACAAATATAACTAACAAAATGTATACAGTACGTTACGAGCTACCTTAAATCTAAAATAGACCTTTCAGGCATTGTACCTACGACATTGTAGACAACCCTATTTAAAAATAGTTAGATTTTTGCTATTCGGTTTTTTTTACATTCCTGTTTTCATGAGGCGTTTCTCTTTTTTTGTAGTAGTCGTTTCTATTATCAAAATCGGCAAAATACTTTCGGAATTATGTAGTTCACCCGTTAAATTTATTAAGACCTTATGAGCTTATGACATTAGTGATATGCGGGCAAGTTGGAAGCGAGGTCGCCTCGTATGTCCATACAACTTTGCCAGCGAACTTGTCACTTTGGCTGTGCTCGCCCGTGAATCGCTAATAAGGCCTTTAAGTACAGTAAGCAAGCATAATAAAGGTAGTTTCATGCTAACACTATATTATAAGCAAGGATGAAACATTTTGTAACAAATGACGAAAAAACCCGTTATCCGCAGAGCAAATTCATAGGCTTTTTTTACATAAAACGCAAGGGCTGGCATTGCACATGACATTACTTGAATTAGATGTTGTAGATGGGAGCTTGTCCTGAAAACATGCTTTTGAATATATCAAGTGTATGCAAAGTTGGTATCAGTGTGCTTACCATGAGTTGTATTCGATATTTCCTTTCCGACTGCGGCATTCGGAAGTATGTCCGTCTCCCTCATACCATTACTTTGGCAGGAGCGAGACGAACATACTCGCGAATGCCGCAGTCGCAATCGAATACAGCTCATGGTAGGCACACTGTTAATCGACCGAGCGAGCGAAGCGTCTCTGCTTCAGCTTGGACAAAAATGCTTTGGTGTGTCTGTCCATTTGTTGTCCTCTAGAGATCGCATTTATCAACCAATTCTTGTGAAATTTTGTAAGCAAGTTGTAAGCATTGCATTATTATTATTTTAGTCGATTCGGTTTTTGGAAATTTTTATAACGGCGGGAATTGACATAAGGTCCTAAGCGCCTTCGAAGTCTATGGCGCTTAGAACCATTGAGACTTTGTTGTGATAATGAAGCAATAAAGGGAGTATTTTCTTATATTTACATATTTTAATAGGTACCTATAATACGAGCAGGCTATATAATATAAGTACTAATGTAAACATGCAACGACATCCACTGAATAAGGATAGGATTCCATCTTCTCAGTGGTGATCACTTTCAGGAGACTCAATACGACTCGATACTGTAAATTCGAAATCAATAAAATTGTATCTTTGGTCTTCGTCAATACATTTTTTTCTAACGGTTGCATAATGAGCATATAGGTAGTGAATGATAATAAGTAAGGTAATATGGTTGTTTCCAATGTTTCCTATAGATGTCATGGGATCGATATGACGGAATTTGCGAACGAAGCGTCTCTGCTTCAGCTTAGACAAAAATGCTTTCATATGTCCAGCTGTTCTCCTGTACAGGTCGTTTTTATATACCAATTCTCGTGAAAGTTGAGTGACCAGGTTTTATAGCTATGTAGGATCTTTTTGTCATTTCATTTTTTGGAAAATACTTGGATTGATGGAAATTGGCACAAAGAGATTAAGCGCCGCACAGGCCTATGGCGCTAAGACCAGCTGATCGCGAGGTATACATCTTACAGAGCCACTAGTATTTTTAGGTACAGGTTCATAAAATAGTGCAGTGCCAACGCTTGAGACACCCTCGAATTTGCTCGATTGATAACAGGGTCTATATATCATGCTTTTTCGTTAGTACCGTCAAGTTAACTGCTGGAATAATAAGTTACCTGGAACATGCCGTTGGCTACAGCATAGCCAGTCATGGCGATGGCAGCGAACAGCGCCGCCAGCAACTTGTTCCGCGTCTGGTGAGGGAAGTTGGCGGCCTCGCGGTCCGACTGCGTCCCTGTCGACTGCTGCTTGGCGTTCTGTCTGTTGTATTCTGAAATTTATGTACACACGCATTCAGAATTGCATGGGCAGTTTATGAATGAATTCATTCATAAATTGCCCATGCAATTCTGAACGCTATTATTATTCTGAACGAATGGTTATTATGCGAAAAGTAGCATTATTATAATTAAATTTATGCATTCGTGTTATGCCAAGTGAAAATATGACAACCGATTTTATGCAAAAGAGAGGGCTCCCAAATTAAAATGGTCAATCACTTTTTAAATTACCATCAAAAGTCCTATTTGCAGGTAGTGGTATGGGGAAAAAATCTCGTCTAATTATCTGGCCACAACTGTATAGTGTATGTATATGCTAAGATGAGATATATGTATATGATGAAAATTACCTGTCTTGCAAGTTAAATCTTCCCACACAGTTATTTAGCATATCTATGCAAAATTTTGCATTCTCTAAAATCCTAAAAATGATTTCTCTAACCTAGTCTTATGTTACAGAAACTAATAAATAGATTAGAAAAATCTTATCCACACTTACCATCAGTGACCTGTCTGAAGTTCTTCTGATTAATCCTGGCGACAAACCTCGTGAGGTTTGCAATGCCTTTAACATGGTTAGCGAGAGTTGCATTGGGGAAGGGAGCCTTGACCAGAGGAGCGAGGTAGGCAAACACAGTGGCGTCAAACGAGGAGGGCCGGTTGCCAAAGAAGTATTCACTCTCTCCAAGCCTGTCTGACAGAGTTTTAAGGCACTTTTCTGCGTCACTGTAAATCTGAAATGTTTAAGTTTAAATTAGTGGCAGGTTTATAAGCATCCACACTCTTCATTAATTTCAAGTTTAGTTTGTAATGCACAAATCAGTTGACCATAATCACCCAATATGATAACCTTTATTGGCATAATGACATGTAAGTATTGCTTTAAATTTGAACTTTAACAGCTGTCCAAATATGGAACAGTATGTGGTAAAAGGTTATTTAGATAAATCAATTAGGTAATTTTGTATGATTGACGTACAAATACAAGAACAGAAAATATTTTTCTTTATATAAAAATAAATTAAAATTTAAGTAATTTATTTTAGGGATGTATTTATTACTAATATACAGATGAAACGATAGATATAGGATAAATGAACTGGATACCCAATTGGTCGAAAAAAATGTCAGCATAAAAGTGCAGCAATTGCGACTCTTTTTCATATAGTCTTGTTTGGAACATGACATTCCATAAGTGCCAACAGCCTATATACTTTTAACATGTTGGTAGTTCTGTGTATGAATTTGACACTTAATGCTTATGTATTACTTATATATTATGTAATGCTTATATATTATGCTTAATGCTTACATTAGTAAGTAAGCTCTTTTTCGTACGAAACATTTATGGGTTTTGTATCATCGTCAATGAATAAGTTTAAAATGGAAGTGGGCTGGCCATATTTGTAGTTCAGATGATAACAGAGGACGAAAAAAATTATAAAATGGACACCATGGATTGGAAAGAGAAACAAAGGTAGACCAAAGAAATGTTGGGAAGACATATAGGCGTCTCGCCGAAAGCTGGAGTGCTACCAAGCCTGGGTAAATGCAGCGGCGGTACAGGATGTAAAGACCAGCGCTTTAAAAAAGGAGTTTAACTTTGCCTCCAGGTCCTTCAAAAGAGCCATTGCCAGAGCAAAGTCGTTGCACATTGGTAGGATTGGCGAGAAACTAGAGCGTCTCCCCTCGGGAACTCGTGCGTTCTGGTCTCTTGCCAAAGCTATCCAGGGGAATTTCTGCACGCCGTCTTTTCCACCTCTGCACACGGGAAATGATTCGTTGGCCCACGACGCAAAAGACAAAGCCGATCTACTGGGTAAGCTTTTTGCGTCCAACTCGACTTTGGATGGCGGGGGACAAGCGCCGCCGACTATACCGCGGTGCGAGAGCTGTATGCCAGATGTACAGTTCCGCCAAAGCTTTGTGCGTAAGGCTCTTCGCTCCCTCGACACCCATAAGTCCAGTGGGCCTGATGGAATCCCTGCAATTGTTCTCAAGATGTGTGCTCCTGAGTTGGCGCCGGTCTTAACGCGTCTTTTTCGGCTCTCCTACTCTTCTGGCGTAGTCCCGACTTCGTGGAAGTCAGCTTTGGTGCACCCGATCCCTAAAAAAGGCGACCGCTCAAATCCATCCGACTACAGGCCGATAGCTATAACCTCCCTTTTCTCTAAGATTATGGAGTCCATCATCAATCGTCAGCTCCTCTGGTACCTAGAGGATCACCAGCTGCTGAGTGACCAACAATACGGTTTCCGTAGGGGTCGTTCGGCTGGTGATCTTTTAGTTTACCTGACACATTGCTGGGCACAGGCGATAGAGAGTAAAGGTGAGGCACTGGCAGTTAGTTTGGATGTAGCGAAGGCCTTCGATCGCGTTTGGCACAAAGCACTTCTTTCGAAACTTCCATGCTATGGGCTCCCCGGGAAATTATGCGAATGGGTCAGCAGTTTTCTAGCAGACAGAAGCATTAAGGTCCTAGTTGACGGTGAATGCTCAGACTCAATGTCTGTGAATGCTGGTGTCCCTCAAGGCTGTGTGCTATCACCCACGCTATTCCTCCTGCATATCAATGACATGTTGCAAACTAGCGGCATTCATTGTTATGCTGATGATAGTACGGGTGATGCCTCCTACACCGGCCGCGCCAATATTTCCCGGGAAAACGTCATTGAGAGCCGGAACAAACTTGTGTCCGAAATTGAGACCTCCCTAAAAGAAGTCTCAGATTGGGGTCGACTTAATTTGGTCCATTTTAACCCTACAAAGACACAGGTTTGCGCGTTCACCGCAAAAAAACTTCCGTTCGTCGCGTCACCTCGTTTTGAGAGCACTCCCCTATCTGCCACAGCCAGTATTGGCATCCTTGGCGTTGACATCTCGAGTGAAGTCCAGTTCCGCGGCCACCTAGAGGGTAAGGCCAAATTGGCCTCGAAGAAGCTCGGTGTGCTCAATAGATCGAGGCAGTATTTCACGCCGGCCCATCGCCTACAGCTTTATAAGGCGCAGGTTCGCCCGCATATGGAATACTGCTCTCATCTTTGGGCAGGGGCACCTAAGTACCAGCTTCTTCCTCTAGACCGCATCCAACGGAGAGCAGCTCGAATTGTCAACTGCCAACGTATTTCTGATCGGCTTGATCCCTTGGCGCTGCGTAGAGATGTGGCCTCACTCTGTATTTTCTATCGCATGTATTATGGGGAGTGTTCCGAGGAATTGTTCGGATTAATCCCTGCCGCTTCTTTCCGCCATCGCCCTACGCGACAATATTTCCACTCTCACCATTTAGATGGTTGGCAGTCCTCAACTGTGCGCTTTTCCCGAAACTTCCTGCCTCGCACAGCTAAACTGTGGAACGAACTGTCGCCAGCGGTGTTTCCGGACCGATACGACCTTCAAACCTTCAAGAAAAGAGCGTACTCCCACCTTAAAGGCCGGCAACGCACTTGCGACACCTCTGGTGTTGCGGGTGTCCATGGACGACGTTAATCGCTTACCATCAGGTGATTCGTTTGCTCGTTTGCCCCCTATAGCATAAAAAAAAAAAAAAAAACATATTTAGAAAGCGCCGTGGTGCCTTATGGGTGCAAATAACCAAGTACAAAGATGCTTGGAGAATACTAGAGGAGGCCTATGCCAAAGAGTCAAATTCTGTATAAACTTAAATAAACCAATAAAATGTATTTAAATATAGG
The DNA here is from genome assembly GCA_949128165.1 of Lathronympha strigana. Classification (NCBI taxonomy): domain Eukaryota; kingdom Metazoa; phylum Arthropoda; class Insecta; order Lepidoptera; family Tortricidae; genus Lathronympha; species Lathronympha strigana. Next base: position 4,942,768 of record OX421915.1, on the reverse strand, counting down.
ATTGTAAGAAATGAAATCAAATAATGAAAATTGTAAGATTGATTGCAACATATTTACTAAATTATTTTATACAATGTTAGTAGGTAAATTACAGAAGAAATATAGGCTATTTTCATTTATTCATGTATCTTCGTCAATGCAAGTTCGCAAACATCATTACAACCCACATTTTTTTAAATTTTTGTTCCGCTTTGTGTATGTATTTCTTTTAATAAGTCAGTGGATGAAACTTACTGTTTTTTCTATTTCTCTAAGGTCCGTGTGCTCTCCATAGAGGGCATCAATCATTTCTTTAGCTGCAGTCTGGTATCTGGAGGGGTAGTAGAAGTTGAAAGGAATTCTCAATGCCTTGGCATATGTGGGCCTTGTCAAGTCTGCATAGTTCTTCTCGTCAACCCACCAGGCAAACTGGTAGGCAGGGTACAGTTTTTCACTCAGGTACTGCGTAAAGGCACTGGCTTCTGCTGCCTGCTTAGTGTTAAGGTGGACATCTGTGCTGTAATGCTGATGAAATATTGATCAATAAAAATATTTTATATATCAGCAATTTTAAATTTTTGTATTAAGTAATATGTTGTATCATACTGAGAATGATACTTATAAGCAGCAACTCAACTTACCAAGGTCTTTAAATGATCAACAACTTCTTCAAAATTAGTAAGGACTGTGCGTCCATCGCGCATGACTGGAAGTCTGCCTTTTGGTGTGAAGAATGGATTGTTTGATTCCCGCACTTTTACTGGCACTCCGATAAATTTCATATAGGTCTGTGAATGAAGAGAAAATAAATTATTATTCGTACACCGGCCTTCGGGAGATGTAGGTTATAATATTATTGTGAAAAACACTTACTAAAACTTTAAGACATTCGGAATCAATAGAAGCTAATCCCCATTCTCCTCTCCATATATCAAGTTCTATACTGGCCATTATTTTCTGTAAATAATCTATTCAAAAACTATTTTTTGGAAATTTTGCTAACATTCAATAAAGTTTTTTTTTTGTACTACCATACTATAGAGTTAGGGATTCAATATAGACTGCCGTATTGTCATGTTACGTCATAGAGAACAGAATAAAGTATTAGCCATTGTACCCAGCATCCTAGGTACAATGCCTCAAGGACCTACTTTAGTAGGTAGGTAGAGGTAGATAGTTAGGTAAGTTACACTTACTGTATAAATTTCGAGAATAAATGTTTTCAGTTGTTTTTTTGAACAGAATTGATTTTGAAGTTTTACCTTGGCTACATTGCTTGAGAGTGTAAACATCCATCCACTCATACCATACTGCTCCATCCCGTAGTGTTAAAGAGTCTTAATAAGACAGCGAATCAAAAGCGAACAAATCAGCTGTCAATGTCGTTAAATTTTGTCTATGGTTGTTATTGAAATGAAATGACTATTTATGTGTGCTATAATTATTTTAGTTTTCTCTTCTGATTTCACTACATATTTTGTATTGTATTGAAATATCTCAATCCAGTGTGTAATTTAAATCATTCACTAAAGTTTGTGTTAATTATCTTACAAGTATCTGTTACATTTAAAATAAAAACATGTCTATTCAGTGGACTTTTATCGCCGGCTATTTATACTTCGAAATCGCGGTGGTGGCGATAATGATGCTGCCAATCGCCAGTCCACGTCGCTGGCAGCAGTTCTTCAGGTCTCGGCTATTTGCCATGTTCCGCGAACATACCGCTTTTTACTTCTACGTGCTGCTCGGAGTGCTGAGCCTGTTCCTCATGGATGCCGTCAGGGAGATGAGGAAATACTCTCATACTGATAGCCATGTGCACCTCTCCACAGAGATGAAAGGCAATGTGAAACTTTTCAGAGCTCAAAGGAACTTCTACATCACTGGTTTTTCTATTTTCTTAGCATTTGTCATTAGGCGCCTCGTCACCATGATTTTGATACAAGCAGAGCTGTTGGAGAAGTCAGAAAGGATAATTAGAGAAGCTGAATCTGCTAAGAACCTAGCCAAGAACACTGTATTGACACAAGCATTGCAGTCTGCTGGGGATTCTAATAATGTAGAAAATTTGGAAAGACTGTTGCTTGATGAGCAAAACAGAGTCAAAGAGTTGGAGGAAGAAGTAGCAGATTTAAACAATCGGCTAAAGAAAGCAACTTGTAAATTGGCTGAAAAGAAATCCGAATAGGATTTTGATGTCATCTGTGATTGTGGATTTAGGAAACTAATGTTAAAACTTTAAAATTTATGGAAAATATTTTAATTTGGTAATAACTAGTCATAATATCTAAATTATATAAAATAATTAACATTTCCTAAGAACAAAGCTAGGTATCAAAAATTATAGTTGTGGACTTGCAGGAGCATTCAGAAAAGTAAATATAAGAAAATATATATGTAATATTTTTCACCCTCTGCAAATGTTTTATCTATATTAACAAACTCATTGAACATTGTCAAAATAATTAAATTACTTATATTTGTAATGTAATTGAAATACAAATTGAAGTTCATATTTACACAGTATTAAAGCTTTTACTAATAGATGATAGTTAATTAAGTGTTTGGCTCTCTTAGTTTGTTTCTAAAAACTGTTTTCTATAAATCATTATTTTGTAACAATTTTCTTTTATTTTTTTCAATCCATAATAGAATTGTTTATATTGTGAGTATCAAAGAGTTTTTCAATACTTGTGTACTAAATATGATTTTGATTTGATACTTAGGTACCATTGATACCAATCACTTCTCAATATGAATGTAAAAAGACGTGATGAGGAAATCAGACTGTGCCCAGTGAACGTACTTTTCCCTGACTGTTGGAAGACGCTACCGTCCTGAAGTTGGAAACGAGCAAGGGCACCTCTGCCAGAAAGCTTGTTGCCAGCCGTCTAGAAAATACTTTATTTATCTTATCTGTGCTACGATTATGAACGTCAAACACATGCTTGACATAACTGGCGGTGCCCAGGCGCCTTTAATTTACTTTGATTTTAATTTATATTATTTGATTGAATTTGATTAAAATTAAATTAAATTGGATTTAATTTGATTTAACGTAGGTATTATTAACAATAGCGATAAGTTTGTATATTCTAACTCTATGGACTGAAAGTCCGAAATAAATGATTTGAATTTGAATTTGAATAGATCGACTTAAATTAAATGGGTATTACATAGCACAATCCGTTTGGGCCGATTTTCGCCTGCCCCTGAAGGCGTACCACGAACATCGAAAATTGGCATTGACGGGAAAACCTCTTTGTCACACCAATATGCAAGTGCGACAGAGATGGAGATACAAATCCGCAATCGTTCGATTTTCGTGGTATAGGCCCTGGTTCCCTTTCGACGAGTACAAAGGCCTAGGCGACCGATTGGCCCAAATAAAACGTGTCATGTAATACTGGCTTTTAGCTTTTTGACATCTACTGTATCAGAAAAAAGGGAAAGGGAGTGAAAACTTGTGAAAATCTCCAGAGAGTAACGCAGAATATAGATTTTCTATTTGTGAAGTACACGGCAGTTTTGGCATAAATAGTAATTCAAAGTATTATCGGAGTGCAATAGCGCACAGAGTAGTTTTGAGTAGTGTTTTGTTTTTGTTTACGAAGCAGGTCGCTGCGCGTTGACTTGGAGACCAACGGGACAGGGGACACCGTTATACCTTATTTATGAATGTGGGAATCTTTAACAGAGTCAACCATAAGGTGAGTAACCTTACCTTTGTAATCCAAGTTTTAACCTGTATATGAGTGTACCTAATCTTCGATGAATAGGATTGCATACAGTGGTTATACTGTAAATATTTTCCTACTATGGTATCTTTTACCTTAAAATAGACGTAATTTTATTAAAACAAATATTAAGATTACATAAAAACCACAAAAAATTAATAAAAGATACATTACACCTCCTGCATAAAGTTGAGAATAAATACATGACGTCTGTGAGACACCCACATCATCAATGAAAGTTTAAAATAGACTTAATTTTATTCTTTAATTATTTATTAAAAGGCATTGCTACGCTGGATGGCAATACCAAGGCGTTGCGCTAGGTACGCGAGCCCTCCTATCGCCTGTTGCCTCCATGAGATGCTTCGCTAGATCTTTTTATAAAATAGACACATTTAGATGTGATTATGCATGTTGTAACACTTTATTATTGAAGATTACGGAAAAGATATACCTAAATAAGCTTAAAAGACCTGCTGACTCCCTGGGTAGCCAGTTTCCTACTGAGTTTGTCTTGTCTGGGTTTCAAGAGGGTGATTAACAACACTAACTACATTTCAAATTGGATGGGGGTTGCTATTTATAGTTCATAATAAGTATAATAACGCCATTCTAGTTCCTATATTATCTAGTGTTCTACATTTTTATTAACACTGATGGCCACATTACACAAATAGACTGGTAATGACAATCATACCTAATTCATTCAGGAAGTGACTCACACATAGATAGCTTAAAATTAATGTTATTCAATACTCATACAGATGGCTTGCTATATATATACATTCCAAATGTATCTGCATTACTATAGTTTACTACTGAAGTTTTCATTATTATTGTGTTCTGTTAAGCTAGTGGAGGTACTGGAGGTAGTCTTACTCTGCTACTAGAAACTGCCTTTTTACTGATTAGCATCACACTTTTAAAAACTGTGCCTCTTTTTTTACCTACAAAACAAAAATGGTATGGTTAAATTTCCATCTCTGTGTGTCCACTTAGAATTTTGCTGAATTTTGCTGTTTAGATCATTATTCTATGTCTGGTGTTTGTGCCTTCTAGGAAAAAAATGTGGGAAATGTGTGGGAAAATGTACAAAATATCAGAATTGTACTGAAGAAAAGTTTTTCCTTTTTTTTGAATAATTATCAAAGTTGTTCTGATACATTTATATGCTTCCCAGAACAAGGATTCAGGCGGCATGTATGCCGAGTGGAGCTCGCTGCCGCTCGAGGGCGGCGGGCACGGCGTGCTGGGCGCCGTCGGCGGCGCGGCCGGCGCTGGGCGCGACGTCGTGCTGGCAGTCGTGCGCCAGCTCACCTCGCATGAGCCCAGCCCGCTTACCACCGATGCTGAGGTAACTACTATATCTGTGGTTAGCAGCTGAAGGGCCCAGTCGCAAAGTGCGCTGAGTTGAGCTCGCTGGCGCTCGAGACCGGCGGGAACGGCGTGCTGGGCGCTGGACGAGACGTCGTGCTGGCGGTGTTGGCCAGCTCACCTCGCACAAGCTGAGCCCGCTCACAACCGACGCTGAGGTTTGTGTATTGTATATGTCTTTGACTTTCAGCAAAATAGTTCAGAATTCGGTAGTTACGTAGAGTGAAGCTCGCTACCGATGTTGAGGTGCTGTGCTGTGTATGTTGACGCGCTGACGCTGCTACGTATCTCATCTGCGTGCGGCGCTGGAATGGAAATAACATTACTAGCTTTCATTTAAACCTCCTCATTATTGACATTATAATGTCTCGTAACCTTTTACCTGGTGTTCTCAGGTGGAATGGGTGCTAGAAGTGATCCGTTTCGGCCTCTCCCTGCCCCTGCACGAGCACGAGGCCCTGCGCGACTGCGTGCGCGTGTGCTGCTCGTGGCTGTCTCCGCTGCTGCCCCCCGCGCCGCCCGCGCAGCCCCCGCCGCCGGCGGTCCCCCCGCCTGTGGCGGCGGCGCCGAAACGATATGCGAGGAAGATTCTCCGGCATCTACATAATTTGTTCGTGCCGAGGCCTAATGAGAGTGAGTCCACGTTTATATACAATATGTAACATAGTTAAGTGCTGGTGATAGGACCCTGCTGCCCGCCGTGTCCCCGTGCTTCGCGGCAGCGCCGAAATGAAACACGTAAAAGATACTTAGGCATTTGCATAAACTGAAATTTGTTGTTTTTTCGATTATAAAAAAACTACTACTGGGTTTTTCCTCTTAGCGGTTTGATGAATGAATCAACTACAAGATTCTCGATTACAAGAATAATTTCAATATGGGAAATTTAAAATTATTTTGTATTTCATTCAACAGGTTGCTAAGAACAAAATTACTATTCTTTTTTTATTTTACGTCTGCTGATTCTGGACTAAACACCATGTTAGACGTGTGCGTCGATTAAAAAATGATTGGCGGCGGCGTTTGCCAAAAAATCGGCGGCGGCGGCGTGTTTTCGGCTTGAAATCGGCGTGAAGGTCACGTAAATAAAGAAGCAAAATTATTCGTTTTGTTTATTAAAATTGAGATCAATACAATATAACAATTGCGTGTAATTGACCTTAGTCCGGATAATAAATAAATCTTTATTATAAAAAATGCATTATTATATATACATATTATATACACATTTTTTATAATTAATGATTAAAGAGATTACAATGACCACATACAGGCACAGGTACACTGAGTGCTAAACCCAAGGTCCAATTAGTATTTTTCAAGTGTTAAGACGGGATGGGGTGCAGCCTGCAGTGATAAGAAACTGTGCGGGTGAAGCCTTCCATTACAAAAGCCAAATAAAATGCTTAGTGTATTTTGTGGTTTACCTTCGTTTTGTCGACGAACTTTTTGCCTAATTTCAGTTCGCCTAATTTCAGTTTGCCTAATATCACTTGGTATACGTATTCGTTTCGTCGAACTTTCATTACATCGAATTTCGTTTTGCCTAAAATCATTACATCGAAGGCCCGTTTCGTCTAACTATCATTATACCTAATTTCAGTTTACCTAATATTGTTTTGTTTAATACTCAATTGGTATAATTTTTTTTTGGTCTAATGTATTTTTTTTCTGCCACCCCTAATAATTGGCGACCCAATAGGTCGACTCTGGGAACATACTTTCTGATGTGGTGGCACGATCGCTTCGCTCGCGTGTCACGATTCAGCGTAACACTCCTCCTCGCTTCGCTCGTCGTCGTACCTAAACTGACTCTGGGAATATACCTGGCTTTTTGCTTCCGATTATTGGATTGCATTAGTGTCAACCCCCAATAATTGGCGACCCAACAGGTCGACTCTGGCAACATATTTTCTGATGTGGTGGCACGCTCGCTTCGCTCGCGTGTTGTTGGTCACGATTCAGCCTAACACTCCTCCTCGCTTCGCTCGTCGTCGTACCTAAACTGACTCTGGGAACATACCTGGCTTTTTGCTTCCGATTATTGGATTGCATTAGTGTCAACCCCCAATAATTGGCGACCCAACAGTTCGACTCTGGCAACATACTTTCTGATGTGGTGGCATGCTCGCTTCGCTCGCATGTTGTTGGTCACGATTCAACCTAACACTCCTCCTCGCTTCGCTCGTCGTCGTACCTAAACTGACTCTGGGAACAAACCTGGCTTTTTGCTTCCGATTATTGGATTGCATTAGTGTCAACCCCCAATAATTGGCGACCCAATAGGTCGACTCTGGGAACATACTTTCTGTTATATAAGCTAATAAATACTAAGAAAATGGTTTTGAAAGAATTTTATGCCGTTTTTAGCCGTATTTTAGTTTTTGGCAAAAATCTATAAATAATAAAAGGGCGTAAGTGCCTTAGTAATATTTAGGCACTTACTCCCTTTTACCCCAATGGTTTTCTTATCTTATGAAACTACGGAACCCACCATTATGCGTGGTCCGACACGCACTTGGCCGGTTTTTTTTAGACTTCGTGAGGGTGATGGTAAGCTAACAACTAATTAAAAGTAAGTATTTTATCTCGCTCTTTACTCTGCCCTAGCCTAGAAAACTAACGAGCGCGAGCTAACCAATCCGGTCGGTCGGGTAAAAAAAAAGTTTTATTTCTTATAACCTAACCTTGCTTAAATGTTTTTTTTTTCAAGCGGTGGTATCTAATTTGTTGATTAATATCATCTATTGGTTACTTATTGGTTCCCCTATGTTTGGTATATCTTTTTTCGGCAAATCGATAATTAGTCGAAATGGCAGTCGACGAAACGATAATTAGGCAAAATAATATTCGACGAAACAATAATTATACATAATGACCATTAGGCAAAACGACTTTCGATGTAATGATTTTTGTGTGAAACGAGTTTATGTAAAATGACTTTAGGCAAACCGTTGATTATACTAAACGTTTTTAGGCGAACTGAAATTAGGCAAAAAGTTGTTCGACAAAACGAGGGTATACCGTATTTTGTCTGATTAAAGTCATTCAAGGCCACGCCGATTTCACGCCGATCAAATGTCGGCGGCGGCGGCGCGCCGGCGCGGCGCACACGTCTACACCATGTATATATCTCGCGCAAATGACTGTATAATGGCTTTTATATACTTTTACAAATAATATGCTAGCAGTAACAGATAATTCGACTATTTTTGTCGTAAGAATATTTAGAGAATGAAAGCAACATAAATATGTAAAATATAGGTACAATATTTTTATTCATCAAGTTAATTGGATTCCCCAACGTCATGGCCGGAAACCGGAAGCGGCCAGATGCAAGATGTCAACTTAAAATCTTATAATCAAAGCAAGTCTTTTAAAATTGTGTGACTGCTCCTTGTAGGATAAAGATACTACCTAGTGAAATATTATATCTATAGTCTATATTAAGTATAGGTAATAACAAGTTAACAAGGCACCTCATTCTTGGTGAAATTTCTTAGATTTTGTCACTAATAATTACTACTAAAGCATCTATATTCTATAGTAGGTGTCTACTTTACCTGGCGAACCATACGACGCTAGTACCGCCATGGTTTGAAATATGTCACCTTGTATAATATTCATATACTTGTAAGTGTTATTGCAAAAATTAACTCTTTCGTTTCTGGATATGAGCATGATTACTTAATATTGGAGCAGATGTGCCACTCTCATACGAAAGCGGATGCCTTATTTTTTATTTGTGCTGTTACGTGTGAATATTGTCTCTGATAATTAGGTACAATTAAGTTAAAATAATTTACCAGCACGCTATGTTTAAGAGTGGTGTATCTTACAGTTTGGTTTGTACATATATTGGTTTTATAATGCACCCGTTGCTCTTTCTTTCAAGCACTCACATTCATATATCAGATGGAACTGGGTGAGTAACAGTAACGCTTGACTCTCGCACGCCTTTCTTACTAATTCATACTTTGATTACTAATGCTCACTTAACAATTTTATTATAACTATGTAAAGTGTGTAATTAAGTGTATTTGCATGTATTATTTTTGCACCTAAACTTGCTATGAATATATGTACGTGAATATTTTGCATAACTGAGGCTCAAGCAAAGGCAAAGAACAGGTGCAGCATGCAGTGTAGTAAACTAACCATAGGAACTTCCGTGCTCTTGTTATCTTATACTTTTTTCAGAGCTTGCTTTTTGCTTTAGGTACGAGTATAAAAGATTCAATTTTACTTTGCTGGAATTTCGCAGTTAGCATGTGAAGTTATTAGAATTCAAATATGTATAAATTCATACGATTAAATCAATATGTACGTATGTGTAACTATTGTGTATTTTGATTGCTTCATTCATGTCAGTCATTTTAGATACCATCATTGGAAGCCATACCTAACCGCTTTTACTCATTCTCCCCATCAATAGATTTTGCTTACATAGCCACGCTTTGCAGGCGGCGACCTCATCGGCAAGCAAGCCGTCCTGTGCCACCGCGTCCTTCGTCTCGCTCGCACTGTAGCCGGCTCGGCCGATCTCGGCGCCGCGGAGTGGAAGTCTCTGTTACTTCTGCTGCTTGCTGCGGCCCGCGCGCTACTGTCCCCGCCCGCCCCGCACCACTCGTCGGCCGATCAGTTGTGCAGACGTGTGCTGGCTGTCTTGCTGGAGGTGTGGCTGCTGGCGTGTCACAGGTTGGTTATGTTACCCTGGTACTTTTGTACCACCGTGTCCGTCTCGCTTGCTCTGTAGCCGGCTTCGCCAACCTGGAAGCCACGAAAGAAAGTCTCTATTTATCCTGCCGCTGGCTGCGGTCCGCGCCTTGTTGTGATCAGCTGTGTAGGCAAGTGCTGACTGCGCTGTTCGGTGTGCTACATCAGGCTGTCCTGTGTCTCCGTTTTGCTCACATTTTGGCCGTTTCGACAGTCTTTGGAGCTGCGAACTGCTTGATATTTGTTTCTGCTAGAAGATATTGCTAGAGATGTATCTTAAGCCATGTCCATCTAAAATTAGAGATAAGGCTTAAGATGCATCTCTAGCAATATCTTCTAGCAGAAACAAATATCAAGCAGTTCGCAGCTCCAAAGACTGTCGAAACGGCCAAACCATATCCATCTACTTCTGCAGTGTGCTGCTGACTTTTTACAGAGGTCAGTGATGGTATGTTTCACCATTCGCGAGCAACGCACAACGACACGTAAACAGTAGACATGTCCGTGGTGCTGTAGGTCACATTATAACAACCAGGAGCGCATAACCTTTGAGAGACTCGTAGAAAGCTGTAATTGTTTTCGTACCCAGGGCTGTTGAATTTAACAAATAATTGTTTTTAGATGTTTTCCGTCGCCACCGCTGTGGCGCACGCTCCGGGAGCAATGCATTCGGTGGAGACACCGAGCGCCTCTCACCGAGCAGTGGACGAGGGTGTCGCTGTGTCTCACGGCGCGGCTACTGCGGCACATGTATGGCCCGCTGTTCCCGGCGATGCCTATCAGTAAGTCAATACGCTAGGTGATATTTGTAGAAGTTCCCATGTATACGCTCCACAAACAATGCATTCGCTTGAGTTTTCTATAGTATTTTGTCTCACTCAACATTGTCGTGTTCTTCTACAGGCGAAGAAGACGCCAACCTGATCCCGCCTGACATGTCCGCCGAGGCGGTCATGCAGTCCTGGTACCGCATCCTGCACACCATCGGCAACCCGGTTGACCTGTGTCGTCCACACGTCATCAGCCAGACTCCTGACTTTCTGCAGGTATGAACAAGCTATCGCTGCTTGTTCTGTGATTTGACCTTGACGGTGATTAAAAAGGTTTGCCATGGAACCGTTGGAATTTAATACCCTTTTGCAAGAGTCTCCCTTCCCTTCTGAAGAGGTCGTTTACAAGTAAAGAGTATCATGCGTTCTCGAATCACTGTGTACTGTACATTCACGTCTATAAATATGTTAACACTTCGAAACTTAATAATAATTAGGGTAGGGTGGAAATATCAAAATTGAATACAGGTGATTATATATTTATGAAGCCGACCGTACAACCCGCCATTAACATGCTCTCGACGAACAGAGGCGTGTTGAGATATGTATGGGCATAGGCCGCTACGATATATCTAAGGGAGACTTTTCGTAACTTACCGTTCATCTTTTAACTATAAAACTCGTGAGATTCTATTAAATAATGTATTACTACTACTACACTAATACAACTACTACTACTACTATATTAAATAATATTTTAAGCGGGTCGCTCACGTAATTTAGTCGATTTTCGCTCGACATGTTTCGATCTTTACGACGAACAGGAACATTCAAGGGCTCCTTGTCTTTCGGCGAACGCAACCATTGTCATTGTCGCGGGTCGTTGCTTCTGATGACGTTCTTCGTAAAGATCGAAACATGTCGAACGAAAATCGACTAAATTACGTGAGTGAACCGTTTTAAATATTATTTAATACCGTTCATCTTGTATTGTTAATTAGGGTAAAAGTGCGACGCACGATGTAGTTGTTGACACTGCAAACATTTTCTTTCCTACCTAATTCCGAAAAGAATCGTGCTTTGCTAAATACAGATATCATATAGACTAGGTTTAGACTTCTGACTGGTTCCAAAGCAATAGAGACATACAGTAAATAAATTTTTCAGTCCTCCGGCCGGTAAGCGCCACTTTACGCAAAACTAAATTGCCGCCTGCCGGCTCCGTCGGGCAGAAAAATAGTATACAAACCTCGGCGGTTAAATGGGAAAGCCTCGGATCACATGTTAGTCGACCTCGGCTTCGCCTCGGCCGACAATTACATGTTCTCCGAGACATCTCCCACTTAAACGGCCTTGGTATGTAATCTACTATTTCTGCCTTCCGGCCGGCAAGTAGCCACTTGCAGGCCGCTACGCTAAACAAATGCGCCGCTTGCCGACTTCGTCGAGCAGAAAAATAGTGTACTGACCTTGGCCAGTAAAAAAAGAAAGCCTCAAATCACATGTTAGTCGGCCTCAGCTTCGCTTCGGCCGACAATTACACGGCATCTGGGACATTTCTTACTTTACAGGCCTCGGTACGTAATCTACTATTTCATCACACCTGCTCGTAAATGGTGATATTATATGCAAGCATACTTACACTTAGCTGTATTATTCCCATGGTTTTAAAGGATTCTCATACTACTTTACCGCCCGCCCGGAGCTCGCGGAGGACCACGCGCTCGCAGCACGTAGTCACTCCGGAGTACTGTGGACTGTGCAACTACACTACCGCTTATCATTATTGTTTCTTTACCTGTATAGAGTTTATTTATTTCCTCGCAAATGTGATGAAAAACATTGTGTGTACCACGGGCAGTAAGGGGATTACTAACTCGGGTCAATAGACCCTCGTAAGTAATGCCCTTCTTACCGCCCTAGATGCACAATGTACTAATGTGGTGGTCTGTGCCTGTCCACATCGATATTGCACGTCATATCGTCAATTCATGGTACCAGGAGGTCAGAAACCCATGACAGTGTTGTATTGCAGTACTCAGTGTTGGAAGAAGGCGCGCGCGATCCGTCGCAGCACCCATGCCTGCAAGCCCTACCAGCTATCTTCCACAACGCCATGCGCGGACTCGCCGCTCATGTCGACGCGTTCCTCGGTACGTAATCAGCCTTATGCTTTTTTCCATGTTTTTACTAAACACGGTTATAGTTTGATAAACCGATTTGGTCAGTAGCAAAAGAATAATAATAGTACATTTCGATGCTAGTGGGGAAAGTATGTCATTACTGACATATCCGCACGTGAATCGAACGACGTTTTTCAATACAGATGCGAAAAAAAAAATTTTAGTTTAAAGTTGGTTGTATATTAAGAACATCTTCAAAATGTTTATCTTATCTTCTTTACTTTCTCATTTTCAATCTCATAATAATTATTTGTCATAAACAAAATAATAAATCGCATGTGACAAATCGTATCGTCATGTCTTAGAGGCCCTTCGAACATGTTGACCTGATTGAAAAACGCCTCTACTTTGACTGACGTTTCGTAGGCTCTGTTCCGTTTCATACACACAGATTTATAAGAATTGTTTTCAATGTTAATATTTTTAATGAATGATCATTAGTATGATGAAGAAGTAATTATTCAAATATGAAATATCAATATCATTAATATTATTGCGTTTATAGTAGGTATTTAGTTTTATTACGGCTCGGTAAAGTTAACGAACAATAACTCTTCGGTAAGCAGTCATGAATTGGAACTTAACTAAATTTAAAAAGATTGGACAAGTAAAAAGCACTAGTTCGCAAAAACAAACTTTGCGCACGCAAAACAGCCAAAAAAAGGGCACTTTTTGAGCAACTGTATTGAAAACACTATTTTTTAAAGGTAAAGAAACATAATATGAATCTCCCTGTATTTGCTACAGTGACAAGAACCTTTGCCAAACTATAATTTAGCGTGCGTAAACCTTATCGTCTGTTGAGGCTAGACCAAAGATCACTATGCTCAGAAAAGAGTTGTTTTTACGCCTTTTTTCTTCTAAAATTTCCTGATAACAATTTAATGGCAAATATTTCGAGTTTACGATTTATGGTCTTATGGGATTGTGTGAGCTGGGTGACGGTACGGAACTGTGTTATACAACGTGGGTCTGTTGATTTTGATTGTATTGTTATTTTGGGGGGACTTGTGTATAATATTGTTGTGTTTTTAGTATGTTACTAAGCCAGGTCCAGAATATGCAAACAATATGAAAACGCACATTGTACAACAATCTGGGCCCGGCTTTATTATGGGGAGTGTTGTGTATATTTTTGCCATGACTATGAAGCTGGTGCTCTATTGGTTGGTTCTTTCGCACTTATTTTAAAGGTAGCACTGTAAATTTTGCAGCTGCTCGTCTTCTAGGTATTGTGCCATGGAGAGAGGACATACTAATGCTAGTCGTATACTGGCAGTGTCATTTTAAAATAAGAACTTTTATCACAATACTAATTTACCTACCTACTTGTTATATTCACCTCTCTCTATATTGCAAAACCTTAATTTCACGGAAAATTTCTAGTATATGATTTTTTTTAATTATATAAGAACACAGATGATTAGCTGGTTCTCTGTTCGACATAAAGTATTGGTGTGTTGTCCAACAAAGAAAAAGGAATAATTTCCGCCGCAATGCATCTATAGTCTGGCCATCCACAAAGCATGATTCCCCCGGACTATGCACAAATTAGAAAAGATCTTGGCCAAACTATAATTGCTGCCACAACTGCGTGGCAGTGACGGATCTGGTGATAATGACGAATTCTTTATGTCAGATTTTGTTACTTTCTTCTTCTTTACAAGAGACCGCGATTTAGTTATATATGGTCTGGTTTTCCTCTGCCTTATAAAACTTTCATAACATTGGGTATCCAACATTTAATATTTTAGAAAAGCATAACTCTTAATACTTCTCATAAGTACATGCAATTGAATAATAAAGATATTTGTATTTTGTAATATATACTTACATTACGGCATTATCCTTTACTTTTCCGAAAACATTTATGCTTTTCTAGTCATTCCTATCACAGTCTTAAATCTAGTCTGGCCATCCTTTTATATAAATAGCAAAGCAGTTAAAGATATTCGGCGAAATAAAATTCGCTATACGAAACACTAATGAAATTCTTTCTTCTGCAATATGAAAGGATTTTTGCACCATATTAAGTAAGGTGTGTGAGGTATAGCCGGGTATTGGGCACAGGGCGGGGCTCGGAGCGGTGGTGGGAGGCGGGCGTGAGCGGGGCCAGCGGGGCCGAGGAGGGGGACACGCCCCCCGCGCACCGCCGCCTCGCCAAGTCCTACAGCGTCGCCGGCAAGGCCAGGGATAAGAACGAAAAAGGTATACACTGCTCCGGCTGTGATAGAACAGGACACCGGTCGTGAGCGGGATCTGCGTGGAGACACGTCGCCTCGGCCGGCGTCAAGGCCAGGGATAAGAACGAGAAACGTATACATACGCTGCTCTTAAGGTAATAATATGTTGTAACTTTAATATAACGGAGAGTGACACAACCTGCCACCTAGTCAAGTCCTACAGCGTTGTCGGCAAGATCAGGCTTAAGCAAATGTAAGGCCCAGTGTAGCGGAAAAGGGGGAGATGCGGCCCGCGCACATCTCCGCTTCGCCAAGCCTACAGCGTCTTTGAGAAGGCAAGGTAAAATAACGACAATGGACATGTAGCTATTTGTACACTGCTGCTGTGGTAAAGCTATTAATCTTTCGAAATATGCTACCTAGCTAATTAAGAAGATCGAAATCAAATTTTAATTTAACATGTATTTTCGGTTGATACCGAAATGGTTCATTGCGTTAATGAAATTCGAAAGGTTAATACGTACGAAAAAGGGCTAAGGTACGAGTAAGTTTGTTTGATGTGTAAGTAGTTTTTTGTTTTGCACAATTGAGTTTTATTTTTGGTTGTGAAGTAGTGTGTTGAACATTGTTTGGATGGGACATTCTTTTCACGTAGTTCATAGATTATATGTACAATTGTAAATTATTGTAGAATAATTTAGATTGTATCTAACGGGTGTGCTATTAACTAACTTGTGTGTAGGTACTCCGCGGTCGTCTTTGATCGGACTGACGGGGGGCGGTAGCAGGCCGGCTAGCGTGGCGCCGACGACGCCACCTAATTCGATCGTCTCCCAAGGTATGTTATCCTGGTACACTGACAAGTTATTACTGCTGACTATGATGATCATTGTAGCTTTCAAACGGAAGTGAGCCGTTACGGCTCAGAGGGTGCTTAAATATTACAATGAAACATTTTGATGTCACATGCTAGATGGTTGTTATATTTTGTGCAGAGATTTCTTAACTTTTATTTATTTCAGTGTGTGACTCGGAGAAACCGCCGCTAACACCGTTACGTCCGAAAGTTAATTCCATCTTCCATTTGTTCGGCGAGTGGCTCTTCGAAGCGGCACTCATCGGGACTACGCCTTCCTACAACAACCAACGTAATTTTATCATTTTATCCTACAATGTACACTACACATTACAGTACCTTACCTTTCTTATTGAATAAATTTAAGTCTACTCGAAGGCGAAATTAACAGAATCATTGTTTAAATTTGCATCGCTGAAAATACTATGTCATTTTAGTCATAGGTAACTCATTATTTTTTAAGCATACTTCAAAAGACTGATAAAACAATATGTAATTAAGTCTTTCTTATTTTTCAGAACGTGCTGACGGCACTCCCCCGCCGCCGTCTTTGTCGGATGCAACGAACAAACTGAACATGGCAGCATATCAACCAGGTACATAAATAAATTGGCTCAAAACCCCGTTGACATACCGTAGTCTTTTAACTTTTTAAGTCCACGGAATATATTATTCCAGACATACCTTTTTCAGACGAGGCCCAAGTTACTATAATAAGCATCTTTTTGATACTGATCCCTTTCATAATTCGATGTTTAATCTTAAAACGTTAGTTAAGCGTAAATTATTCTAGTATGCCGACAGCAGTTGGTTTTTCTCTTAAAAAAAACAGAAATAATTAATAAAAACTGGCTAAAGATACAATGATGGGTTACACCAAGCGACAACGCAATTTTTTTTAGATTGAAGCTGCTCATACAAAAGTACTCATATCATAGTGATAAATAATACCTACTTACATCCAACTTTTATACATTTTGTAGGTCGCGCCGAAGCCCTAGGTGCCCTGTGTCGAGTGCTCTGCTCCAAGCAGTGCCGCGAAGAAGTGTCGGCGCAGTACTTAGCAAGGTGCTACGCCGCTATACATCGCGGGCTGAGGGATACGGCTACTGCTCCCGCTGTGGTACTCAATGCACCTGATATATTCAGGTAATTTAGTTTGAACCTTATTGCCCTGGGCATAAAGTCGCTTGTGAATTGTCGCCGCGGTGTTAAATGACAAGGTGCTCGTTCGCTATACATCGCAGGCTGAGAACCACGGCTACTGCTTCCGCTGTGGTGCGCAATGCACCCGATATATCCAGGTAATTTAGTTTGTACAGTCAAGTTCATAAATATCTGTACAGCTGAATGCATAATATGTAAACACTTACACCTTATTGTCAATGTTCTAAGGATATTTTTGAAGCCTTGGAAATGCTCATATATTTATGAACTCGCCTGTACCTGATTACCTTAAGCATAAAGTCACCTGTGAAGTTTCGCCGCGGTGTTAGATGGCAAGGTGGTAGTCCGCTATACATTGCAGGCTGAGGGCCACGGCTACTGCTCCCGCTGTGGTTTTCAATGCGATTTATTCAGGTAACCTGGCTGCGTGAAGCACGTTCCAAACAACGCCTCGATAGGCTGCTGAGACATCCTGCCCTTACCGTGGTGCTCGAAGCACCTGATTTCAATGTCATCACTTGTCATCATCTTAACCCTATGAAAATAAGTACTGAAAAGGGCTCGAAACGTAGGGTTATGGTGTTAATAAACGAGATTAATCCATTCTAAAGTGTTTAATTTCAATGAACAACAATCGCGGGAACAGAAGACAATATTAAATGTCCTGTAAAGTTTCTAAAACGTCTTATTAGAATTTTTAGTCTTCGTTTCGTGAACGTTAATCGATACTCACTCAACCAAGATGTTTATTCCTACTCCTCACACCACATGGCGACCCTGCCTACCTGACAATGAGTAACTAATGAACATTTTTTCTTTCAGATTGGACCTGGACGGCGTATTGGTGCTGGTTCCCGATTTCATCACGGCTCTGGAGCACATTCTCACCGAGCGCGAGCCCAAGCTAGAGTGCGGTTCCATAGACAAGCGAGAGCTACGCAAGGCGGCCATTAGCGCGCTGTTGTCTCTGGTCGCCTTCCCGCACCATTATAAGGGATTACCGGTGCCAGAGTTCCCTGGCTGCAATGAATAGTAAGTATAATATAACACATCCTCGACAAGGTAGAGAGCAGTGCCATAGATAAGCGGTTCAATATTTTTTTCTTAAATTCCTAAGGGCAGGGACAAGTGGAAATTCAGGACCTTGTACAGCAGTGCACACATTCTACAGATTCCATAATCTAAGTCACCAGTGTAGACAGAGAAACACAAATTTCAATCATAAACAAATGAGTCTAAACTATCACCAGCATATACTGTGTGTTTTCTAAAAAAAAAATACGTCTCATACTTTCGCTTGCAGCGCCGGCATGACGCTCGGCGACTACGCCCGCGGCAAGATTTCCCTAATCTGCGTGACGGCCGTCCAAGTAGAGACTTCAGATGCGCTGGCAGTACCATTACTGAGCGCTCTCTACTTATGTGTGAGACACAATGCACATGTGTCGCCGGCTAGTAAGGCGCATAGTGCACCGCCTGGGTCGACTATGTCGCACAGCACGGATTACAAAGGTATGGATAGCTCTGCGTTATGTGTCGATTGTCTTTTGTCATGCGTCTCCATAGACATTGAAATTATGAACGGGCTGCCACAGAATAGTATTATATAATATTTTTAATCATAAGCAGGTCTGGGCATCAGTCGTTTTTGAAGAGATCAATATCTGTTCTTAAGAACTATTATATAAACTGTTAAATGGAATTAGAGATCAAAAATGTATATAAATATTTGACGTCGACTGCACGTTCACATCTGGCGAATCCGCTGCTGTAGAGCCTTATGCGAAACGTTCGGGTACTGTATTCACGTTGTTAATCCTGTTGCCAAATATTTATTGATTTCGTAAGTTTTGTACAATTGCATCTAGTTATTGGCAACATCTGAGCACGATTGTTTGTCTGAACGTACCTCTATTGTCTGTGACAGAGAGTAACTTAGATAATTCGTCGTCAAAGAGAAGGATATAATTAACCGTTTAAATATTTGGTAATAAATTGTGAAACAAGTGGCTGTTAAAACATATTGACTCTTTCAAACGATTTTCTAATATTTGGGTAAAATAATTTTGGTTTGCATTTTAAACAACTACATAGCAATGAGTCAATAATTCCCAGTACATACGCTCTTTTTATGTTGCCTTTAATACTCTCTCATTAAATCTTGTAATCAGTCTTGTATTATACATAAAGCTACATACTTTAGCTACACTGTACACATTATCATCGTACATCTTTAGTACTTTATACACCTTAAACCACTATAAGTATCCGCATAAAGATTATGGTATCGTACGCTCACTGAGATATTTTTTTGTACAAAAAAATCAGTGTGGTATTCCACCATTATTGAATATGTCTTCAGCCAGTGGACGAGTCTGCGCTTTTATGAATTTGCACAAGGTTCCAAATGCAAAAACAAAACGATAGATTGAGCGACCCGGAGGATAAAAGTCGCAAAGATCTGGCTAAAAACATTCACATGACCCAAGCAAACCGACTAATATTATATTAGTAATTGGCAGATGACGGATGGAGATGAAATCTTATTTCCATTCGATATTTGCGCATTAAATATTAGCCATAGTTCTATATGCAATGAATTCGCTAATATATTATGAATCATAAATAATATATTTCAAACTATACTCTAATTACGGAAGCCAAAGCGTGCAGAATGTTCACAGCAGTCGCGCGCAATGTGGACGTTTCTCAATCATTGCCGCGGTCGAACCTGCCGCCCGCTTTATCGTGCATAACCTAACGTTGCCTCGTACAGCGTTGAGTAAATCGGCTCAGAATGGTTTTTTCGAGCCCATTCGAATCTATCTATTTAGTTAGAGATATTCGTAACCGTCGGATTGCTTGGGTCTGTATTTATCATGTATTTATAGTCTGGCCATCGAACGAACGCAGTAAAAGTAGGACAAAAAAACTATCCATCCCTTTTTTCGGGGTGGTAATACTAGCGTAAGAAAAAGACAGTACGATACTGACCCTGTTACTGCGTTAGTTGGGTAGTAAGAATTTATCATTTATTTTGTGCTATCACCGTTGTGTTGTTACCACTGATCATTCCGCTAGCGCGCTCCGACGGCGGCGCGGCGGAGCCAACGCTCGACGACCTCGTCACCGAACTAGACCCGGCGTCGCCGCTTTTCGGTAAACTCACCTTTATACTGCATGTCTTGTTCATGTTAGGCTGGCCCATTCTCTCGATTTTCCAAATTTCGTGGACACTTTGTTTTCGCCACGGAAAAAAGTCAGATATTATTTTTTCATCCTTAATTTACTAAAAATGTATACATGTATAGAAGCTTGTAATATACTCGTAATATGTTTCTTGTTTTAACAAATATCGACATTTGCATTGTGGAGAGGTATCCGGTTGAAATTTAGAAATTCAGAAAAGCAGGACCAGCCTGTTTGATTGTAGAGATGATTGTTTTTCTCTAAACTTTTTTGTCGTAAAATAATTCAATTTCGCCCTGATGCGAACCAAACGTAATTTTTTGCTATTCTAATTGTCCATGCAATCAAACGACGACTGTAAATTAACGAACTTTTTTGTCAAGTTTCGCAAAGTATACGTGCGCTGTATTTTATGTTGTCACCATTTATGCTTGCTTTGTATTGCATAGTTAAACCAACTCTGTTTGAATCAGCTTACTGTTGACCCTTTTTTAGGGTTCCGTAGCCAAAACGGCAAAAACGGAACCCTTATAGTTTCGTCCTGTCCGTCTGTCCGTCCGTCCATATGTCACAGCGGTTTTTTTCGTAACTATTAAACATATGGTAATGATATTACAGCGAGAGGTGTATTTTGTGTGCCGCTACTTAGTTTTCCTTATATATTGCGAATATTTTTTTTTCGTGAGTGCGCCCCCATACATGTAACTAAACAGTAAAAAAAATTGCCGAATATCTATTCGTGGCACATCATACGATAGGCCTTTGGAAATAACTAACAGGTTACTTTAACAAAATTTTGATTAATCGAATAATATAGGAAATAATCGCTTTGAAAGTCTGAAAAAGTGTCCCCCCCCCCTCTAATTTTTACAATTGAATCTGTGGAATTCTTCAGATAATATGTGTTAAATTAAATTATTGGAGGTACCTATTTACAATTTACATATTCAGTCTATACAGTGTTTTTAACAA